>VXAL01006016.1:70169-134207 GCA_013399475.1 Chauna torquata | reverse complement strand
AGAAGGGCAACGAAACTGGTGAGGGGTATGGAACACAAGCCTTATGAGGAGTGGCTGAGGGAGCTGGGGTTGTTTAGTCTGGAGAAGAGGAGGCTCAGGGGAGACCTCATTGCACTCTACAACTTCCTGAAGGGAGGTTGTGATGAGGAGGGGCTCGGCCTCTTCTTCCAGATAACTAATGATAGGACTCGAGGTAACGGCCGCAAGTTGCGCCTGGGGAGATTTAGATTAGATATCAGGAAAAACTTTTTCTCTCAGAGAGTGGTCAAGCACTGGAACGGCCTGACCAGGGAGGTGGTGGAGTCACCAACCCTTGCGGTTTTTAAGAGGCGCCTGGACAAGGTGCTACAAGATATGGTTTAGTAGCTTAGTGGGTAGTATTGGTGATAGGATGATGGTTGGACTAGATGATCTTGAAGGTCCTTTCCAACCTTGTGATTCTGTGATTCTGTGATCCTCATTTGGAAAGAGCCTCTTGGTATCTCTGATCGCTCTGGTCCAAAGCTATTACTTTGGACCAGAACTGAGATGGCTGGTGATCCACCATCAGCTGCATCTATGTGAGTGGAAAAAGTAGATGAGGGTGATTTGGGCATAGTGATCCCTGAATACTAATGAAAAGAAAAACATATTTGGCATCCTTACAAGTCAGGGACTCTGAGGATTTCAATATTGTGTCCTTTTTTATAACAATAATAAATTTGTCAGTTACGTAGGGAAACATTGTGAAAAATGAATATCTTTTACTGCATTCAGAGCCATTGCTCTAAATCCAGCAAGATAATGGCCAATAAAACTTTGAGCTGAGAGGTAGAGTTCTGCATTTCTAAAGCCCTCATTATGTGTGGTTTTAGAGAATGTACACACGTGCCAGAGTGTCTCATTGTTCTTTTGCTGTTTTATTATTTTGTCAGTATGAAGTGGTGCTGATTCCATCTATGAAATGCAAGTTTAGCTTCTATTGATCTGCTGTCCATGTGTAGGTCCTTAGCAGCTTTGCAGAATGCTGTTAAGAGCAGTTAGGTTTTATAGGCAGCTGAACCATACTGTACTCTGTTCCCTATTGAAATACATCACATCTCATTCCAAATGTGCTTGATTTACTCTCTTTTTGTTTTTTAGAGGGTTGTAGCTGGGATTCCCCAATGGCAGGCTCTGCTGCGGGCCCATAGGATACCATTTGTAGTCTGACCGGACCAGCCTGCTCATTTTTACAGTGTAGACCAGATTCCTCATCAGGTGCTAGGCTCAAACTCACCACTAGGTTATCTGCTCCAGCTTCATGAATAACAGGTTTCCTTTACAACTTTGACAAATCCAGTAACTTCTTGTTTGATGAAAGTGTGTATTTGGTCAGGCCTGAATAAAATTAGGAGCTCTTCTATAATATACCCAGGTTCAGTTTTCAACACTCAGTGAAAGTACTCCATCTCATGAGAAACTAGCATCTGGATCTGCAGACACCTTATGTCACTAGTCCACTTGTTGGTTCTTTCAGTGTTATAAATCCAGTTCACAATGATGATGCTTCTCATGTAGTGTCTTTTTTTTTCTTTTTAAACTGGTGTATAGCTAAAAAAAAAAAAAAAAAAGGTATGTATACAGTAGCACCCTTCATCAGCTCCTCAGAGGGAAGGGGTTACAGACACAACAATGTTTTCACACAGTATTGAAATACTGCAGCCTTTAGGATGGGAGATGTGGGACCTTTTTGTAGTGCAACCAATGCTATGCTAGGAAAAACATAGCTACTCAGGCTGGAACAAAGCCACTAAAAAAGGGTACATGTTTGCATTAAACACTACCCAAACAAACCGTGGAATATTTTAAAATTGAAGAATGGTGTGGTACCCAAGAAATGAGTGAAGAGATCGTTGGTTTAGCATAAACCACACAACGTTCTGGCAACACCAAAGCTCTTATAAAAGACTACGAGGACTGTTTATTAGTGCAGCAGTATTGATGCATCCCATCAGAGGGACTCCTTGAGGGACTGTGCCATGTGTTTTCTCAGCATAGATGGAAAAATACTTGATGAAATAATGCTTGTAGAAAACAATGAGCCTTTGCAGGGGAGACTGGTCACAAAGCACATTAAGAATAAGACCTTACAACTTAAAACACTGCTGGCAGGAGCATGGCAGGAGATCTGGGGATGGGCGGGCTCCCACTGTTCTCTCCTCCAAAGGACACCTTTCTGGGAGGTCAGCAAAGTACTAGTTGCAGGTCCCCTCCTTGGGTAAGGAAAGCCCAGTACTGACAGTGCCTCTGTCAGAGGATCAGAAGAAAGAAATTGCTATTCTCTGCTACCTCTTTCCTATCTCTGTCACCTTGTCTATAGTACGTAGTCTCAGCACGGCATTATCACATGGATCTGTCTGGGGCAGTGTAATGGGTGTGCTGTGCTAAAAGGGTGTAGAGAGATTTGCTGTTCCCTGCAGCAAGGTGCAGCACAGACATGCCACTGAGAAGGCTCTTCCTGAGGTCACCTGGCCAGATTTTGCTACTGGTCATACACACTGGGAGAAATTCCGTAGTATTCAGTACTGTCTCTTGGATGCATACAGGCAATGGTGGAGGATCAGACCCTTCTTTTAATCTAAGGAGTCGGAGTTAAATGCAGCTGGAGGATTTTAAAGGAGAGAACTGAAATTCAGATTCAGAGGATTATTTTTGTTTTCTTTTAGAGACAGATATTAAGGATTTGAAGACGTAGATACAGTGGAGGAATTTAGTGTCTCTGGCAGTCAGATATAGTCAAGTTTACCATGGTTAATTTTGTATAACTAAATATATATATAAAATCACTTGCAACAGAACCAACTTTCATCCATTCCCAGACAGCACGTTTATAAACAATGCAGTGTTATAAAATATACTTCTAGTTGTGTTACTGTTTCCAGTGTAAGGATGAGCAAACATTTGAACCTATGGGGAGCAGCATTCCACTAAATATTTGGCGATTAGCTGCAAACAGCGGAAAGAGATCCAGATGGTTCCCTGACGTCCACATGCTTTTGGTAACCCAGAGCTCTCTTTCTCCTCTGCAGCCAGAGAACCTCCTTTGTTTATCTATCCTCCCTCTCCCAGGGCTGGCTAACAGACTACAAACAGCCTTTTCCCAGCATCCCCTTCAGTTCACCCTGTCTCTGCCAAAATTCTGGTAATTCCTCTCAGGCTAAGTACTGTCAAACCTCATCTCCTCTCTCTTCACCCCACCATCCCTCACCCCTTCCATATGCCTTTCTAGGGACAAACATGGGTGATTAAATGTCTCCAATTGCCTGCTACTGAGCCTTGCCATGTTGTACAGCCGAACTTAGAAAACAGCATCTGTAGACAACTGCCGCTGAAACCCTGTCAGATGATTTTGGTAAAGAAGTAAAGGGGAAGGCTTTGTTTGAGCATGGGAGGTTTAAAGTTTCTGTGCTGGTCTCCAAAGCGTTGGACATTTCTCATCCCTGAGCACTTGAATGGGAGTCTTGTGTGGGCTGGGTAGGCTTGGGTCTGTGTCAAGTCACAGGAGGGAGTGGAAAGATAGAGAGGGCCTCAGCTGGGGGCATATGTCCTTCACAGCTCAGTGTGGGTTAATTCTTTCCTGATGCGAGGTGAAATGTTCAGCCCCTCTTCTTTTCTCTTTTTGGAATTGCTTTGCCCACTGCTAATTTACATCTCAAGCATAAAAGACATCTTTGTGTTCAAATGAAAAACATGAAGCCTCACTCTAGAAGCAATTAAAAATGAACAGACAAAATATTATAATATACTGAACAATATTCAAATGTTTTTTAACTTTTTCCAGAAAACTATGCCTGCAGATCTGTGTACCAGAGATGAGTCTAGAGGGATTTAATCCATCAAACAGAACAATATAACGACTTGATCTTTATTAAAGTGGTGAAAGAATGGAAATAAGAAAAAAGAAGGGAAAAGAATAGCACAGAAGGTAAGAAACAGTGGAGAATACACCAGGAATTCCCACAATATTTTACACTTAAAAAATACGCACGCTTGGGTTGTGAACTGCTTTGCAGTTTTTATAGGACCTGTCTCAAAATGTCCAGAAATGTCAGGGGCCCAAGACAGTCATTTCTTTTTAGACTGGAGTCTGACAATAGAGGAAACCCAACAGAAAGGCCCCTAGGAGTGCTTTAAAGACACAGTGGCCACATAATGCAGAGCACTGGTGCCATAGACACCATTCGGGTGTCTCCAGGTATGGTTCAAACGTCCAAAGACTGCCTGAGACTGAAAATGGCAATATCTCAGATACTGTGACTAACATGATAGAAATGCAGTCTTCTGCGTAGATCCAGTCCAGGTCAAACTTGCACTGCAGAGCAGTCTGGTGGTGGAGAGACCTGGAACCTGTGGCTGTGAAACCGTGGTGGGAGACTCTATTTTAGCCCTCTCCTCTCAGTATTGAATATCCTAGTTTTATGTCATATACAACTGACAGTACAATAGGAGGATAGGGCAAACGTGTCCATGTCTGTCACCTGAAAGTTTTTTAATCTGGCTTAGGGGAAGTTTCTGAAAGATATGCTTCATGCTTTTCTTATGGCCAAACTACACTACAGAGAAATGACTTATTAAAACATGACAGAAGTGGGAGGGTCTGGGGCGGCACTGGGATGAGGTACATTTCTCTTGAAATAGGGCAATTCAGTTGTGTTATGATAGGACTCTGTCATGGAAAATCAGTCCTGAAGAGGACCTTAAGAGAGCATTGAACCATCTTTCCTTCTGAAGGCAGATGCAACTATATCAACATCATCCCTGACAGATGTGTGCGTGACCCCCTTTTTAAAGGTAATCAGAGATGGAGGCTTTGAGCTGGGGCCTCGAAGATTAAATAAGCATTAACAAGCTATAGCAATGAGCAGCTGCGATTAATAGAATTAAGCCTGTATTCTAAGGAGCTGGAAAAATTAATCATCATTTAAAAATATCAGTGTGTAGGCTAATTAGCCAGGTCACAAAGCTAATTCAAAATTAAGCTCTGGGGAGAGATGGTAAATATCCTAGTCGTGCTTTTTTTTTTTTTTTTTTTCTTTTTTTTACCAAATTAACAAATTACAAATTAACAATTAACAAAACATCTTCCCCACCCCTGAAAGGTATTAAGAAGAGCGGAAAGTAGTCAGAACTGAAGGCATTCAGTGGAGTGTTGACAGCGAGTTACCTTCTGCTTTCATTTCATGTGGTAAGGAGTTGAGCAAGTTGTGTGTGGTAAGATGGTAACTAGTTATGACTCTCCAACTTCTTACCTGCAGTGACTTAGGAACCACTAAGCTCCTGTCTACAGGTTTGCAAAAACTGCTGCTGAAAATCTATTTATTTATTATTAACTGGAGTTTATCTGGTTTTAATATCTGACCAACTGTTTTTGTCTCTTTTGTGCTTACTGTGGCCTTCTTTTAGCATCCTTTCAGCCCAAAATTGCTGAGGGATGTATGAGTAAAACTATCTGTGAACTGTAGTCTTGGCTTCAGAATTGGGTCATGAGTTATTGTCTGAGAATTTGGTCCTTAAAACTAAGTTGTCAGCAGGAATCATTGAAATTGCTAGGAAATACACTGTTAAAAAATTCAGTTTGTTTTTACCTGGACAGCTTCTTATCAAGCTCTGTGGGGATTTGATTCAAAGTCCAGTACAGCCAAAGGAGACCACTGTTCTTCCTTCAGTAAGGCTGGGATTTGAACATAACTTGCACTTGCTTTATAGTACAGGCTTAGTTCTGTCACGTACCTTCATCTCTCTCCGATATTTTGCTCCAGAGCCAATGTAGTTAAGGCTACATGGTTTTGAGCTGAGTGCATCCTTTACAGATATAAATCCCTTTTCTAAAACGGGAAAAAGAGAAGTATATTGTGACTGACAGCTCAATCTGAGCTTTGCATCTAAGCAAAACTCCAGTCCGCGTGCAAGGCAGGAAGTGAATTGCAGAGCTTCAGAAATAGAACAGAAACCCACATTCTGCTTGCAAATGCACAGTTCACGGCTCCCGCAGGGGCTGTAGCTCAGCCCCCTGCAACAGAGGCAGCAGTTTGGGTGTGGAATAACATGCTAAAGCTATGCTATAATGTATGTTCACGAAATGGTTGTGTTACAGCAGGTAGGAAGCTTGTAATTGCTTGGAATATCTGTCGGAAGGTTGCCTTAATGCAGAGAGTTTGCATGGAAATGGAGCTGAGGACGGCAGAGCGGGAATTTGAAGGTTCAGTCTGGTCCTGTGAAGCCACAGTTAGATTGGGCTTGGTGCACGCAAAGGGGAGGTGAGCCAAAATGCAACACCTTCAGCTGAGCATGAGAAGTGGGACCTGGCATGTACAGCTAATGAGAGGGAGGCAAAGTCACTCCAGGCAGGCTGGGCTCCATCCAGCACAGTCTGCCTTGCTTTGGTGTTGTTTCTCTTACAGTGGGACTTCGTTTAAATTAGAGTAAATACGTGCAGTGAAATCTAACTCTTTTAAAGTCACCCAAAAAGTGCTTCAGTAGACCCAGCACGCTTTTTCCCAGCTCCCAGGGTTGTCACTTTGTTTCTTTGCAGAATTCTGTTATTTATGCAAAAAATACAGACATACACAATATGCATAAACATATGCCCACAGATTACTGTGTTAGTGGTGGTATCTCAGTATGGGACGTGGCATGGAAAGGCCCAAGCTGAACGCAAACCCGCTGTCAAGTCCTTCCCCTCTGCATGCCAGTGCATGGTTAAGGACATGGGCTGGGTTGTGCCCTGGCATGAGCCGGTGGTCTGGAGGCTGCAGCCGTGGGAGGCCTGCTGGCATCACGTGGCAAGGAGCTGTGGCATTGCCTTCCCTTTCCCCAGTGCTGCTGATCCTGCTTTCTGTCACAGGGCTGCACACAGCTCTTTTCAGGTTGCCCTCACGCTTGGACAAGCACGAGCACTGTGCCTTTGTTCAGCCACTGTGTAGGATCCAAGGCATCCCCAAACATCATAGAATCATAGAATCATTTAGGTTGGAAAAGACCTCTAAGATCATCGATCATCTAGTCCAACTGTTAACCTAGCACTGCCAAGTCTACCACTAAACCATGTCCTTAAGCACCACATCTACACATCTTTTGAATACCTCCAGGGCTGGTGACTCAACCACTTCCCTGGGCAGCCTGTTCCAATGCTTCACAACCCTTTCAGTGAAGAAATTGTTCCTAATATCCAACCTAAACCTCTCCGGCACAACTTAAGGCCATCATGCAGAGAGTGGTCTAGGCACACGTGCATCATCTTGGTCAATCGCCTCTAGGGATCAGTGGGAAGGCAGAGTCTGAGTGCCCTCATTGGGCCATTGATGCTGGGAAAGGATTGGAGGGGTCGAAGGAAGCCGTATCTGAATTCCACCTGTGTATCATGGGCTGTTTTTTCTCACGCCGATGTATTTGCTGCATCAACAGGCTGCTGAGTCTACCAGGAACTATCCAGAGAATGTTAAGACTCTGGAGGGTTTTTTGCTTTTCTGGAATGCACGAGTTTCTAGCACTTAAAAACTTGCAGACGAAGTCTTAAAATCCTGAAATTCCTAGAGAAGCAGTCAGAAACAAAAGACATGGGCACATTCATGCTGTGGTATTCTGTCATCATATTTGATGCAGTTCCTAGTAAATGTGTGTGTGTGTCTGTGTGTAAATAAATATATACACATCTGTTTGTTGAGCAGTTTACTTACCACTCCTAGGAGATTGTCTTATTAACACGAACAGAATGTATAGTTTCGTATCACCTGAATTTGCAAGATTGTAAAAGAGAAGTTTTGTGGTAGCTGCTGTTAGTGCATCTGGAGAACAGATATCTGAACTGGGTTTATTCAGATACACCAAATACATTTGGTTGCAATGATAGAAACTATGAACCTTTTGAAATGCCACTTTTTATTTGCCTGAATGCAAAATAAACAAGCCCCTTGTTTGTTCCCACCTCAAAAAAACAATAATCTGGAAATTGTTCTAAATGCTGGGAAACACCCGTAGGAGATGCAAAATGAAGAAACAGAATTGTCAACTTCCCCGAATGATTAATCCTGGATTTTAAACTAGACAAACAAAATCTCATTTCAAACATAATCATTTTCAGAAAATCACAACTATATGAGAGGACAGCTTTCCCTTGGCCCAGATTAGTTTATTTTCATCTATACTGCACGGTATCCTTTTCCATGATTAATCCCAAGGGAGAACTCAATGTGAAGCAGGTTATAGGAAAGCAGTCTCATGAAAGTAGGTTTGCAACTCTTAAAAACACAGCCATTCCCAGGATGCTACCGTTTGCTATTCAAACAGAGTGAAGGGGACAAGAGCAGGGTGCTCAAGGGCTGGACCTCCCCCCTCCCGTCAACACCTCCTTGTGTGCTACTACTAGTAGTAGTGCACTACTGCCATGCAATGGCAGAGCTATAGGTTTGGTGATGGTGGTGCTACCACCCTTACTGTGGTAGAGCCATGCAAGGATGTGCCTGGGTTACAAATGGGAATAACTTGCCCTCGGCTATTTCCGTCAGTAGGAGGTTTTGTACTTGTTTTCTTACTGTGCGTAACGGCTTTCTCCACCAACAGCTTCATTGATCAAGGTATAAATGAAGGTAGGGAGCTGACATTTGCTGTCCTGTCCTTAGAGAGAGGAATGCTGGCTCTGCAACCTCACAAATCAAAAAAATAAATGAAATTGCATTGCTCCCCTTCTGCAGAGCAGTCAGTAACCTTTCTAAGGGGGAAGGAGGTAGCTTTTAAAAATCACAGTCCTTGGGAATTGCAGATGCAACTACTGTTAATGTTAGCAGTGATGCTTCTGAGTAAGCGTGCACCTTCCTGAAAATGTAACCCTGCCAAGCAGAAGTTCCAGTTGTGCAAATTGATCCCAAGGGGATGGAGGACAACAAGGTTGGGGGTGTTTTCTACTTATAAAACAAAGGCCAAACCCAGCCCTATTAATGATAAAGGATTATCTGCATGTTTTCGTTTGTAAATGTTCTTAGAATTAAATGTGAATTTCAAGGGATGTATATATTCTGTGTGAAGCTATTCACCAATGTTTTAATATTATGCTGTAATAAAATAACACTTTCCAGAGCCAGTCATGACTTTAAGCCAGATCATGGCTAAAAATATTAAGGGAAGGATCACCACAGCAACAATCACATCGCTCCCCTTCTGCAGAGGAAGTGAAAAAAACCCTCAAACTTTGCCAACCTGAATAAATTACCCAGATAATCAGAACTGTAAGGAAAGCTGTACATAATCAGCTTTGCATGTGTGTTTGTGAGTATGTGCACGTGTTAACTGGATTGCAGCCTGTTAAATACGCCTGTCAAAGGGGAGAGCTCCAAAAATATGCCCAAGAGAAAAATGTTACCTTGGTTGTATCTTAATCGGTCAGAAGATACCATGCCCAGCACAGCACTCACTGTAGTGCTGGGGTACTCCAGT
Organism: Chauna torquata; assembly: GCA_013399475.1. Classification (NCBI taxonomy): domain Eukaryota; kingdom Metazoa; phylum Chordata; class Aves; order Anseriformes; family Anhimidae; genus Chauna; species Chauna torquata. The sequence continues at coordinate 124,757 of VXAL01006016.1, read as the reverse complement.
CCAGCTGCTGGGCTGGGCTGTCCAGCCAGTGGTGGCCCAGAGATGGGATGGGGGACACCAGTATTCTCTTGGTCTTGCTCCAGCACGAAGCTGGGAAATGGCTAATTTGCTTACCCGGATTTGGGAGCACAGATGCACTCTTACTCTAGTCTGGCAGCTGTTTTTGTTTGCTAGGTGTGGTTAGCTTTGCCAAAGAAAATCGTCTTGTTAGCCAGGGAGGGAAGAACAGGAATGGAGGGGTGCTGGGCAGGAGCAGTGTGATCAGTACTTGACTTTAAGCATCTTATGCAGAAGGCTGAACTGGAAGCTTCCTCTCACCAGGCTGAAGGTATGGTCAGTGGAGGGAGGGCAGTCTTTTTAGGGGCAGGCCAGAGCAAGGATGCGACTTAGGGTAGTGGTAGTGATGCCAAGATCTTTGGCAATTTCAAGATGCAGAGACTCCAAAATAAGACTAGGGGAACCCAAAAGCCTAGCTTTCAAGCACAGAAAGGCAGGGTTAGGTCTAGAGTGCTAGGGCGATGTGTTTCCATCTCCTGTTTCTCCTGCTGTTAGGAAGAGCATCTGTTCCGCTTTGTTGGTCCTGTATTAAACCCTGGATTGTTGACTGGCCAGCAGGTTGCCATCATTTTCTGGCTTGGGTTTTTAGCTAGAAACATGCCTCAGTTTTTCTGGGATCACACATTTTAAAGAAATGGTGTGTGACTAAGCATGGTCTGTGTCTTTAGCCTTTTATGCTATTCAGGCTCATAGATATTTTGCAAAGGAGGCGTGTGCTGCTGCTGAACAAATTTAAGCCTGCTGCTAACAGACTTGATTTTCTTAATTCTGTTTTGTGCAGGCCAGCGCAGACTTGAGCTTGGCTAGAGGAGCTAAACAATGCCAGCTGTATCCTGGCCCCATTTGGGGTATCTAGTGAATGATGAATCCAGTTGGTACTGTGATATCAATGATTGTTGTAAAGAGTGATTTATGACAAAGTTGGTTACTCTGCAATATTCTGTTTTTCTTTTTTCTTTTTTTCTTAATGCAGATTTTAAAATTTGCTTGCAAATTCATTTGAAGAACCCTATGGGCACATCTGCTCTTTGGTCTTCTCTGTGTCGTTTGCTGTCTGCCACCTCGCTCTTCCCACTGTGGCTCCAGCGCTTGTAGCCTGCTGAACGGCAGATCCTTGCCACGTTGCACATGCTTTTGGGCAGGATTTTGTGCTGCTCACAGTGATGCTGAACCATTTGCAGTGGGAGAAAGCTAAGAGCAGCATCTGGAGTTAATGAATCCTGTATCACCCTGGAACAAGGACAGGAATCCCAGGGCTCAGGGTGTTTTCGTGGAGGTCTGCTGCAGTCTTGATGTGTGAGTGACTGGAGGAGATGAAGGCACATCTGAATGGACTGAGGAATACATATGCACTAGGATTTTTTTGTATTATATTTAATTTGCTGCTTGCAAATTAGGATTTTTTCCCCATCTCTTTCTTGATGTTCACATGCTTTTCTGAGTAAGGAAGAATATGAATGGTGCAGATGGTTAGATGAATGTCTACTCTGATTCTGTTAATGTGTGCTGGACCTTTAAAAATAAAGTGCTCCCCGGGCTGTTGTCTAGGAGGGATTGCTATGCATCAATGCAAGATGGCCCTTACAGTGAGTTACTCACTTGTTTCTCTCTTGTGTCGTTGTTATTTCACCCCTTGCTTGTTTAATTTGAAACAAAAGCTATTCTGGTTGTCGGAAATTTTGATTTAGGTGTTCACAAGATGGAACAGGATTAGGTCTGTGGAAAAGATCACTGAGGAAATCCCACAAGAATAGCACACTGCTTCAATCCACCACCCAATCAAAGCAAGATCTGGACAGGATGTCTTCTCTGTACCATCCTGACTTACCTCTTTGGGACATAGATTCTGGACTACACAGTAATCGAGGTTGATTTTCTTTCACCTTCAAACTCCTTCCTTGTGAGCTAAGGTCCATATAGAATCATAGAATTGTTTAGATTGGAAAAGACATTTAAGATTATCAAGTCCAACCGTATTATAGCCAACCTGCTGGTCTAGAAGGCTGAATGGATTCCCAGTTCCAAACCTGACTTCTGGGTTCCTGATAATGAGATAACATCTAAGAAGCTACTGGTGTCTTTCATCCAGTTCCACTATAGATGAAAGACTCAAATATTAGGGCTTTATCTAGATCAGCTGTGGGTCAGATGCTTCTACTGAGTATGTATTTTTGTCACAGAATCAGCTTGCTCACATTATATTTTGGGAATAAAAGGCTCAGCAGCCCCTAAGCTGAACTCAGCCTCACGGAGTGCCTTCCTGGGGGGCTATTTTATTCTCTCTGTTGTGCCTTCCTGTAAAATGTGATGAGAAATCAATAATGAATAGGAGGTCCCTAATCTCCATGGATACTTCTCTCTGCATGGTGTCAAAATCTGAGCTGGCTGTTTATTTTCTCATATTTTGCATATGATTAATTTACTTAGGAAGAGGAGGGAAAAGAAGGAGACTGTTTAGGGTTGAAAGACAACTTAGCAATGGCTCTCAACTAGAGTTACTGGGATGCCTCCAGAAGCCTGTCCCATACCTGCATCCCTGAGCTTGTCGTCAGCTCTCTCACTTTGTTCTGTGCTCCCAGCAGGGTCTTGGGGGAACGCAGCTGCTTGTAGACCAAAAGGTGACCTTTTGAGTAGCTGAGGAATGATGCATTATTTAGTGCATTCCTGGCTAAAATGGAAATGAAATGACTTCGTGTGCAGAATGATTTGTCTTTTCACTTAGATGTACAATAGTGTGGTGTGCACAACACTCCTTGTGTTTTCTTCTGGGTAAAGCTTTTGATAGGACTGCTATGGCACTTTAAAAAAACTGATTGCTATCTAAAAGGACTGTACTAGCCAAATGTACTGAACTTTAGTTTAGAGGTGATAAGTTTGCAAAACCCAACTGCTGTTTAAATAATGTGTAGGAGTGAAAGCTTCTTGGTGAAGTGTATGTCTCTAGACTGTCAACTGATGCTGGTAGGTATCATTACCAGCTGTTAATTCAACATGAAGTAGTTTACTTCTTTCACTTAATCAAGAATCTCTTGGAAGGTGCCATAGTAGGACATTCATTACAGGGATGTTTAATGAATAGAATATTTATCTTTCGTGTAGACAGAGGCTTCAACAACTGCCTCCTAGTGATGTGTGATAGCCAGGTAGATAGGCACTCTGTATATTTTTTGAGGGATGGAGGGGAGAGAGGCAGATGGGAACATTTTTCAGTGTTTAACTTTAAATTTCCTATGTGGTCTTCCAGACAGAGAATCAAAGAAGTGGTGGCTGGAGCCTACCTCTCCTGCTGACTGTGAATGAAGACTGCAGTATTCTCTGCTGCAAGTCCATCTGCTCTTGAACCTTCAAAAAAATCTATCTAATAGTGTTTTTCCTTGGGAGTTTCCAATGACATTTATGAAGGCTTGAAAGCAGTACTATTCACATGCTACAGATAAAAGAGCTGAATTGTCAAGGTAACAACTTTTGATTTGAGAATGGACAGTTTTCTCTGAGAGATGAGCATATGGAGGGAGGTAGGGGAAGATCCAGTGCTTTCCAGTGGTTCCTCTGAGCTCTATAAGCACTGAAACATAGGACGGCAGAGAAATCTGCATAGATGAGGAGGTGCCTATGAGGCTATGCTGTCTCATCAGAGAACCCAGTAGTAAAAATTCTCCACACAGTAAAAGGTGCCTGCTTCTATAGGATTATTTTTATTAGGACAAGATTAGACGGGGTAAGACAAGTAAACAGGTATTAGATGACTACCAAGTGTTTTAGTTGCCTGTTTGTCATTGTCTTACTTGTTACAACAAACAGCACAAAATTACAAAAAATGAGCACCTTTCTACTCAGGAGATAAACTGCCTTTAAAAAGAAAGAAAGAAAACACAACTCTATAATTTCTAGAATCTGAATTAATTGAAATGACCATGACTGCATAAACACCTGATGAGCTTTCGAGACATTTCTTTGGCATGTTCTTAGCGACTCTGGGCCCTTATTTCCAATTTTCTGCTCATTCTATTGCAGCACCCTTCAAATCACCCTCCTCTGAAGGATCCATCCTGGGAGAAGAGCTGAGAAGAAGCTGGTAAGCATTTGCTGCAGGGAGTTCTAAGTGCTATGGGATTTAGTCAAACAGCAAAGTACATGCTTCTACTATGACTCATCTGGTGTAAAACTAGTGCTAAGTATTGTACATAATTAAGACAACATTATTACAGTGAGATTGCACTTCTTTTTTTGGCATGGCTAAAGTCTTGAAAAGGTGTAATGTTTTCAGCCTCCAGAGCTGTGAAGAAGATGAAGAGTTCTGATGGGTGTTCATTCTAAAAGATAGCATAGCTACAGTGAGCTTAGATCATAATTTGTGTTATTTCTGAAGCTCTCCACATATATTTCAGTCTTCTTCATGAAAGACTGTGCTTTTGTGAGAATAAACACAAACCTCAAAGTAGTATTCATCAGATAAGACTTGCAACAATGGCCTCTATAGATGTTCCAAAGGTTTGCCATTTTTTATGCCCACAAATCACATATTTTATTTTGGGCCACATTTCTTAAAGAGGTGCTACTGGTATTTCAAGTAACAGACACAAAAAATTATATTTGCCATTAAATGCAACAGAAGATGTTGGCAACAGTGATGTCAGAGAGCCATAGATTCAATGTTTGAACACTGACTCTCAGCAGGTACAGAACAGAAGTATTGGTCAGCCACTGGCCCTACCAATGGGAAAAGTTAAACAAACATCTCGTAAGAATTTGCCTACTTGCCCCAGCTTTTTCCTTCAAAGGTCCACAAATCGACCTTATTTTTTATGAATGCATGATCTTGATTAAAGTTTATTGTTCAATGATGCAAAGAAATTCAGCTTATTGGTTGCTCAAAAGCCACTTATTCAGGTTACTTGCTTCTCATTATCCTTAACTAGTCCCTGCTCTTTATGGTTTCATGATATTGTTTCTGTTCACTGATTAACCGTCTGACTTGCAAGCAGGAGGTGGGAAATCAGACTGCAAAATGGTGACGTGGACCATTTTAAGGGCTAGGACTTTGAATGAATCCATTTCCATCTGTAGATTCTGGTGGATTCCTTTGAAGCATGTTTGTGCTCTTGAAGGTACATTGGCTCTTGCTTCATCCTAACATTGCCACCACTTTTCTCATCATTTCACAACATGCTGCTTGTGTCCCATTTTCATGCACGTCTCCAATGAATTATCCAAATGAGTCACAGGGACTACAGAGTTTCAGGAGAAATCCCAGGCAAGCAAGGCTTTTGGGTCAAGATATAGAATCATAGAATGGCTTGGGTTGGAAGGGACCTTAAAGATCATCCAGTTCCAAGCCCCCTGCCATGGGCAGGGATGCCACCCACTAGATCAGGTTGCCCAAAGCCCCAGTGAGCCAGAGCCAATAAGCCTCTTCTTTCTTTATGAGTTGAACAAAGTAAAATTTTTCACAGGTCTGAAGATTAAGAATTCCAGGGAATCTTTCTGAGAAAATAATTGTTTAGTATAAACCTGATAGATCAATTCCAATTTTGTTTGCACTGCTCTTTCCCAGATGACTTTCCAATCTATTAGTAAACACTCCTGCTGCAACCAAGTTGCATGTTTTGATGTTTTGAAAGGAAATCAAAAGCAATGTAAGGCTGCTGAAGAAAATGGCTTGAAAGGAAAGAGTGAAAGATTATACCATTTCTTCAAAAGTTTGTGAAGATTACAGCTGAGAGAGAGATAGGCCAGAGAAAGCTCTGTAGCTATAGGAGGAGTGTCAAGGAGAAGATAATCTGTTTGCAGAGCTTCATCCTAGCATGCATTCTTACAGGCTTACAACTTAAAACTTTGAAGAGGTTGATCTCATAGAGGCACACAACCAGCAGTCGAATCATGGGAGAGGAGGGATAAACTTCAAATGAAGAGTGCGCCTGTTGACTGTGGTTATTATCTTGGACTTTGCACTGCTTTGACAGAATTTACACAGCTTCTGGACAGATGAGAGAAATCCTGTGCAGACCTACTCTTTATGACGTAGTGTTATAACATTAGCTGAGCTGCGATGGACCTTGCTGTGGGTGCTGGAGCGTCCTGCATGATGCAGTGTCTCTCAACTGCTCTGACTTTTATCTTTACTCCAACCATGAGCTCACTATGAGCACAAAGAGGAAAGCTATTTGTATTCCACTGTGTATGTTGACAGTAATTTTGTGGATGCAGCACAGCACTATAGAAAGAGACAGGTATGTGGAAAGTTTGGAAGGCATTAATTTCTTCTTACATTCTCCTTTTTCAAACCACACTGCAAAAGGTTACACTGGGAAAAGCAAAGGAAAAAACTTGCAGACTTCACAAAAATCAAAGCCTACAGCTTTTGCTGGACGGGTATATTTGGCACACATCTGTGATTATGAAATGACTTTTAAATTGCTTTTGAAATTCATCTGGATAATGATTCATCCTTTCAATTTCCTTTCTCCCTCCAGAACATCCGCCATTAACAAACCAACCAGTTGTGATGTTTTACAATCCACATTTGAACCTACTTCTCAAAAACCTTGCACACTTCCTTAAATAAGCAATTACTTGGCTCATTTGCACAAAGATATGGTCAGTCTTGGGACTGAAAGATGAATCAACAACCCCGTTTGGCAACCATCTTTGAAACAAGTCAAGAAACAGTTGCACTAGAGACTTGCTGAAGTGGGTAGAAATGCAACATCAACTGGCAGCTTAAGTGTTTCTGTACACACAGATATTGTGCAGCCTTGATTGAGCTGAGCACACCACAGAACTTAGGCATATGCCTAAAGATGGAATTACAGGCTTGAAGTTAAGATGCGCTTAAGTGTTTTGTTGTGTATGGGCCTACACACTACATCTGTGTTTGTATTAACAGGAAAAGCTGTTCTACAAGATATTCGGGCATTTTAAAATGTATTTTTGTTCTGAACTGGAACAGGAAGTTTTACCCTGAAATGAAATTTAGGAAATCTTTAATTCTAGAAATCTTGTAATTGAGTGTACATTGCATTTCAGTAATGTTGAAGTGCTTTGTGACATTAAGATTGAAACATTACATGTCCACATATGGTACTAAATTAATGAGCACCAACTGTCAACTAAGCATGCTGGGATTGTCTGTGTTGTGTATTACCCACCCCCTTGGATGCAGGAAGAGCTCTGGTCTGATCTAGCTTTTTAGCTGAGGTGCAGTACTCTATTAACACTGTTGTTCAGCCTAATGCTAAAACAAGGATATTCATCTGAGCATGATGCAGAGCTGGAACTGCTAAGCCCTGCTCAGCTCCATGTAGGGACATCTCAAGTATCTTGCACCAGGTCTTTGATATGAGTACTCCAGGGATTCAGGGCACAGACTCCCTGTGATTGTACTGTAGCTGGTTTGGGTCTTCCTTGGCTTATCAGTTCTGGCCTGGTTGCATCCAAGATGACTCCACACTGTCCAGGAGCTGTGGTAGTTTGGGCACAGCACAAATGGATGACCTTCATTTGCATCTGGCACTGTATGTGACACGTTAACCCCTCTGGAGCTGAGGGCTACAGCTCTGCAGGAGCCAGTGTTAGTGAAGGACTGAGTTGCAGCTACTGAACTCAAGCTTGGTTTTTGCAGAGACTTTGAGGTTCATTTCCCTGTGCTCCCCAAGCCTGTACTGCCATAGACATCCTATCATCCAGTACCTGGGGGACTGCAGCCTGGCTGCAAACTCAGAAGTTAAAATAACGAAATCAAAGCTAAGCATGTTTTGATAATTTCTCACAAACTGTTTTTCCATAATCAATTATCGTTTTCTTGCAAAACGTTTCAGTGTTGTGGAATCAGCATTTAGTATAAGGAGACAGATGTGCTGGAAAAAAATCCAAGCAGCTCTAGGAGTAAGTAGAAAGAATAATAGAATCACAGAATGGTTTGAGTTGGATGTGACATTTGAAGATCATCTAGTCCACCGCTCCTGCCATGGACAGGGACATCTTTCACTAGATCAGGTTGCCCAAAGCCCCATGTCCAACCTGGCCTTGAACACTTCCGGGAATGGGGTATCCACAGCTTCTCTGGGCAACCCATTCCAGTGTCTCACCACCCTCATGGTAAAGAATTTATTTCTTTATATCTAATCTAAATCTACCCTCTTTCCATTTAAAACCATTACCCCTTGTCCTATTGCTACAGACCCTTGTAAAAAGTCTCTCTCTGTCTTTCTTGTAAGCCCCCTTTAAGTATTGAAAGGTTGCAATAAGGTCTCCCTGGAGCCTTCTCTTCTCCAGGCTAAACAACCCCTGCTCTCTCAGCCTTTCTTCATAGGAGAGATGCTCCAGCCCTCTGATCATTTTTGTGGCTGCCTCTGGACTCACTCTAACAGGTCTACATCTTTCTTGTGCTGAGGGCTCCAGAGCTGGATACAGTACTCCAGGTGGGATCTCACAAGGGCAGAGTGAAGGGGACAAATCACCTCCCTTGACCTGCTGGCCATGCTTCATTTCATGCAGCCCAGTGTACAGTTGGCTTTCTGGGCTGCAAGCACACACTGCCAGCTCATGTCCAATTTTTCATCCACTGGTACCCCCAAGTCCTTCTCCTCAGGGCTGCTCTCAATCCATTCATTCCCCAGTCTGCACTGATACTGGGGATTGTCCCAGTCCAGGTGCAGCACCTTGCACTTGGCCATGTTGAACTTCATGAGATTCACGTAGGCCCACTTCTTAAGCTTGTCCAGGTCCCTCTGGATGGCATCCCTTCCTTCTATGGTGTCAACTGCACCACTCAGCTTGGTGTCATCTGCAAACTTGCTGAAGATGTGATCAATCCCAAGTTGTTAATAAAGATATTAAACTGTACCAGTCCCAATACAGACACCTGAGGGGCACTACTCATCGCTGATCTCCACCTGGACATAGAGCTGTTGACTGCAACTCTCTGGATGTGGCCATCCAGCCAGTTCCTTATCCACCAAATAGTCCACCCATCAAATCCATTTCTTTCCAATTTAGAGACAAGGATGTTGTGTGACACCTTGTCAAAGATCTTACAGAAGTCCAGGTAGATTACATCGATTACTCTTCCCTTGTCCACTGATGTAGTCATCATAGAAGGCCACTAGATTGGTCAGGCATGATTTGCCCTTGGTGAAGCCAGGTTGGCTGTCTTGAATCACCTCCCTGTCTTCCATATGCCATAACATAGCTTCCAGGAGGATCTGTTCCATGATCTTCCCTGGCACAGATGTGAGGCTCACCGGTCTGTAGTTCCCAGTCTTCCTTACTACTCTTTTAAAAAATGGGAGTGACGTTTCTCTTTTTCCAGTCACTAGGGACTTTCCCTAACTGCCATGATTTATCAAATATGATGGAGAGTGGCTTGGCAGCTACATCAGCCAGTTCCCTCCGGACCCTAGGATGCATCTCCTTGGGCTCTAGAGACTTATGTATGTTCAGGTTTACCAGGTGGTCTTGAACCCTATTTTCACTTACTGTGGGAGGAACTTCACTTCCCCAGTCCCTGCCTTGGGGTTCAGGGACTTGAGAGAAAAAGAAGGAGAGACAGAGTCTGGCCCAACTGAGTATATTGTTTGCTCTCCCAGTCTGTAGATATGGTAGCTGTTTGAAAAAGAGTAGATATCTGTCAACAGTTTCTGAAGGGGGATCACACAGGTCATCAGTTTCTCCTGGTCTTCAAGTTCCTGTCCCTCTTCTCAGTCTCATTGCCTGATGGTTGAAGTCGGATTGATCCCTAGGCCAAGCGCTTCTCTTTCAGAGCATGGGATTGATAAGACAAAGTGATACTGAGGCAGTTGTTTTAGAAGAGGCGCTTTCTTTGCCCCAAACATATGCTGTGTATGGTGAAATTTATTCAGACAAATGTTTTACCTGAAATAGCTTTCCCTCCGTAAGTCTATGGATAGTCATGGCTTTGCTTTGATATCCTATCCTTTCCTTTGGGGGTTGAAATATTAATCTAAGGGCTGCAGCCTTTGTGCCTCTGTTAGCTTCTGGGTCAACTGGCCACAGCAGAGAAGCTGTCTACTCCCATTTCTGAGAGAGGTTCCTTCATCCTTTAGGGCCTCAGCTCCAGCAAACATAAACCAGTAATCTTAGCTGGAGCCCATAGAGATCCTCTCTTATGAAAGATCTCTTTGCTCTACCTTGTCTTCTGTCACTTTTTCTGTCAGAAACTAAGGCAACCCCTATTACCAAGCCTACTGAATGCTTTGGATTCAGATGTCAGTAGGCATAGGAGTGGGAACCTGGATTGTATGTTCATAACAGACAATGTGATTCTTTTCTTATTTTGTTGCAGTTACTACATGTACAGTTATGTTTCTGTCTGAAGCAGAGAGACGCCTTCGCAGACAAGTACAAAAAGATAAATGTCTTTTCCCAACCCTAAACTCATGAGCTGGTGTATACTTTAGTGTAATCTGATACTTATTGTAGGAAATATATTTTATGTAATTGGCAGTGGCAGCCACATACTGAGAGAAAAAAAAAAATGTAATGAACTGTATACCGTGTATCACTGTTAATGATTTAGAGCAGTATCAAAAGGATAATTTAGCACTTGAAAGCCATGCCACAAAACCAAGATAAAATCCTTTTCTTTTTCCATGTGCAGGCTGGGATTCATCTCACCTCACTACAGACATTGACAGTATAGACACATATGGTAGGACCCATCACCTCAGGCTGCCTTTGCAGTCAATACAGGGAACAGGCACTTTTAGGCCATGATTCACCTGACCTATTTACATGTCTGGTGTAGGAGGAGATGAATCACTGCCGAGACTAGATCTCTTTGGAGGATAAAAGGAGCCTAAGATGGCCAGCTCAGATATAGATGCTTATATGGATCTACGTTTGAATTTAGACTTGCAGTTTGGAACAATATTTTTTTCAGAGTAGAGTTAAATTTCCTAAGCCACGTTTTCCTAGCAGAATGTGTGTATGAATGTATATATATATGTATATTTTTTTTTCCTGCAACAGAAACATTTGCAACAATATCTGTTGAAAACTGGCCCTATATCCCCTGCTCCAAATGTTCCACCATCTGAAGAGCTGCCATTTTATCTCTCCCTGCCTCTGCCCCTCTTTCACACATACAGTCATGTGTACACATGCCATGCTTCAGAGCTGGGCCTTCTGAATTTTTCAGCATTAACTCAAAATATACTGCTCTGTGAGTGGTAGCCAGAGCTGTTACACATAGGCATATTAGCTGGTTTTGGTTTTTAAAAAACCGAAAGCAAAATATGCAAACAAAACCACCAAATGAACATTTCTGATATTTGCTTCAGTTTAAAAATATCATTTTTATTCATATTTTCTGCTAGAGTCTGCCCTACTCTGCCTGCAGCCTTGGTAAGGCAAGGCATCATAGGAAGAAGGACATCAGTTTCCTGGAGACAAGTAATGGTGTAGAGGGAGAGGGAAGACAGACTTGATTATCTAAGAAAGGGTGCAAGTTCCCAAGTGAAGCTCTGAGAAGACAAGAGAGAGGTAAGGGTGTATTATGTGTAGAAGATTAGAGTAGAAAGAGTCTGTTTTATAGGAATAAGGATGATGTCGTTCCAGGGAAGGTTATGCACATGCAGTAGTATAATGTCCCAATGCATCTGAATTCCCATCTAGACTGCAAATGGGCACAGGGGTAATATTTAAAAAAAAAAAAAAAGGAAAAAAGGAGGTCACTGTTGCAGAGCATTACAATGCTCAACTGCTGCTGAGTAAAGTAGTGATAGGCAAAATATCCCTACCATCCAGCCATTGGCACACAGCACAGCAAACCATTTACATGAGCACCTGGCTGATCAGTTTGCTTGTGACAGATCTTGGCACACCCTCTTCTCTAGCTGTAAAGCTTTATTGACTCTTGTGTTTTGTAGGATTTTCTCCCCAAACTTGTGTCTGGCATGGCAGGACTTGGAACAGAGCAATGCTGGCGCCTATGATAACAGGAAACTGAATTTTGGATAACCCTTTGCAGTGCAAGCTTTCTAGTCATTTACGGACTTTTCTGTGATGATCAGGAGGAAGGGCTGTCCGTCATCCAAAGTCCATTGCAGTCAGTGGGAAGAGCTCCCACAACGGCAAAGGTCTTTGGCAAAGGCCGTGAGCGTTTGAAGGCTGTCTGAGAAACGGGCATGGACTCAGCTCTTCTGCAGTGCAGAAGTAGCTTCATGAAGAAGGAGTGCTCTTTCACGAGTCGTTCCAGAGCATCATTCATTAAATATAAGGCCCTACAGGAAAAACAGGCCTTATGTGTTCTCCGTGCCCCCTCCTGCATCAGCCCTGACGTCAGTAGTTTTGAACCATGGAAGTTAAATTAAGGCCAGTGCAGTCTAATAGACAAGGGAGAGCAAATGCTAAGAAGTCAAGGTAATGAGAAAATACCTGCCATCTGGAGCTGTCATAAGCACGAATTTACATCACTCCCCACAAAATAAATAAATTACAACCTATGGAACATTACTCTTCCTGGATGCAAAGCCCCACTTCTGCTGCTGCCACCAAAAATTTTGGTCTCCCTGCTTTCCCAGTGATCATCAGTTTTTGCTGAAAGCTCCGGAGAGACCTGAAGGGACACAGAGAGACATCTGCAACTGCTGGCTGTTGAAGCACAATGGCTGGGGTGGGATTGTTCGGCTGCATCCGCTCTCTGCCTTTCTCGCTCTGACTGAAAGTTTTCCTGCTGACTCTGACAGCACCGCAGCCACTTGGGGAAGCACATGACTGCCTCGGGAGACAGCGTTTCTTATTTGTGTTGCAGGCCTCCAGCAAGCATGGCACCAAGGCAATATTTACATCAGTTTCTGTAACGTCATCACAGCAGCTGCAGTTTTGGGAACTGAAGCACTGGCTGGATGTGGAAGGAGAGGCACAAACACACCACGCAGGAATCAGACTGGAAAAAAAGAAAATCGGCAACCAGCTTCCTCCTCCAGAAGCTCATTGTGTTCCTGGGTGTCAGGGGCATTTCTTGCCCACCAGATGGTTACTGCAAGGACCATCTGCATAAAAGTGAGCCCATGGAAACTGCAGTTCAGGATGATAACAACAGGACCGGATCTCTCCCAGCAGGCTGCCTGCACTCTTGAAGGAGCACAGCAGGAGAAGTGGAGCCCCCTGGCATGGTGGCTTTCTGTGCTATGTGCCTAACAGCCTGCTGGAGGAGGTGGGGGACAGCGTGAGCCCTTTGGCCATGAGACAGCGTAGCGCAACGCTCATGTGCAGATAGTGAAGCTGGCTTCAAAACCACTGCAGTCTGGTGCTGAGCCTCGGCCATCAGCCCTAGCAGGCTCGCTTGCCTTGCTACAATGCCATGCTGGTGCAGCCATGCTGCTTCCAGGTCCCCAGTGGGCATCTCTGCCCTGTGCCATGCCATGCAGGTGTCCTGGCTTGTGTGGGACTACCTCCCTGTGCCTGCAGTCTCTACTGGGAAATTTGCGGGGAGCTGGGATGGGGGTTTCTTTCTTTCAGATTATTTGTCTGCTGTTTCCCATTACAGAAATGTCCTCTTCTGTCTCCTGGCTTGATTTCAATGGCATTAAATCAGCAGAGGTTTGAGGCTTTGCTGATGTTATGGGCCTGGAAGCCATAGCTGGCTGAAAGAGAGTGCAGTCCCATGCTGTCTCCTCACTCCTCCATCTACCCTGCAACTGAGACAAATAAGCACCCATGGCTACTCCTGAGTGTGTAAGAGGGCCTCCCCACTGCCTGGTTTGCGTATGTACATGCATGTTTCTAGCAGACTTGTACCTCTGCTGCCAAGCAGCAGCAGCTAACAGGACCATAGGCCTGAATTCTTCCCCGTAGACCTCTTTTCCTCCATGTAACTCCAGTGGTTTGTGGAGCTACGTCTGATGGAGGGTGTGGCAGACAGTCCCTAGTTATATTAGAGCTTAGTGGAGCTGAAAAAAGTTGGCGTGGAGCTAAAATGCATCTACCAGGTACTGCTCCATACACAGGTTGTTAGGTGATACACATATTATCATGGGTAAGAGCAGAAGGTCATTTGCCCCAGACAGAGCTGTTTGGTGCAAAACACCTTCACTGTCCTGAACTGCACAGAGTCTCAAGGAAGAGGTCCTTTCTGTTGAGCCACCAACAAGCTCTACATGCCCGCGTGCCCCGTAGTCCTCTGAAAGGACTGCTGTGAGGCACTAGGCAGAGGATCTGTCACCGTGTCTACCTCGGAGTACTCTGAAAACCAGTACCTAAAGTTGCAGTACAGGCACCCTGAGATAGAGACACTGTTAAAGACTGGCAGCTTGGTAAGCATGGCTTCTTGGTCTGTGTCCCTCATAAAATCCCTTCCAGTCTCGCACTTCATATGTTCTTGTGCCATGAGAAACTCTACTCCCTTTCACTAAGAACTGAAACTTCAGTGCCCAAGCTGTTTCCTTAGTCCAAGCGCCCTGAAATGTTCCTGATGAGTGAGGTTGGGGTAAGATAGGCAGGGAGAGGGAGGGAGGAAGTGAAGACGTGCCAGCAGTGGTGGCAGATCCTCAGAGGTGGCGTGGGGAGGGCTTGGCAACACTTTCAGCACTGTCCTATTGCAACAGGAGGGAGGAGGATACACAGAGGTTGCTTAAAAGCCCCCAACTTTTTCTAGGCTTCTATTGCATGTCAGAAAATCTGCAAGGGAGAAGACAAAAAAAAAAAAAAAAAAGACTATCTGAAAAGAAGGTACCCTTGCTAACTAGGAAACTTCCTTTAAGAGCTTACTGCTATTAAATAATCGCTGTATTTTGAATTGGTGTTTTCAGGAGGTTTGGGAAGAAGCTGTGTTATCAGCCATGAATATTTTCTTAGGTGGATGGCATGGCTCTTTCATTGCTACATGCTTGCATTGAAATAGATGTGAAAGCAGTTTTGACTAGCTCAAAGAGAAGTGTCTGAGCAGCCTATGTCTGAGATTTCCCTTAAGGTTGTTAGCGGGAGAGAAGTAACTGGATAAGTGCTTTTTGTTCTTTCTTTTTCTCTCTCTCTCTTTCTTTCTCTTTCTTAAAAGTGGATTTTGTGTGCAGGAGTTAGCCCTTTAGATATTGGGTGTTTATGTGCATAGAGACAAAAATATGATTTTCCAGTAATCATCTGCAGACTGTTGTGGGCTGTAGTATTTGGGATGATTACAGTATAACTTAGAATGTCATTTTTATTAGGGGACGTGGTGTCTGATGTACTTCCTGGGAATATAATTTGATATTTAAGATGAGATGATGCTGTTTTGGAGGATGGGAAAGCTGATGATTTTCCACCTTTTTACCTGAAATTCCCAAATGTTTTTAATGCCCTGCTTCTCCTAGACAAATACTCTGCATTAGGCTTTCCTTTCCTCCTTCCAGCCCTCTTCTTCTCTTATTCATGTGTTTTCACAAACACAAAATGCCTTCCAATCCTTAGAGAGCTGTGCTCCATCATTAGACTGATGTTTTCTGCCTCTCAGTTTTTATTTATGTGAATCTAAAAATGTGTAGCTCACTGGCACCCCACACTGTTTTCAGTTTCTCCCATCTTACATGTGCCACGCTGGCTCATGTTTGCTTTCTCCTTGAACTCTTTCTTTCTGACATGGTATTGCAACATTTTTAATACAGGATGTCTGAACCAACGAGCACCAACAAAGAGAAGAAAAAACCTCCTCTGAATGGGAGGAGAGCCCTGCCATCAGACAACTCCAATGCTGAAGAAAATGAGGTCCCTGAAATGGATGCTTTTGGGTTGATACCTAGAGGATTTAATCCAAAAGGTACAGTGTATAATTAAGACATAAGTCTATTTTTATATCTTTCATACTCATCTCTGTCCAGGTCTGTGAATTAAAACCAAAACACTTCTTGCTTAGTATTGTAATTTGAGTCCTACATACTTCTAGAGGTCTTTACATGTTTTGATCTCAGTTAGCTTTTATTGCTGCTCAAGAAAAAAATTTAGTAAAAACACCTGTCTGCATGGAAATGTTGCCTTAAGTTACAGGTAGGGGAAGTGAGGGGTGGAGAAGTTGAGTGACTGGTTTTCAGCTTGAGCCTTGGGAGTGGTTAAAAGAAAGAATAGATTTTCCCAGTTTGATTACAATCACAGAGTAACTTTAGGAGGAATTCCTCAAGTCTTTTAAATTTGTGGGTGACTGTTCAAGGGCTGGGCTGGGTGAAGGCCCCACTTTGCAGAGTTGACAGGGAATGTCATTGAACATCTGGAGCTGGAATATAGTTTATTCGTTTATATGAATATAGTTTCCTAACCAAAGTCGTCATAACCTGTCACTGCCACCAGTAAACGTGGTCCTGTCACTGGCTGCTTTTTTCTAACTCTGTACCAGCCCCTTTCCTTCAAGCAATGGTGGCAAAGCAGGTCAGGACAGTGATCTGGGTTAAAAACAGGCATTTTTGACAGGAGAAGAAGTAGAATAGAAAGTTTAATTTAGTAGGATTTGGTTCCAGTTCAGCCTGGCTCACCTGTTCGTGGCTGTGGCAGTACTGGAGTGAGGGGAGCAGGAAGAGCCTCCTCTTTTAATGGCTCCTCTGGTTTGTACAGCCTTAAACTGACTGCGAAGCTGCTGCAAAATGCTTTTGCTAGATGTTCAGCTCTCTCATAAAAATGACTGAGAAACTAAAAGGAATCCTCATGTTGGTAATAATTCTCCTGTGAAAAATGTTTCAATCTTTTGGTTGGGAAGACAAAACAGTATCATTCAGGGGACGGAAAAGTTAGAAGGCACTATCAATGCCAAATTTTTTGAGTGAACCTGAAAAGCATAGATGAGATTTGTTTTAGAAGAAAACAGGATTGGCTCCTAAATGAGTCACCAAACAAATGATGTTAATATTTTGGCCTGTTTGAGATTAACAGAAGAACCTGTTGAACGTGGCAGCTCATAGTAGCGAGATGTAATAATACTTAGTATTCATATGGGACTTTTCATCCAGGGTTGAAAGAGTGCTTAATAAATGTGGACAAGCATTAATTACTGCATTTTACACAATGGGAAACAGGCAAAGGGATTTTCGGTGACAAGCTCAGAGTCTTATTGGAAACCATTATTTCTGTGATTCTAATCATGTGTCTTAACAACATCCCCCCATTTTATTATGCACGCATATCTTTAAAAAAACATTTCTTTAGAAAATGCCTGAGCAAACCAGCTGGCATGTTAGGACTGTAGAAACTTTGCTTGAACTTTTTCAAATAACCCGGTAACTCTGGGGCAAGTATGGATGTTTAAAGTATCAAAGGTCCTGACTGGGTATCATATCAAACCCAGTATTATCACAGAAGCTGGAGATATGTAAAGGTGTGGGATACCTTGGAAGGAATGCAGCCTGTAGCTAAAAGCCACCAGTACCAGGAGAAAGATTCGTGTTGCTTTTTGATGTGTTTGTATCAGGCTCTGAATGAAGTGTGGTGCTGGTAGGCAGAAGCCTCTTGCTTTTCAGAAGTGCAATGGAAACAGGAATGTGAGATCAAGTGAGTTGAGGCAGAAGCCTGCCATGTGCTTAAGGTGGTGCTGCAGGTGAGAAAAACAGCCCTTGTCCAAAGCAAGAGTTTGTGTGGCCGTAGGATCAACTTGGCTATGGGACTGGTATGACTGAAAAAACGAATTTGAGCATAATGGCAAAACTCATTACACAGATGGATCGACTCTGCTGTGCAGTTCAGGTCTGCAATGCTTGTAGCAATAACATGCAAGAGGTGACCTGGATGGGGGAAAGGGAAGGGAAGGGAAGGGAAGGGACCATAGCAGCATTCCTGTTTCGGTGCACATCAGCTGTGATCTAAGTCTGTGACACCAGCTGATGTAAGTGTGGTCCCTGGACACACCGTTTTGGGGTAGGATGTTTAAGTTGCCTGTCAGAACACGTTAAAGGTTTATAGCCAAATGCTTTCTACACGCAGCTCAGGCTGGGATTTGCGTTCAGGAACTGAGCCTGCTCAAAGCACTTGCAGCATTGAGGATGAAGTGAGAGTCTGCAGGCAGAGCAGGCACAGCAGGGCCAGCACATCCTCGCAGAGGACTGCTTGTGCCACTTCCTTCCCCTTCTCCTTCACACCTCTATGCTTCTGGGTTGTCCAAGCCTTTTGTAGTGGTTCCGATATTTCATTTCCGTAACACCATAAAAAAACCAAGCAAATGCTTTTATCCCAGCTTTTATAATTAAGGTGTTTTCTAACCTTTGGGGTAGGATGAGACACCTGCTGTAAACATGTAAATGTTGGTGTCTTCAGCTGTGTCAGATGATAGTCAGCACAGAGACAGCTCAGGTGGAGGTGAGGGCATAGTTTGGCTGGACAGGCAGTGGGTGTTGCTTCCAGGGTGCCTTTTTCTCAGCTCCACTGGCTGCAGCAACCAGATCTCACTGGCCATAATAAGAGGATACATATCAGGCTCACATCATTTAGATGCCTAAATTTAAAGGGCTCAGTCTTCAGCTGAATCCTGCCCTTGATCTGTGCAGTGTGGGTGTCTACAGCTGAGCTAGTCACCCTTGTTTCCCTTGACAGCCAACAGAGAGAAACAGGCATTTTTAGGGTGTGATTCATTTGACCTATTTTAGCTGCTACTCTAGGATGAGGTAAACTCAGTGCTCAACTAGCTCTCTGCTGACACCCACTTCTGCTCCGCTGAATCACAGCCAGGGCGACTGGTGGAGGCTGCAGAGATGGGTGCCTCCACAGCCAGGTCAGTGGGCTGCTTGCTGCAGGCTTCTTTAGCAAGAACCCTGTGTCTGTGTGAGTACGCCTGTGCTGCATCCTCCCCCTGGCTCTTCCTAGCCAGCTCATCTCACCATGTCGTGTTGTGAGTGGGTCTGACACATACAGCTGGCACGGTGGGAGGACACAGCCTTGCGGCCACATGGCCCACAAGTTCCCCCTGCGCCCACCTTTGCAAATTCTGGGGACTTGCCAGGGAATCATGTTTGCCCCCTGTTAGCAGAGTGATGGACACCTCCTTTGGAAACTCCTGCTACTTGGTCTGTAATCCAGAGCCCTTTCTTTCTGGTCCTCCAAGAAAGCCTGTTTGAAGGCTATTCTAGGTATTGAAAAGCAGCTCAAGATTGTGCTCATTTACTTCCATGCAAGCTTAGCATTACAAAAGCTTTAAGAAAACATGAGGCTGCTGCCTCTTGTGCAGGAAACCTGCTTGCACTAAACAGTGGATGAGGCTGTGGGCAAACCATCACATAGACCTGACTTCAAAGGAGCCCTCGATGGCCACCTGTCCCTCACAGATAGATGAGCAGTGATGTGCACAGCACCTGGACCCTTCCTTTTGATGACATCACCCTTCCTGGTGATGGTGTTCGCACATCCCGTTACCCTGCTCACATTTTGTCCTCTGTAATTATCATTACTGTAATTAACACAGGCTCAGTCACAGGTCATCTTCATCTGGCGAGCTCAAAGTAAGTAGTTCATTTTAACACTGAGAGTGAGAGTGAAATGTGGTTTATGCAGATGCGTATGGCTGTGTTTTGACAGGAGCCTTCTAAAGTCCTGGGAAAAATGAAGCAAATGCTGAACTGACACCCCGGGGTGGCTTAGCTTTGTAGTTTCTTGAAGGGGCTAACTTGCAAACGAAGGGCAGGGTCTCTGTTGCCTTTTGTTTCAGAACATGAGATGCAAATACAGCAAAGGTTCAAAAGAATTTTTATACATCCCTGGAAGCAGGGAGAAGCTGAGCCAAGCTTACTGATGGTTTCACCTCTCACAGAGCCGCAATATGCGGCTTTTACACGGAGTGTTTTCGGCCTGGGAGGGGCTGGGAATAAAAATAGGAGAGACTCCCCCCCACCCTCTCTTCACAGCCCTCCAGGAAATTTCTGCCTCACATAATTTAATTATGAGCTTTGTCAGCGTTATTATGAGTGAGCATGGGTAAATTTTGCAGGGAGGGAGGTGAAGACATCCCCCATTTCACAGAGGGACAATGAGAGTGATTTCTAAGCAAAAAGCATTTAAAGTTTCACACAAGAACTATCTCTGTTACTTCAGCCAGCACTAAAGCCACCGAGGATCTACAGAAGTTACTCCAGAAGCCTGGGGAATAGAACAGAGAATAACAATAACATTGCCATGGGACTTTAAGCCTGCCTCAGCCTTTCTGCAGATGAGGTTGATAGGAGGCAGGTGGTTTTTGCTTCGGTTCTACAGAACTTTTCCATGAAAGTATCCTCATCTTGGCGTGTCCTTGGGCAGTTTCCTTTCCTTCTGTTTCCCGCAGGGCAGATATGTGCAGCTGATGGTGACAACGCACGAGAGGGACCTGCTTCTACTGCCCTTACTTACCCCCTCTCCATCAGCTGTCGCCCAGAGCCCCGGCTGGGTGGCTCAGCTGGGGCAGGAGAAGATCCATGCTGCTGCCCAGGGCATCGCTGCCCACGCGACTCCACTGATGTTTTGAACACATCCCTGTGCAGAAGGGCAGGGCTAATGCCCACATTACTGCAGCCTGGAGGCTACACACCAGACGCAGGGCAGCTCTGCTGCTTGCCCAGGGCCTGCCTGCCTGCCTGCTGTGTCTTCCTGCCTCCAGGGAAAAGCTGCGTGCAAAGCTGTTTTCTGAGGTTCTGTGAAATGCGCTGTGTTTAGCTCTCAGCAACTTGAATATCCGACTCATTCGCTGAGTGCATCATTCCTGCTCACAGTGTACTCAGTAGCAGGCCAAATTAGCCACCATCGCAAGTACACACAGCTCTACCAGCTGCTGTAAGTGTGCACCTCTTTTTGCCAGGCATGAGTTTGGCTCTGTAGTCATCGGTATAAAATGCAGAAATTAGCTAGTTTCTAACTGTCAGCACCTGGAAACGCAAGCTGAGAGCTGCAAATCAAGCTTCACTCTTCTGTCTCTCTCCTCATGGCAAAAATGGTCCTCCTGGCAGAATTTTCTTGGTTATCTGTCCAAACACGTAGGAGAAGTAATGATGTCCAGTTCGTTTTTATGTGATTGCTCACTGTTCACAGGAACTGGCTGTGAAGCTAGTGGATACAACTTAAATGTGCGCATTGAAGGAGCCGTTGTGTGAGAAGGCTCCCACTGTGAAGACTGACAGTGTAGTAGTCATGTAGCTAGTGGTGACTCCAAGTGCCTTTGGCTATCCCAATGCCACCACACACTGGTCATTAGCAGAGCAGGCTAACTTCTGGCAGCTATAACCCTTTAGATAGCCCTGATTCTGATTTGAAGGCAGCGAGGCATGTACTTTGCCTGTCCATGTCATAGACACCCACTGCTGTTTGCCTATAACTTTATACGGTAATTATATACTGTAATGTTATATTGAGTTTTCATAAAAGATGCTAATAGCAGTGGAGGTGTTCTGAGAAGCTGAGTCTAGACACATACAATACACCAAAGCCTTATTTAATACAGACATCCAAGCTCTCAGCTGAATGCAGGATCATTAACTGCCTCTCAGGCTCTGCAGCACTTGGTAGCAGTTGTGCTTTACAAACATTAATGTGTTTAAGCATCAAAAAACCCCTGTGAATTTGCGTTTTACAAATGGAGGGCTGCAAGAAAGGAGACATGAAGCCACAGCTGTCAAAGGCCCACTGATTGTACTGGCAAACTGGTGTCAGTGAGGCACAGACTTGCAGAAAGCTGATGCCAAAGGAAAGAGAGAACATAGCTCTCCCTGGGGGCAGTCAGCTTTCCACCCATAGGAACCTGCCCTTTCTGCAATTGTTTTTGCCATTCACTAGAAGCCTCACAGCCTCTGCAAAAACAGCAAGTGGACAGAGAAGTTTCGGTCTATAAAACCCTGCTCAGACAGGAAGGTGTGAGCCTCACAGAGATCCAACATCCTCCACTGCGTGTTGTTTCTCAATGAGGCAGTGCTGAGGAAGAGGAGGACAGGGCCTCTAATGATGGTGATGTCAGCACTGTGACTCTTCTCTCTGCTCATTTGTGTGCCTCTGCAGATTACCTGCAAGTTGTGGACATTCATATGTTCAAGGAACCCTATGAGATTAACAAGCAGCAGCACCATACTGACAAGTACTACAACCCTAAGCTGATAGTGCGTCGAGGACAGCCTTTCCAAATCCAGATCAACTTCAACCGACCCTACAAGCCGGAGACAGACCAATTCTGGCTGGAGTATTTGATAGGTAAGTGCCTGGCAAAGGCTGTGTTTTCTCAGCAAAGTAAGTTTGAAGAGTCTGTCATAAACAGGAACACATCGGTACTTAATGGCTGGGTATTTTCCTGTTATGATTGATAAACCATAAAAATGTGCTTAACCAAAGGCAAAGAAATGCTTTTCTAAACAGGGTCTGAATCCTTACTCAAGAAAGTCAGGAGAACTACTTGTGAGAGAAGAAGGAGCAGTATTTGGGTTTTTTTTCTTTAGCAAGAAGCTGTACTTTATTGAGCTTTCAAAGTTATCTGTTTAATATCATATGGCAATGCTGAAAGGTAGGTGGAACGGGAAACATCTATCAGTGCTTAGGAGATTCAGGGAGGAGGAGCCTGTTGTTTGAGGTGGGAGAGATAGCTGTGTATGAACTGAGATAACAAAATGTTGAATACACAGGGGGAAAAAATTAAGCAGAACAGAAGAATAGAAGGCCTTACAACTTCACGGCCTACATTTAGGGCCAACCTGGCAACAAGGGAAAAAATTCAGAGATTCTAGCTTTAGACCAGAAACTTACTTAGGATCACATCAGAGGCTTTCTTGATTTACTGCAAAAAGAGCCAAGAAAGCATTTTTTCTTCTGAGATATTTTCTTCAGAGACCAAGATCCTAATGTACCTGTTGGCTTATCAAAGGTATAGGACTAGAGGAGGGCATGACCTGGCTAGAAAAGGGGAAAAGTAAATGACAGACTGTGGCTTCCTGATGTGCTCCAGAGATGGCCCCACCATGCATCACAGTCCTGGGAAAGCCCTGGTTTCATCCAGAATCATCTGTGAGTTTCTGTGTTAAGACATCAATGTTCTCACTTTAAACTCTTAAAAATATGTTTGAATTGATGTTTTAATTTACTTTCCTGAGAGATGCAGTTCCAAAATTTGTAACATTGATTTTTTTTCTACTGCTGAATTATGATGATGTGGACATTTATTAGATTTGTTGCCTTTTAAAGCTAGATGGACGTTTATCTCTTAAACATATGTGCAGAGAAAAGGTTACTGTCTGCACATTTTTTTTCATGGGTCTCTTCATTCTAATTTAAATTAGGGTTGGGAGGCATGTTATGACAGTCCAGTGAGTGATTGGCTGAGCAGCCACAAGTGCCTTTAAAAATTTAATATGCATAAATATCATTAGTTCTTTGGGGATTTAATTAAATTCAAGACTGTTCCCTTAATCTTTATATGTTTAAAACAAACAGCTGTAGCAAGAAGAAGTGGAAAATGGAACATTTGTTTTTTATTGCATTGTGTGCTGTTTGCATTTGTTTTAATCAGATATTCTATATTGGAAGAAGAAATTTAACATTTCTTTTGATGTTGCACAGTCCACTTAAGAAAAGCTATTTGTTTATTTTCCTGTTGCTGTTTCCTAATACACATTTGTCCACGGTTTTTACCTTGAATCGCTAAGCCTGGATAAAAATCCCTTCATCCTCAGCTACAGTAGGAATAGTGTTAAACACAGCCTTAGCCAGGGGAGACTTTGCAACAAACTCAGTTAGGAATGATGATTTTGGAGTCAGCCCTGGGTGTGTGGTTGACTTCTCTTGCCCTCCTTGTTCTTCACCGTTGCTGTCCTTTCTGTGAAATGGGAATGCTAGCGCTGATGTCCCATGTGTGATGGCTGGGAATCAGCTGAAAAGTGCTGCATATACAGGTTACTATATACAGCACTGTTGCCCTCTCCTGCTTTTTAAGTGTCTGCTTCTGTGAGCACCACTGCCCTCTTGCTAGAAGGAGTTTAGCTCACAGAGATTCAGTGGGGAGCTGAGATGTTCAAGCTCCTCTTCTACGAATTGGTTAATACTCAGTGCTCCACGAATGTTTATTTTTATGCACGTGTGGTCAAAATACAGTACATCTGCTCTCAGAGGCTAGCAACAGAAAGCAAAACAGTAACAGTCCGCAAAGGAGAAGGAAATCATTTAGGGTGCTGCGATCACATCATCCAGAGATGATCTGCTTGACTTGCTACTTCTCTTTCTAGTGGCAAGTCCAATGTTTAGTGCCCTAATGGGGAGAAGGAGATTTCTCATACTTAGGAATGGCACTGAGTGCTGAAGGTTTCAGTGCTATGCTCTCAGACCTTTGTCACAGGGAAATGTGGCCCATTTACATCCATTATTGTTTCTGTTTATCTGCCTGAAGAGTGGGCATTCACCTCCCATAATGCCAGTTGCCTGAAAACCAGCAACCAGTCCAGAAACATTGCCTAGGCTGCCTCTGTAAGCAGAGGAAGGAGGCAGGCACCTCCAGGTGGCAGTTTAGCCCTGCTGTCTTAAAATGGGATGAATTCTCTTCTGGATTTTTTGTCTTCCTATGTTGATTCTACTCCATAGACTAGGCTTTGACTTTAAGATCACTAAAGACAGGGGAGGTGAATCCTACCCTTCGGTACTGTCAGGCGGGAGCTACACCTAGGGAATGGCTCAGACAACAGCCGTACACCAGATGCAGCTTGACCTCAGAAAATATTTTTTCACAGAAATCACTGTGATGCCTGCTAGGAAAGTACTGAGTTTGTTTAAAATAATGGACGTGAAGAAATATTGGCAGGTTGTTGTAAAATGACCTTTCCAAGCAGCTTTCTGTGTGCCTGAGCAGTGGATTTCAAACAGTGTAGCAGAACTGTAAAATAACTAGGTTGGAGGGACCTCTGGAGGTCTCATGTCCAAGCACTTGCTCAAAGCAGATCCAGCTTGCTCAACAGCTGGGGCAGGTGTTGAGTATCTCCAAGGGTGGGGAGATTACCCAAAGTACTGCGGACCAGGCTTTCCATGAGATGTAGGATCTTTCGGGTGTTTCAAGGTGCTATAAGGTACAAAGAAACTTCTGGTAGGAACAACAAACTTTGGGTCACAGGGAATTTGGCTGGAGCTGAGAAAACTCAACATCTCTTTTTGCAGGGCCACGCCTGTTTCTACAAAGCTATTCAGAAAAGATTAGTCCCCAGCACTGGAAATTTCCCAGCATTGACGTTAATCCATCACAGAATTTTTATCCATTGAAAACTAATTTTGCTCCTGAAA
The DNA here is from genome assembly GCA_013399475.1 of Chauna torquata. Taxonomy (NCBI): domain Eukaryota; kingdom Metazoa; phylum Chordata; class Aves; order Anseriformes; family Anhimidae; genus Chauna; species Chauna torquata. Next base: position 99,527 of record VXAL01006016.1, on the reverse strand, counting down.
AATGTGACGATGTTAATGGCTTGGTACTGTGTGTATGCAGAGCTATTCTATTTCCTTTATTCCCTAAAATTTAGTTTTACATCTCTTTTTTTGTTCCTATTTTTGCTTCTTTTGCATCATTAAAAAGATGATTAATGAAGCAAGTAGAGACTGTTTAATCCTTCTAATTGATAATGAATCAAGGGCACCTGGGACAAATGTTTCTTGCATCATGCAAATTTGGTCTCCAACACTCACAGAACAATCTTTACTATCAATTTTTTTTTTTTAATCCACAGTCCATTTAAAGACCATTCACATATAGACTAGAATCCATGGGATAAATTTTATAAACAAATATATATGTGTGTAAATATATAAATAATTCACCCCAATCTCTTGAAAGTCACTTTGGCTGACATCCTTCTGGGAGAATTCCTTATGACTATAGTCCTTTTTGCCTTAACAGACTGTTTTCCACAGAGTAATCATCAGTGAAACTGGCTAAAGTGCTAACATGTGAATTACTATAATTCGGTTCTTCACATAATGCTTCATTAAATTAGGAATGTACATGTCTGCCAAAGTACAGAAAAAAAAAAAATGTACCAAAAATCCACATGGAAAAATATCCACGTATAAAGAATAATGGGATGTTATTTCAGTTCTTGTGCTGGATTGCAGCCCTGCTTCAGTACCTGTGGTTTGGGAGCTGCTCCATCACCACATACTTCCTTTCTTGCAGCCTACTTCCTGGCTTTAATGAGAGGAAAGGTGAACACGACCCCTTGGGAAATACTCATTTTGTTGGCCTGGGGATGAGATAAAAGAGCCATTCAATTTAAACAATTTCAGCTTGCCTGGAAACCTAGGGATTCCAGAGGAGCCAATGAATCCTTCACCCATCTTGATCCCTCCTGACTACCACCCTCATGGTGACAGGGTACTTTGTGCTGCTCTTGGCTTTATGGTATGTGGGGTTCAGCCTGTCCAAGCGTGACTTTCACACCTGGAGCAGCCAGCTTGGCATGAGTGCTGCAAAGTTTCCACAGTCACTGCTACACTTGCAGTGGTTTCTCTGAAAGGCAGATGTATGATTAGATGGGCTTATACAGCCTTCAGTCTTGCTTTTAATAGTAGTTTCCTGTACATGGCTGTAAATCCTAGAGTGGTTGATGAGTTTATATGGTGCATCGTTACTCTAATGATATATTTCCCCACACCTTCATAAATTGTTGTCTATTTGTATTTTCCTTAAATGGCTTCATAAATCCATATATATTGGTCTAGTCCTAAATATTATTATGAACCTTTTATTCATTGGCATACTCCTGAAATAATCGTAAATCCCGGTCCTCTAAGCTACTATCACCTTTCCACACATGTGCATATGTGGGCACCCACATACCTGCCCGTACTCCTCAGGCTATATAGATCATCAGCTTCTGGCCTGAGAAGAGAGCCGAGACGTACTGCTCCTTTTTGTACAATCTTCCCAGGCCCGGTCCAGAGGAATAGTTGTAAACAGATGAAAGCAGCTAAGAACAAAAAGGCATTAGAGCTGATCCCACATGGCTTGTTTAGGTGACACCAAATTCCCACCTACAGTCAGAAACGCCTTTGAGTATGACTGAATAACCAGGGGTCCAATGCAGATTGCCTCAGAATCAATGGTACTGCATTTCCCTCTTTAACAAAGAGCTGCACAAGATGAACAGATACAGAAACTCGTGATGGCCTGAACATGGAGACGTGGCCTGTCCCACATTGGCTTCCATTTTCTCAAGAAGGTCCCATTTTTGGGAAGAAAGAATAATTTATTAGCACTGTAACACGTCTCCTAGAAATTGATTCCAGGGAGAGAAGAGACCTGTTTGCCAGCTCTTAGCAAAGAGAAACTAAACTCTCCACTTGCTGAATGAAGGCATTTGGTATTTCTGTCTTCTCCTCTGGAATTCCCATCCAGGCTCTGGAGGAGCAGAGAGGAGGGAGTTCCTTGAGATGCTCCATGAATTCTCTGTTTGAAAGGGATCTTTATTCTGCTTTTCTTTTGCACTGCTGCAGCAGCATCAAGTGGCATTTAAAATCTAGCTGTATTTTTAAATGCTTTTTAATAGCTAAGGCGCATGACTTCGATGCGTGTTTTACAACTGCAAAATACTCATAACATTCATTCCTGGGACAGAGTGGTCAGATGTTAAGGATTCCTAACTGGAGCCATAAACAAACAATTTTTGAGATATTTAGATTTCCTACATTTCCAAGTTTGTATGCAGCACTTCTGAAGGCAATGGGATTTGAGGACGAGAGGGAACCAGATGTGATATTAAAACAGTGACTTAAGGACACTGCTGTTTTTTACAAAAAATTGTTTCTCCTTCTTGCTTGTTTTGATTGTTTGGGATTTTATTACAGGACCTCCTTTCTTGCTTTTTTTCCTTTTTGTCTTTTTTTCTTTGTTTTTCGTATTTATTTACTTTTTCCTTCCCTCCCTTCCCTTTGCCTTCTTTCTCCTCTTTCTCTCTCTCTCTCTTTCTCTTTTTCTCCTTCTACTCCTTCTTCTTTACAGTGGCTTTGAGCTCCAATTTATTTATTGACCAGTCACAATTATTATACTTCCAGGGCTGGCATTGAAAGGTATTTTTACCCTTTGTATGGATAAGCGTGTCTAGATAAAACAAATGAACCTATCAAGGAAATTGTTAAACTTACTGTGTATAATGTATTTCCCAAAGGGAGACAGATTCCTCAACTCAACTTTGTTAAAAGACAATCTTCTAATGAGGGTTCCTAAAAAGGCTATTGAGAAGTAGCTTTGTTCACCTCCCTCTCTTTTGAGGTACCCTACTTCCATGAGGAAGGAAAAGTTCACTGAAGCTAACTACCTCTCTTATCTCTGTGCTACCAAATTTTCCCTCCTCCCTGCGTGCAGTAAAACAGCCACAGACTCATGTAGAGCCTCTGAGAAAGCACCATCGGTCCCTCTACGGGCTGTGCTAACATCACAGCACTAGCTCAGCGTTGGCTATCTAGGAGCTATTTAATGCACACACACATACAGCAACGCGCATGGCCACTGGGGATCAAGGGAAAAACTAAATTGGTGGTGATAGGAGCTTCCAGGTGGCTGGGCAGGGGAGGAGGATGAGCGTTGTTTGAGCAAGCCCTGGTCTCCTGTTAGTAACTTGGAAGGAAGAGCAGCAGTGGGACTTGGCAGACTTGGGGAACTGGAGGAGGAGCGCTTGTGTTTTGCCGACTGAACTTGCTGTACCTCTCTCTCGCTCTCCCTCTGTTACTGTAAATCCCTCTCTGGTGCAGCAGTGTTATCCAGAATTAAACACAGCTTGTCTCTGTGCCTGACAGGCCCAGGAGCTGACATGCTAAGGAGCTGAGGCATATGTTAAGGATAACTCATTTTGAGTGCATGTGTGTGTAGCCACAGTCCTGTGTTTTAAATGGCTCATCCTTCCGCTGATGCACAAATAGATTTTGGCAAGTTTTAACAAACACCGCATTCTTCTTTTTGCACTTGTAAAGTGGGTGGGGGGAGTGGGGAGGATATCCCATACATGTCCATATCCACACATGCTTCAGTCATGCTGGATTTTACCATGGGGACCTTCACTCACATGCTTATTTACTTTTAAAGCCTGGTGTTGCAGCACTGAGGGGGATCAGTGCTCCTTCAATAGCAATAGCAACTGTTCTACTCCTCTTTTCCTGCATGCCTGGAAACCCCAGGAGGTGTAGAGCAGAGCTGAGCTGCAACCAAAGTGAGTAGGAGCTTTAGGAGCCAAGCTTGGATAGCTAGAGAAACCAAGGTGGGATAAGAAAGGAGGAAAGAAGTACCAAAGGTGTGTACACTGTGCAGGAAGAGAAACCAATGTTTGTGTCATTAAACCTTCAGTAAAAGAGCAGTTTCTGTAAAAACAGAACAGGTTTTCTGGCAGTATCATGGCTCAGTACCTACCTCTGCATTGAAATGCAGAGAGGTGGAGGCTCCTGAAAGAGGATCACTGTGAATTCTCTCCTGCCCTGTCCTGCCTCAAAGGCAGGACAGTCAGCAGCTGTCATTCAGTACTGGATATCTTCTGCATTGCAAAGGATGCAAAAAGATCTATAAAAAAGGCACACTGTGCCTGGTGGTAACAGTGCAGCAACCTCCAGGCTTTCTGAATTCTGAGACTGCATTTTCCCATTTCTCTGTACTGTTAGAGAGAGGGGACAGGGACATCCCAACAGCATGATGTCATGCAACAACTTTGTCTTTCACAGAGAAATCTGCTGTGAAATGTCCTCATGTGAGGGCCAGGGCCTCCTACACCCAAAACACACATGAGCGCTGGGGAGTGAAGCAACCACAAAGAACTGGCTGCAGAGCGTGGTTCAGACTGCCAACTGCTGGAGCAAATCAGAGCATGAGGGATGCTGAGCCAGCTGATGCTGCTGGCAGAAACGCCCTCCTGTCAGCATAAAAAGAGTTTATCCTCACTACATGGCTCCTGGTCCTGACATGCACCCAAACACACCCTCCTGCCTCTCTGTGGGTTGGGTTAGCACGAGACATCCTACAGAGAGTGCTCTGCCAGGCATTCACAGACTTTTGGTAGTGAGTCTTTGGATAACATCGAGTCTTCTTCCCTGGAGACTCTTAACTCAATGGAGTCACCATTGCACATTATCCCTTCTGCAGAAGGGCTGACATCACAGATATCCCAACTATTAGCCAGAGTTGGCCCTTCTTTTCCACTGCAGCCGGAAGCGTGTGCTCAAGGTGTAGATAGATTCAATTGACCATGCCATCTTGAGAGGACTTCCCTACAGTGTTGATAAACATAGTACTGAACCTACATAGGGGGGGTGCTTTTGCCAGCAACCTTAGCATGTAATGCCACAGATACTCCGCTTCATAGTGCTCTAGTATCAAGACAACAGATGTGTGTATATGAGACTAGTGGGGCTGGTGCTGTCAGGTGTCTAGATGTGTGATTACAAATCAGCTCTACAAGCTCCTGTCAGAAGTAACAATTCCCTTGCTCTTCCATTTGCATTTTGGTATTCATTTCAGAAGATTAGGGAAGCTGTTCTCTCTTCAAAGAAAACGTTGGAATTTGCTCACTGTGCTCTTGAGGGCTCTGTCCATCTTCCCAGCCTTCCTCCTGGCTTCAGGATTTATGCAACTCTTAGCGAGCACCCAGACCCTGCCTGCCAGGAGCAAATAATGTTTGCTTTTATATACTGTTTAGAACATGCAAATTATCCTAACTTCTAGGATATCCCTTCCCTGGCATCCCTGCTAGGTTTGCAGCAATGCAGTCAATAGCCCAGAGCACCTTCTCCTCACACAGGACAGTGCAGTGCCCTCTCTCTCACTGCGTGGGGGCAGTTATGGGGGGGCATGTGTGGAAACTGGCTGAAAGGACGTAGCATAATCCTCAGCAGCAGCTACATGTGCTCCCTTGTCAAGCAGCAGATAGATAAGGGTGTCTTGTGGCTTTGCATGAAGGAGGGACTTTTGTTGTTTTGAAGGGCAAATGGGGTTTTTCGTGTTGGGGCTTCAGAAAAGTGAGGATGCCACAGGCTTGGTACCTTGCTAAGACTGCTATAAGGTGCAGGTGAGGAGGTTCCCATAAAGATGCATTGCAAAGGTCCCATGGCCTCTTTGGGATCCTGTCTGGTTCCTATGGGCAGATTTACTGGGGAGGGATTCTGCAGCTTCCCCATGACCAGCACACGGGGGACACGGATGTGCTGGTGTTGAGCCCCTGCCACAGCGCAGCTCCTTCTGTCCCCGGTAGGTTCCCACGCCGACGTGCAGCTTCCACTGTAAGTGACAACATCAGTTCCTAAACACATTAAAATACTAATCTCTCACTTCCTCCTACCTGTCTGAAAGAAGTAAGGAAGATATTTTAAAAAGTAGCACTTGTTAACGGTTTTAGAGGGTGTTGGTTCAATTACTTGGTTTGCTCTGCAGCTTTGTTAGTGTGGACTGCTTATAAAAAAAAAAAAAACAGTTATGTCAAAACTAGAAGCAAAACATCAACTGTAGAGGCAAGCTGGGTCATACTCAGTTCCACTACAAAGAACAAGAATATGTTCAGCTCTCAGATCACAATTGTTAGCAGACGCAAGACTCTCATCTCTCTTACCTCTGTAGGCTCTTCTCCCTAGCCTGTCTTTCCTTTGATGGCTTATTTTTGAAGTGTCCTGTGCTTTATCTTCTAGTGTTTTCTATTGATTTTGCTCTCTTATTCTAGTCCTTCTTTCTTCTGTAGGTCTCTTCCTTCTCCCTCACTGATCTGAATGGGTTTCACGGGTTACAGTACCCCTGACCTTCAGGGAAACTGGGCTATTTATTTTTACTCAAAATCTGCAAAATGGAAATTTATGTGTACTTAATAATCTCTTGGATGAAGCACAGTAGCCTCAAATTTCTTAGAAATGCAGAGGTCATGGCAACTCACAAGCTTCAGATTCAAAGCTGGAGTTGCGCTTTCCCAAAATGTGTTAGTGTTCAGATCTGCATCTATCTCTACATGAACTGTATAAAAATAAGAAAACAGGAAAATCAAAGCCCTTGTGCATTTAATCTTGAAGCTCTTAAATAGTAGTAATGAAAAATACAGAAGTCTGTCTCTCTGCTTTTCTACTTTTCATTATTGTATCTGTGAACGAGAGTATAACTTTAAGTCTAAAACCTGAAATGAAGAATAGATTTGAGAATTATATAAGGAACTCAGCCTTCTCACAAGTATCTTTTTTGTCTACACCACTGGTTGGATTCCAGTCATAATTTGGCTCTGCCTCAGGCTCAAAGGGTGTAATCCTTCCCACCTAACTTGAATCCTGGCAGTGTACTTGTTTACACATAGCTTATCCATCTCGATGCTTTTTATAGTTGGCAGAGTAAAATAAGCTTCTCTGGGGTATGATTTGTCTTACTATGAGGCAGAACATCACATGCAATACTCTGGAGGTGTATCATACTTTGGTGTCCATTGCTTGCCGAGAAAATTTGGCTATCCAGCCCAGATGTGCTCATCCATACTCTGGGTATCCAGAGTTGATTCCCACTCTGTCCATGAGGTGCTTGCAGGAACTGAGCGTTGGGTGTCCACTGGCAGACGGACTTGTATTTCCTCCACCCTGTCTGTGCAGATGTGTGTGAAAGAGCCTCTGCTTGTTGGTGCTGTAGTGCAGTGAGAAGAGCAAGGCTCTGCTAGAGCCCCAAAGCCGATGTCTGTGCACCAGTAGGCAGTTGCGTGTTAGCAAAGAGGGTGGTGGGTGCATCCAAACTTGGGAAGGGGCTCTTATTTGTGCTTACCAGTGACACAGCTAACCCCAAGGCTGGAGTGCGGCTTGCTGCTCTAAGATAAACAGTTTTGAACTGGGAAAGCCTGGGACAGCCCCTGCTCTTGCTGCCACAGGTGCACTCCTGGCAATGCCCAAACCAGCGAGACTGAAGCTTGCTGGAGCAAGATGGGTGGCGGTGCCTGCACAGGCTGCCTGCTGGGAGGCGGTGTGTGTGCTCGCGTGGCAGCAACACCAAGTGACAAGGCACTGTGTGAAGCTCTAAGGGAGGTAGGTAATCTCTGCCCGCCAACACTTGCCATCTCTGTTGAAAATAAACAAAGAGACAGAGGACTATTGGGAAACGAAGACACTGTCAAAACAAGGTGAACCACTTCATGGAGTTATCCTCCTCTCTCTCCAGGTCGCTACCCACAGCCAAACAAAGGCACCTACATCCCGATCCTTGTAGGTGATGTGCTGAAGCCTGAGGACTGGGGAGCCAAGATTACCCACAGGGAGAACAACTCCATTCGCCTGTCCATCATGTCCTCTGCCACCTGCATTGTCGGGAAGTTTCGCCTGTACGTTGCTGTCTGGACTCCCTTTGGCATCATCCGGACGCATAGAAATCCGGCAACCGACACTTACATACTATTCAACCCCTGGTGCCAACGTAAGTAGCTTATCAGTGTCAAAGATTCACACTTTCTGCCACCAGGCTCATTAGTTTGTGGGAGGGGAACTTGCGGCCAAGGTGGTTGGAGACCAGCCGGTTTGGGTCCAGAAAGGGTACAGTAACATTCACCCAACTCTGCCAAGAGGCAAGTCTTACAGGCCTGGGGATAGCTCTCTAGTTTTATAAGGCCAAGTCTGTGCTTACCAGCGTAGGTAGCATGGTGCTGCTCCATTTCTTGTAGTAAACTCACCCCAATGCTTTGCTCTGACTTTAATAAGCATCAGTGTGAGCCTTCTGCCTGCCTGCATATGCCTTAAACCGACAAGTCAATATGGGCATGTTTTTTCCAGATTAGGCATGGGGCAGGATGTGGCAGTGTCCCATACTCAACTGTGGAGTTACACTGCTGGCTGCCACATTTTAGGGTGAAACATTAGCAGCCTAAAAGCCTGCAGAAACTCAGTGGGAGTTGCTACTCATGCACAGGTTGGATGCAGTCAGTGTGCTGTGGCATGACTGGTGGCACCTTGCTGTTACACAAGATTTGACCTTATAACTTCCCCTTTAGTGGTGACTAATTACCAGCAACCCTGTCCTCTGCGAGGAACAGAACATTTTGCAAATGAGCCTTTTTTTATAATCCAGTGGGTTAAAGAACACTTTTTTTTTTTTTTTTGATCTCCTTAGATCCCAGGTAAAATCAGCCTGTGTGCTGATAGAATTATACTTTACCCAATGAACTCAATGTGTATTTTTAAGGAGGAGGCAAGGAGGACTGGTGAGGTTTGGTTCACCAGCCTTCTGACAGCCTGTAGTACTGTCTCAGCTTCTGATGCTTGTAAGGCTCCAAGTCTGGCACACGTATTGCTATATATTTAGGTCACCAGCTAACTTTAATATCTTCCTGCCATCCTTCCTTCATTCTTCAATGTTTTTACCGAGTATTTTGGTCAAATAATCCCATACCAAACAAGGGCTGTCTTACTGAGTGACAAGTAGGTTTAGCATTATTAATAGAGCCCATTATTCAGCCACACTACTGTCACTACATAGAATGATTTGTGCTGAGTTCATTACTTGCCCCTGGTCCATGGGAATATAAGCAATGATTAGCTTATGCATTATTTAGGAAGATATATGTTAATGCTGAGTAAAGTGGAGTTAGTTAAGTGGGAACAGGAAGGAAGGGCAGGGCCCAAGGCCCCATGACACCGTGAGGGACTTTTGAAAGCAGCGTAGAGGTAGGTGCCTTAGAGAAGCATGGTCAGGTTGTTCTGGGAGAGGAGAGAGTGGGTAACAGAAGGAGTCATTGTCAAAGGTAAGTGGGCAAATGTGACCCACCAGTGAGCAGACCTTTACAAGGTTTGTAAAGGCATCATCAGTCTGTCACAGCTCCGGCTAGGGAGTTGTGATTCTCCACCCTAAGTTAGAGCATCCCCTGGTTTTAGCCCTAGTGTCCCAACAACCGGTTTGTTAGCCAGCACAGTGACTATGCAGTGGCTCAGCACCTCTTTAGAAAGGGATAAGCCCCTGAGAAAAAGCTTCTTAAGTTGCCTCAGGTTGCCTCATGACTAGCATACAACCAGCTAGGGCTGCATGTAGCCATAAAGTGGAGAAAAAATGTGAAGTGGGGGGCTTGGCTGCCCCACTGTGGTGTGATGGGGATCACACAGGCTGATTCGGGGTGCAAGGCGGGGAGTGAGAAGGGGAAAATCAGTCCCTCCTTCACATGACGTTCCCCCAGCCTCTGTGTGCCCACGTGCTCTCTGCACACTTCCTCCCTTGTACCTGAGCTGAATGGGGCCAAAAGCCAGAAAGATGAAAACCACAGCATGGGAGCAGACCTGTAGAGCTTGAGACATGCAGCAGCAGCCATTGACAAGGTTGACAGAGAAACAGAGAAGCTCTGCTGCAAGAAAGCAAAAGAGAGTCTCCAGGCGTGTGTGCGTTAACGCCCAGAGGATCATGCCTTCGTCCCAGCTTCCAAGTCCAGGTGTGCCTCCATGACTTCAAGTCCTGGCCCTTGCTGACTATTGTAGTTTTTGTTTTCTACACATTTCATTTGGATGTGGATTTACTTTCATTTCTTTTCCCTGCTTTCACTCCTGGGTAGTTTGAGCTAATTGGCTCCTGTGTCTGCCTTTTCCCCTTTGTGTCAGAAAAGCAGGGACAGTGTTTCTCCACGCCTTATCCCCTGGCTGGGAAAGATTGTGCAGTGGAATCACAAAAGGGTATAAAAACTCAGGCAGTTAAAGTGCACAGAAAACAATAGCTTGAAAATCTCCTAGACTTGTTTGCAGGGTTAATAGCTAAGCAGAAGAGTCAGAGTGAAAAGCCTCATTAAAAAGAGAGAAGGCTGATGCCAGGAACGAATGGGGATTGTTATCGCAGGGAGCAGAGTACAGGCTCCGTCAGTGTCTAGTGCAGCTCTCCGACTCATCATTTTAGAGAAACATCAATGTGTCTGTATGAGCTTTTCTTTAAGATAGAGGCATTTGTGCCCTTTCTTATTACTTCTTTTTTTCCACTGTAATTCAGTTTTGACATATTTTCCTAGGCAGGGATGCATTTTTTTTCTGCTGTTTCAGAACAAGTCTGCATACTTTACCAGTCAAGCTACAGAGTAGCTTCTGTACTTTGCTTCCAAAATCATCAGATGCTTTCATATGGTTTAATCCCCTTAGCTACATTTAAGGCTCATCACCAAGAATACTTTACAGATGCAGATGTGGGGCCTGATCCTGCAAAATGATATGCATCTGCCCCAAACATTTGGGAATTCAGCAAGCAAATGTATTGAGATTTCAGATACTCAGGTGAAATTTGCATTAGTTAATAAGCAAGGTAAAGCCTGTGAGGAGAGGCAGCATCCTCTCTTCAGCCAGCTGACATAGCTGGAAAAAACAGACGTGCTTTTGGGCATGCAGAGCCCTCTTCAGTTCTGAAACAGGAGATACAGATGGCAAGTCATTAAGGATAACCTCTTGGAGTTTAACTTGACTCTTAGCAATATCAGACTACATGAAAGCAGAGAATGCCTCCTTTGATCTGGATACCATGAGCTCTTTCCAAGGAGGTGCTGAGCCCAGCGACTTTCTGCTTGGGAACACTGAGTGCCTGTCAAGAAAAGACCTTGCATGGACTCTTGTGGCTCTCACAGGTGGAGATGCATAGTGGATCTGTAAGTTGCAGACTCCATGGGCTGAGGGTATGCATTTCGTTCACTCAAGCTTTCTGCTAAGTGTTTTAGATTTGAGCAATCAAATACATTGCATCTTTAGTGACTCAGTTGCACGTTTCTTCTGCTTATGTCCTTCAAATGTCCTAATACAGTTTGAAGATTAGTAACGTGGTTGGCTTTGGACTCCTCTTATGTGTTACCAGGCATCCAAATTTGGCCCAGTAACATTTTCTGGTGTTTGTATCCATATCTTAAATTTTATGTCTTGTATCGTAGATTCCATATGGGTAAAATTCACAAAAGAGCTTCATATCTCTGCTACATTCATGTAGGCAAGCACTAGCAGTTGCAGGGCAGCATACGCAGTTTGGTTCTGGGTGGAGTGGATTTTGTAGATATCTGCTTTTAGCTCTCCCAGCTCTGCGTTTGCCACAGCGCTATACTCCTCCCAGCAAGAGCCTTTCCCACGTGGAAGGGAGGCTGGGTGCTGAGGGCAAGCCTCCGCCTCCACCCATCTGCTGGTGCTGCTGTGCTCAGTGGTCACTGTGTGCAGGAAGAAATGGTATTTACAACTCCAGCTGGTTGTTGCGCTGGGGCAGGGGTTCCCAGGGTTCACCAGGTCCCCCGGTACTGGGGAGGGGCCTCCCATGCCCGTTCACTCTCCCAGAGGGACAGGGCTTCTCTGCACTTGTTACCTCTTTCACAAGGAGACTGTGTTCTGTGGGATTCCTCGTCACCTGCAGTACTGTCTTCATGTGAAGTGTTTTTTCACCTTATCCATCTTCAAACAGAGAAGCATAGAGGCTAATTTGCTTCTTTGTAGCACTGCTAGTGTCTTAGTAATTTCCCAGGATAAAAGAAGTGCGTAGAAGAACCTTAAACTGCTAGAGAAAAAGAACAAACAAACCCAGCACATTTTCTTGGAATTCTTCTGTTTGTCAGATGTGAGCCTCCACTTGCACCAAATAATTAGGAGTTGTACTATGTAGAGCACGCTTAGCATCAAAGTAGTCACAAATGCCTCATATTTTCTTCTATATAGTCTCAAGGGTAGTGAAAGCTGTCAAAAATCAAAGCAGCTGGCTTCTCTGTGAAACACAGAGGCCCTTTTTACTTTATCAAAAAATACAAATATTTAAAAATAATTGACAGAGAAGTTAATCAATTTTTATCTGATTTAGCAAAGATTACGCAGTCTTGAAATAACATAAGCATCTCAATTGATATCAACCAGATCAATATTGATATTTATAATCCCTGAAAGAAAACAACAGCTGTCAAGAAAGCACATGCACACACTCCACTGAGTACATAACCGTACCAAAGGTGTGAGTTCTCCTCCTTGAAATGCGTTCTTTGTACCGTTTGTACACATGTACTTCAATAAAACCCAAAGCTCAGTGAGTCAATACATATAACTGCTCACTCAACAAATCAAGCAGATCCATCCTAATGAAACAGAGCTTGCGTGATCTCTAACATCTCCAACATTTTTGGTGGGATGTTGTGCGAAACTTGTTTAGAGCTGGGAGCTGGACCTCAAGAAAGTCATATAATGCGCAGTTCCAAAAGTATGCAAGTCCCTGCTCCATAAATGACTGCAGCTTTTTGATTCACTGTCAGGTTTTAATACTCTCTCTCTGTCACCTGGTAGCCTCTCAATGCAAACCCGTGATCTTCTGCTTTGTGCCTGGGTGCAGGCTGACTCGGTGGTAGGTAGTACCAGGCTTATAAACAACCCTTGTTACGACCCAGCCCTTAGGAGCCAGATGAGTAGCACCATGCTGCTGCATGAAGAGTGGGTCTCAGACCTGCCTGCCTTGGGGAAAACCAAACACGGCTTCCTGCTTTTGCATTTGCTCTGATTCTGATGTACCCTGCTGAGCCTGTACAGCAACCCTGTCAAAAGCATAATGGCGAGTGCTGATCTCCTCAAATACAAAAAAACCTTCTTACATCTAACACCTGCTTCCATATTGTTCCTTGCACACCAGTGTGAAGGTCATAATGTTATATATCTATATGTAATCCCTTCTGTATGTATAGACACATGGATATAAATATATCTTCAGAGAAAATAGAAATTCCAGTAGGGTCAGGTGTACAGACTGGCAAAGCCCTTCATCTAGCTGAAGTCAGTGTGAGTTTTGCCATTGATTTTTCAGAGGGCTCAGATTTTAGCTGTTTTCAGCTGAATTGCAGTTTTATGGGCAAAAGGAGAAGCTTTAGAAGATGAGGTTTAGAAGAAAGTACAAATCTGATTTGCATTTCAACAACATACAATAAATCAATAGGCTTTAAAAGTGAAATGATCCTGTAGTAATTTGTAGTGGGATCCTGAAGAAATCCACTATGGCAGTGATGAGTGGTAGCTTTACACTTGCCCATATCATGCTATCGCAGGTTATTGTTTCCCTTTAATTTGCTATCTGGTGCCACATTACTGATTTCCTCAAAGTAATTAATTCCCAAACCATTAAATGTTAAGTGGTATCTCTTAGTCACAAAATACCAGCATTGGCACAGGAAAGAAATCCTCAGCTATTCTAGCATCACAGAATCCTTGTCTGTTTCATACCTACCTGTGAGCATCTGAATAGTTTCATGTAATTAAGGGTTATTTACGTATGTTAATAATGAGTCATTTAAGTATGCGAATCCTCTTTGCAGGATGAGGGTCCACATATATGCTTTTGACTGATATAAGACCAATCTAGGATGTACTCTTTGTACATGTTTTGATGAAGATCTCTTGCAATTACTTCCAGTTTTCACTTGGACGTTCAGATTTCTCCTCCTATTGGCTGGTCAGTCAAGCTACATGGGGGAGGGACACTACAGTCAATAGCTTACGTACGGAAAAAGCAATCAAACCCTTCTTTTAATACACTATAAAAACTGTATTCCAATTTTTGTAATGCACTACAGATTTTTCTTTAGATCTCTTGACTTGAGCTGTTTTCCATTAACATTAATAGGTTTGAAATTGTTCTTTGATCTGTTTGTACAGATGCAGAATTGCATCATGGTGCTCCAACTTTTAAATTAGTGGTACACAGTAATCATAAAATTCTTGATAAGAGGTGACATTTTAATCATACTTTACAGATCTTGATAAAACAGGCAGGAGTTGTCAGCATTTTTGCATCTTGCATGCTTTTAAGTTGTGTATCATATTTCTAACTGGGGTCGCTATCTCCTTATATTTGTACTCTGTTGAAGCAAGTGATGCTTTGTTTGATTGGTGATGGGCACTTCTCATCAAACATGACTGTATTATATGCTAAGATTTTTTATCTGCCTTATATAGAAACTAAGTGGCTGTGTTAATGTTTGTTTTGGATCAACTGATGCAGAGGATGCCGTGTATCTGGATGACGAGAAGGAAAGGGAAGAATATGTCCTGAATGATGTTGGTATTGTTTACCATGGAAACATCGATGAAATAAAATTAAGAAGCTGGAGTTACGGTCAGGTGAGCTATTTAGACCTTCTCTGGCTGCTCCCAGTAGGACAGCAAATGAATTTAATTGACACCAGACTGTGGCTGAGACTGTGGGCTCTGGAGTGCATTATTGGTCTCTGCTTCAGAAACGCAAGGGGCATAATTTTAAAATTGTATGAAGTGGGTATATACCTAATCCAGAAAAGCAACGTTATAATAGCTAATATTTAAAGATCTTGTTTTAGGGGCGCATTTCAGATATTAAGAGGCTGCTGTTGAAAGTTACAATCATTAGCTGAGATATGCACTATGCGGCAGCATTTCTGCTGCTACTTTACTGCTGCTTTAGGATCAAACTGATTTGGTGAAAGAGGAGATATTTTTTATTTGTTTCTTTACCAAGAGGTTGTATTCCTTTTTGACTCTTTCTTTCAATTCTAGCAACTTGGTGGAAGCAATTCTCATCTTCTCAAAGGTCAGCTTTTCATAGGGTTCCTATGACAAGCTGGGATTTAATCCCAGAGTTTTAAATTTCCTTGCCACAGTGACAAAGGGTGGAGCTTCTCCCTGTGCTGCCTGGACTTGACAACATGGGTCTCCAGTGGCTTCTTGCAGCGCAGCGCAGCCCTGGCTGGCTGGTGTGCAGTGTTGTTGTGCCTTCAATAACATCAACCACTTATTGCTTGTCTGTTTTACCTCAATCTATTTGTAATCACTAACCATCCTGAAAGTCCCTGCGGGATGAAAGAGTCAGGTTGTTGTGTGAGAACAGGGAAAAAGCATTCAACAGCAAGGTCAAAATTAGTCAAACTAACCTTAACTGTCATTCAGGGTGGCTCCAATGGGCTGTTATTGGACGTGGCTCCCCTCCCCTCCAGTTTTTTCACAACAGCACAATTAAGAAAGTATTAAAGTACTTCCTTCATGCCACAGTGATGGTCCCATTCAGTTTTCACTGCATCTCCCTGGTGCAGCCTTGCAGAAGGGACCTTCTTGCTTTGCTTTCTGTCCCTCAGCTGAAGACTGCCTCAAAGCTTGAGCTGGATGGATTGCCAGTGTGCTTCCCCTAGAGAGCTCTTTGTAGGCACATCTCTCGTTTCCTTGTTTAAGGGTACAATTTCATCTTTTTTCCCACTGCAGCACTGCCTGAGGAAGCTCCTGCCTTTGCATCCTTCCTTTGGTTGTCTTAGCACCATTGTTTGCAGGGTCTGAGAGTGATCCTGTCTCAGCTAAAAATAATCCTTAAAGAAGGTGAGGCAACTCCATAAGCTGAGGGTGCCTCTGAGAGAGATATGTGGAACCAGATCCCGAGGCCAAAGCTGGGTGTGCATTTAAGTTGACCAAAAATGCCCCCTCCTGGCCCTTCCTTCCCCCTGCAAGTGTTTGTTTCATGCAATGAATCAGGCTGGAGAGCTGATCTAGCTGAACAGGCAGCTCCTTTATTTCTTTCTTTTTTTTTTTTCCTTGCATTATTTTTGGGGCTCACTCTGTTCCTAGATTTGGGATTCACTCCATGACAGATGTAGGGGAGGGAGAGAGGGGAGTGAGTGGCTGGAGATGGAAGCCAGCTTCAACCAGCTGCTGGATTTATGTCCTAAGATGCTGAATTTATGGCCTATAGTGGTTTGGCCTGAGGTGGTTTTATTCTGCAAATCTGGCACCTTCCTGACACAAACAGCAACCTCCCTTGAGAAACTGCATTATTTATTTGGTTTTGCTGGGAGGCAGCTCTGTCTGGGAGGTTAGGGCTGTTCCATATCCCTTTGTGATGTGCTTTCCTTCCAGTGTTGTCTGGAATTGGAGAGCTTGATTTCCACTCTGTGTTGTGGTGCACTTTTTGCTAGCCCTTGCCCACATGAAACGTGAGTGTGGCAGGTGCATCAAATGGGGCGAACCCAAGAGTTTTCCTGGGATCCATCTTTTTTTTTGCAAAGGTGTAAGAGACGTCTTAAAGTAGAAAGCAATGGAGAAATATTCTTCTCATTCAGCGAGATGGAGGATATGATGTTCCTGGCCTTACCCTTCCAATTCCCAGCCATTAAATACATGTACCTACCTCATTTTCAGTAATCCTGGATGTTAAGACTAAGAGCATTGCTGTAAGTAAATAAAAGTACTAGCAGCAACGCCTATATTATGGTTATATCATACATGTATGCATTTTGTATGTATGATATACAGCCCTGTACAACAGTGTTAGTAAAAACCATACGGCCACATGCAGTCATAGAGGTGTAAGGTACATGGTCATATACAAAAATGCGGATAGACTTGTGCATAGTAATATTCTTAGGCTAAAAAATTGCTTTGAACAATGACAGCTGAAAGCTTTAACTCAGGTTGTAAATTAAAAAGGAACATGCAGTTCAAAACTGGGTTACTAGTGGGAGATGATTCTCGCAGCTGCTATCTTTAATGAGCAGCATCAACTTGAGAGGAGGAAAGGCATGAAAAATGGACCCAGGAAGAAAAAACAACAGACCAGTTGAAACATTGCTGTAATAAATGAGGATGGAAGTGTTCCTTGTAACATGACTGTGATTCCTTTCTTCTAAGAATGTGCAAATTGCCAGTCACTCAGCAAAACCCAAAGGAGATTCAGGAGAAATTTGGCTTTGGAAGAAATCTAGGCACATAGGAACTCTCTAGTTGAGAAATGTTGGAAGTTGGATGCTATATTGATCATTTAACACTGCTTTTTTGTGAGAAAAGTAAAATAAAACAGGTGGGCATAGTGTTCTCATTGCCATTTTGAGCTGGCTCGTGTCCACATGCTGAGCTGCATTACCTTTGTAACCCACAGTGTGAATGTAATTTTATGGCATGTACATTTGGTAAGATCAGACCACAGGCAGCATGACATCACATCTGCCTGCAACCAACTGTGGGAAATATGGACCTAGTTCAGCCAGTGGAAAAGGTGATGCAGCCCCTCTTACTTGGATTCAAATGGTTTTAAAGGTTGTCTATTAGAAGCAGGTTAGCATGAAAGGAGAATGCACACTGAAGGCCAGTCTCGCTAAATGCATTGCTCTGTAATGCAATGCAAATCTGTGTGCAGACAGAGCCTCTTTGCCTGTGTGTTTGCCCATGCCTTGTCTTCCTTCTGCAGTCTTTTCCAGGTGGCTCTGCCAAACTTCCTTTGTCCTGAATTTGGTTTATTCCCATTTCAGCTTGTGCCAAGCAGACAAGGCTCATGCCTGGCCCAAGTCTGCTGGTCTCTTCTGACTGCCTACTGCTGCTCTGGCTCCTCTGACATTTCAGGGGTATTCAGCCTTGCAAGTGTTATGTTTCTGTTCTGCTTCCATCTAGATAGCATTTTCATGCCAAGATTGAGAGCAGGAAGCTGATTTAGTTTGATTTAGTGTTTTTAAATCACTGGATAGTGAAGGAGGGTAAAACTGGCTTGAGCCCATATTATGGTACTCTGCATCCTACGCTGATGAGATAGTGTAAGGCAGCTAGACTTTACAGCTTGTCCTATGTCCCTCCTCCTGTTAATGCAATTATTTCACAATCATTTATATCATTTTATAAATGCTAAGGTAGAAGGCAACAATTCTGATAGCAATTTCTTTCCTCTTTAGTCTTCCTGTATATGCTGGCAAGATTGACACTGTCTCATAAACTGTAGATGAGCGACATTTAATTTGCAAGCTAAACTTCTTATTGATTTAACTCAGCGCTTAGGCACTGCTGATGACTTGAAAAGCAGAAAGCTCTTTTTGATCCTGGTGAAAGTGATAAATCATTGGGCCTGGCCAGAAGAAAAGTGAACTTGAAGCAGGAAGGACCGCTGTGAGGGCCCAAAGTTTACATTGTCTGTTGTGAGGATTCTCCTTGGGAAGGGGGGTCTCCACAGCACAGCCATTCACTTGAGATTATTTACAGCACATAGCACTGGAGAAGGATGGAGAGCCTATTGTGCAATTACTCAGCTTCCCAGGAATGATACAGTATTAGGAGTAAGTCCCTGGGAACCATTGACCCCTGTTTCCTTGCTTGCTTGAACACCATGAATTCAGTTTTGCTCAACTATAAGGTGCTACTTACTAGCAAACTTCCGCTCCAGAGAAAGCAATTCAATGCCAGGGTGCATAGCAGAGCGCAGGAGCAGGATGAGAAGTGTGCTGCCTTGGAGAATGTTTGCTGAAAAGGATCCATACTGTGGCAGTTCACTGAGCAATGAGAGAGCCAGGCAGGCAAAAAAGAGGACTTTCCTTGGCCGGGAGATGGCTGAGAGTGATGAAATGCAGAGGTGCATCTGCTGCTTTTTTTTTTTTTTTTTCTTTTTGCTTATGCCAGAGCTCAGCTGCTGTCTGTGAGAGAGACCAAAGGGTGCATGGGCTCTCGAGGATGTCACCCCCATCCCTCCCTTCTTTTCTGCAGCACTGACAGCAGTCTTGATCCTTCAGGGCTTCCTTCTCGGCTCTCTGGCCTCACGCTTCCTCCTCCTCTGCCTCTCCCAGGGCTGCTGAAGCAGCAGCTTGGCCTGGGTGTTTGCTTGCTTTCTGCAGGAGGCAAAACTAAGATCATCCTCATCTGCTGAAGAGCCTTGAGCCAGGCTGAAGACAGCTGCAAAATCAATCCAGCTCTAGTTGCAGCTCAGCACAAGAACAAAAATCCTGTTAGCATGAACCATATCTCTAAGGATGCAAACACAGAATATAAAGCAACGGGATGAGCTGAGTGGAGTTTCTGTTACAGCCTGGAATGCTAATATAATATTGTGTTTTCAGTGAATCTGGAAGACATTTTTCTTTTATTAATGTGTGTTTCCCTGTCCCCTGCCCTTTTCCAGGGGACAGAGGTATTTTCCCTTGCTATGCAGTTTCTCCTAAGAAAAATGAAATACATCACAGGGCAAGTTCTGTGACAAATAGTTTCTGGTCAATTTAGGCACCTCTGCCCTCAATTCATTGCCATGCTTGTTCATGCTCGATCGAAGAAACTGTACCTTTCCACTCTATTTTTGAAGAAGACTACTTTAGGTCACTTGGTATTTTTCATGCCTAAGTTTCATACACCAGGATTAATCAATATAATTAGCTTTTGGCTTGTCAATTTTAAACATATTTAATATGTTAGTTTAAAATTTAAGTATCTTCAAATTAACTTTGGCAAACCATTTATTGGTCAACTTCTCAGCATTGCACTGGTTGTGTCAGAGAAGTCCTGAAATTAACAGGTCTGGAATCTGTGAAGGTCATGAAGTCCTTAGCAAGCAGACCAGCTTCTTGTAGTTATTATTATAATACCTTCCTATTATATACTTGTTAGCACTTAAAATTTTATGTCCTGTCAGAAAGGCTATGTTGTCATTTTAACCTTCTGGAAACCAGACTGAGATTGAATTGAAAATGACACGCTCTTTTCCCTTAAAGCATCTCACATTTTTTGCTATACATGGGCGATTATTCTAGAAGAAAACTTGTATTTTTAAACACAGAACTTTGACCTGACCAGATAATTTTGAAGCTGATCAGCTATTATAACAATAATGAAAAATAATAACTTTGCCTTTGCTTGCCAGAATAAAAAGTGACTCAACTTGCCCTCTGTTTCTCTTTTTCTTTCTTTTTATCTAGTTTGAAGAAAACATTCTGGATGCTTGCCTTTTCCTGATGGACAAGGCAGAACTGGAGCTGTCTGGGCGCGGAAACCCAATCAAAATCTGCCGTGTTGCCTCTGCAGTGGTATGCAATAGATGTCCAATATGTGTCAGAAGTGACTCTCTAATCAAAGCCAGGCTGGTTTAACTGGCCCTCATGCCCTCATGTGCTCACTCTGACAGGTGCCAGATCAATCCATTGTGACCTCTGGGTCTGGCATTTTATTTCACTCCTCTAAACGTGAAATCTTTATGTCAGTTCATTGTCTTTTCCTGAGCGTGGTACCTCACTGGTATGAAAGCCACTTTTTGACATTGCACTTCCAGACATGCTAGCATTTCTTGTGGCACTGTGCTCATTTTCTGGTAGCTGGGATAACTGAGAAAGCTTTTTGTTCCATGGACAGTGAGGCAGCATGCTGGGTAGAATTTGGGATGAGGAACTGAGAGACTTTATGTGGACTCCAGCACTAACCTCAAAGGGGGTCTTAAGACACTGCAGTGGTGGATAGAACTATGCCTGATTTTTAAGCCTCGGATGGCCTACTCAAGCTGACAACATTTACATGAGATACCTTGGCCCTAGAAGAAAGCAGTAAGAGATCTAGGTTCTCAAGCACAGGGCCCACAAAACTCACCGTACTCAGAATGGAAGTACCTAAAGTTACCAGAAGCAAAGGGTAGGGAGAAGACTTCCCACAGCTCCATTTTTTCCAGCTGCTAGGCATCAGGAGTCATACTGTGGGTATAACGGCAGCCCCATCCCTAATATTCAAGCTGGAAGACTCATCTAGGATGTGAAAGGCAAAGGCTGAGTCTTCTACTCTGCCTGCTAGAGGTCTGAACTGATGTGCTCTGCTTCCCGGAATAATATGCTAGTCATCAAGCTAGTATCATTAGATGTTCTCCCAGGCCAGCTACTAAAATAGAGTCTCCACTGAACATGGCTGCTGAAGATGAATGATCCTTTAATCCACTTATTACAGCATTTACCCAGACTGTAAGAGAATGAGCTCTTTGTCTTAGATGATACTGAAACAGGATGTCCAGCCTCTCAGTGCCACATACTGATTTTTGCGTAACACACAGTTAAGTAGAATAGCTTCAGCAAGAAAGATTGAGAGCACCCCCACTTCTCTTTGTCTTTTAGCCTTCTGGTTATTTCTTTCACCACAGACATTAGAAATGTGGCTTCAGACCTCTTGAGACAGAAGTAAGAATGGAATGTGGTTCCCTTACAACCTGAATTGCTGCATTAATCACTGGGCTCATAAATGCAAAAGGTCCCTCATGCAGAGACCCTGGAAGCCCTCTGGGCAGAAGAACACAATGTTGATGAACCCAAAGGGGTGTAGATACTACTTAGGTTTTGAGCCACTCAACCATTTTAGGTAGGTGGAGAAGTTCACTATTGGAAATCCAGGAGTCAGTGGACTTCAGGTATCTGCAGGATTAGGCCGTAGCTAGGTGGGAGTTTTGGCCATCTGAAATCTGGACCTCGGTAAGAAGCGGCCAAGAGGTGCTGAAGTCCCACCTGTGTTCCTTACCCTCATTCTTGCTCAAGATGTGACATGGCAGAGCTGAACTTGTCTGGAGAGGTGCCCTCATGCTGGGATCCTTCTGAAGCTTCCTGAAGTTGCAGAGCAAGCAGAGTTGCCCCCTTCTTCCTCTCTTTACAGCCAGAAGAGAGCCTAAAGATCAAAACACTGTCCTGTCCTTGAAGTGCCTCTTTCCTTGGCATGTTTCCCACAACAGTGAGATGGGCACAACCCCTTAACCCTTTGGTTATGACTCTGAATACTTATCTTCATTGAGTTCTAGGGTTCACAGGAAGTCGATTTTCTAATTATAAAACAGTAGTTAATCCAGCCAAAAGCTTTTAAATGAGAATTGTGATTTATTTGGCTGGTGTGTAGCAGTTCCACATTAACATAATTAAAAGGTACAGAGCAAATGAGCTTTTTGCACAACCTCAACTGGTTTGGTTCAAATTGCAGCTAGGAGATGTAGTGCTCGTTAATGCCTATCAATATAGCCATTAGTCAGCAAAACTCCACGCTTTGTGTAATCTTACCAAGGGAAAACCTACACAGCAAATTCCTTCTTGTTTTCATGTGTGCTGGACTGAAGAAATTAGTTTCCACTCTAAAAATAACAGTGGACTGACTCTCCTTTCAATCCATTGTAAATTGGGAGTGATTTTATTAAAATATCTGGGCTGATATGAACAGAAAAACACATGATGTTAGGAAAGAATCCAGCTTAATATTTCTAAGGCTTGCTTATCAGTTTATAACTGATCATGTTTATTAAAAATACATAGCAATGAGCATGTTTAATGTTAATAAAACTTACTAAACTAGCAACATGGATACTCACTGTGGTGATTTAATTTCACTATTATTTTTAAGTGACTCACTTTGATTCAAAATTGTTCAGTGATGGAGAATCCACCACAGCCCTTAGCAAGATTGTTCTGTTCATCTCCTACCTTCCTAATTAAACATTTCTGTCTCATTTCTAGCCAAAACTTAGCTATATTCATTCACTCCTATCCTACTTTTGTCTGCTGGGTTAAAGAGCTCTTTCAATTTTTGATGTCCCTAATGCTCATTTCCTTTGTCTTTAGATCAATTCCAGGGATGATAATGGTGTTGTTGCTGGATCCTGGGACAATACCTACACTTATGGGGTTGCACCTTCAGCCTGGACAGGAAGTGTGGACATCCTCTTGGAATATTACAGTTCTAAGCAGCCAGTGCGATACGGCCAGTGCTGGGTCTTTGCCGGTGTTTTCAACACCTGTAAGTGTCAGTTGAGAAAAACTCCACGCTGCTATGCGATTCTTACATAGCGGAGTGAGCTTTTAAGTTAAACTAGCTAAAATACTTCCTGGCTTTGTGATGTACAGGAGTAAATAGTAGAGATACTTAAAAATACATGGCTAAGATAGGCGCACGTTAAATAAACTTTTGGCATTTCCTTCAGTTCGGCTGCAATTTCACAATGATATATTAACTATTTATTCATACAGTAAAATGTGTTCATTGAGGGTAAGTTTAGGAGAGAGAAAGTCAGTCTTTTGGCATGCATGCCATTTCTGTTAGGAAAGCTGAGATGAACAGGGGGCTTGTTATCTAAATCTGCAACATGAAACTATTACTCAGTATGGGGTATGTGATGGTGTCTCTACCCTAAAAAGGCTAAAAACTTACTTGTCAAGGACTGTTCCTAGTAAGACTGATGTGCACTGTCCCAGCACCTGTCTACCTCACTACGAGAAGGACATCAAGGTGCTGGAGCATGTCCAAAGAAGGGCAACAAAGCTGGTGAAGGGTCTGGAGAACAAGTCATATGAGGAGTGGCTGAGGGAGCTGGGGTAGTTTAGCCTTGAGAAAACGAGGCTGAGAAGAGACCTTATTTTGCTCTACAGTTGCCTTAAGGAGGCTATAGTGAGGTGGGGATTGGTCTCTTCTACCAAGTGCCAACTGATAAGACAAGGAAATGGCCTTAATTTACACCAGGGGAGCTTTAGGTTGGATATAAGGCAAAATTTCTTCACTGAAAGGGTTGTGGAGTATTGGAACAGGCTGCCCAGGGGAGTGGTTGAGTCACCATCCCTGGAGGTCTTCAAAAAATGTTTGGATGTAGGGCTTAGTGACATGGTTTGATGGTGGACTTGGCAGTGCTAGGTTAAAGGTAGCCCTAGATGATCTTGGAGGTCTTCTCCAACATAAATGATTCTATGATTTCTATTTTTACTTTTTACTGGGCACTATTAACACTTCTATGGAATTCATGAGCCAGAATGATGAGGAAAATCATAGAATCATCGAATCATTTAGGCTGGAAAAGACCTCTAAGATCATCGTGTTGGCCTGGTTTATGAATTGTCTAGCACTACAAGGTTAAGTCTTAATACACTTGCTCAAACTAGAGCAAGTGTATTCCAATGTTGCAGCAAAAGAGACATTTCAGGTTTAAAAACCGTGTAGGGAAAGCATTGTTAGATTGCTCCCCCCCACACCTTTTTTTTTTTTTACTGTCTAGCACTTGCTAACAGCATCATCCCAAGTGAACACTCCTAAAACACTGGAACGTACTGGAGTGTAATAGTGGTCAAAAAAGACACTAACAGTGTAAAAGATGCACTTTATACAGATAATGGGGACTGGACCGTGGAAACAATGCTTGTGTCAAGTGCCCTTTGCCAATATAGAGCCAGTCAAATGGATCCTATGCTTTTGGTACCAGCCAATAGAAGAAGTTGAATAGAAACTGAAGATGAGAGTCTGGCTTAAGCCTAGATGATCTCCCCTACAGGCACTTACAACTCATGCATTTAACTATCAGGCTGGAGGGGGGACAAAATCAGCCTAGGACCAGGGAGACACAATGGGTATTTTTGCAAGCTTGGACCCTTACTTTGCATCAAGAACATTTCATCCACAGCTGAAGGTCTAAGCTTTGCCTCTTGTATTTAAGATGTGAAGAGGAAACTACAAAAAATCTCTACATGAAACCTTTCCCTTTTTCATCTCTCTCAACACCGCTACATGTTGCTCTCTCCAAGAACAGCATTGTACTTTTCTTTATGTTATACTTCTAACAAAAATGAAGAATGTTAATCACCCATCTTCTGCAGCAAACATGGAAATTGCGTAATTAACATGTTAGAAGACTGGCTCTTTGCCCTTGGGCAGCACTGGGTGTCTCTGTGTTTTCACTTCATTTTTGCCTGTCCAGCACACATATATTTTATTCAGTGCATAATTTTCCTCCAGTCTGGTTAACAGAATTTTGTAACTCAGTTACCTGAGATAGTTCAAGAGCTATTCAAAACAGTAAGGACCTCAGAAGTAAAGCTCTTTTCTGGCCACCTGGCCTTCTGCTGGCACATGCCTCTCACAGCTATGGGGGAGGATGCAGTTTCAGGTTTCTCTGCTTCTCTTTCATATATCTGGAGAGGTTCATGCTTTGATTTGGGTAGGCTCTGGCAGGTGCTCTATCCTTCAACACATGAAATAGTTCATTTTATTTCTGGTGCCATGGGAAAATCAGCAATCATGCACATCCAAAGAACCTGAGAGATGTCTACTTCCTTCACTGCCTGAGGTCATGTGGTCTTCACTTGATACTCCTGAGTCTCTGCATAACACAAAGAGTTCAGAAAAGGCCCTTGCAAGTGTTTCTTATAGGTGCAGTTCATCATAGTGACTTCCGCAGGCCAATTTTTCTTCTCTACCAGTACCTCTTCTGGCTTTCTGTAGGTCACAAACACATGTACGGGTTCTCCCACTTTCTCCCTGCACTGGTCCCGAATCACTGCTACACAGTATTTTGCCTGTAGGCCACTGTGAAACTGGGGCAATGCCGCAGAGGCCTGGAGCCTATTGTGTTAAATGGAGAGGCATATTTATCTGGGGCAAAATTAAGCTCAGTTTGCTGACTAATTTAGTCAAGTCAGAGATCTGGGACTTTGTACTGCAAGGCTTGTTGAAGTATAAGGTTTGTTGAGCATTATGAAATTAAAATGCTGTCCAGTGGCTAATCTGATGCATGGCCATTTGCGTGTCTGGCTGCTGACCACTCCACAGAGAGGACAGCAAAGGCATGAACAAGCATGTTGAACCAAAAGTATTGTTTTGAGTTGTATTTTGAGTCTTTCTCAGCCACCAATGTTTTATCATTGTGACCAGTCCAGCTTTCCAAGGTTACTATATTGTACACTCTGGATAGTCATCCATTAAAAATGCTAAAATGTTCTAAAAAATGGTCATTAATCTTGAAATTGTCAGACAAATTATTTTCAATGAGCCCTGATGGCTCATGCGGTGGAAGCCTGGGAGGGCACTTGAATTAAGTTTAATCAATAGGTACATATGGTATTGGATGCATCCAGGTAATTTGTCATCCAGTAACTTGAAACGAATGTGCAGTGCTCCTCTGTATTGAGACTCACAGTAGTGACACTAATGAATATACAAAACCAAGCAGTAGCAGAAAGGGTTGTTCAACACTGCAGCATCGGAACTGTTTTAAAATAGGATTTTCAACAAAAATGTTTTCCTCTTCCAAAAAAACCCCCTCTGTTTTCTGCAGAACCATGTTGGCTCCTAAATCAGAAAACAGGAACTTTTTTTGTATGAGAGCCATAATATTTCATCTGGACAAGTTGAGATGATGTGTCACCCTGCAGCCCCACTTCCCCCTTGGGGCTGTGCTTCATGTCTGTTTCTATCAGCCAGGGTGCATCACAAACACAGAAGTCTAATGATGCGCTGCTGCACTTCAGATATAGCCATAGTTTTTCCACATACTGCAACTGCACCACTTGTCGACTGGAGACAAGAATCATCAGCTACATTGCGATGGTCTGAGACTTAGGGGTAGAGGGCTTCTTTTTTTTTTTGATCTTCCTTTTAAGATCTTTTAGGGAAGGGACTATTGACTCCAAAGTACTATTACTTAGCAATCAATACAAATTATGTAATGCATTTTGTTCAGACTCTTAACTGACATTTCACTTGCAAATAATGTGGCTTTTTCCCCTTGTTAGCCATCGGTTTCTGCTTTATTCTTTGTGTTCTCCAGATCCCTTCTGATAGCAGATGTCAAACGGGAAAACTCCAAACAACCAGGAGGAGACATTTGCTATTCATCTTCATTTTAGCATAGTCTCCCTTGATTCTCCTGGTTTACTGATACTATGAGATCTAATATATTTTGCATTTCTTGGAATCTCAAACTTATTTTTCTTCATACCACATTTGATCATGTACTGGACCCCACTGCACCCAGATTTGCCCTGAAAAGCTACAGTGTGGTCAGTATGCTAGACTATTTGAAAACTATTGGTAACTAGCTGCTTAAGTTATAGCGATTGTACCACTATGTATCTTGAATGCTCATCGTTTTGGGACCAAATAAAATATTTAACATATTCTATATAAAGGCAGAAAGGAGGAATTATTTGGGTTGATTTGACTGAGTTTTCCTATTTTATTCCAGTTATTAATAATTTCTCTCTACTTAGCCTTTCATCTGTGAACACAGTCCTCATGCTTGTCCTTCTCATTACACTTCTGTGTTTGCCACAGTTCTGAGGTGCTTGGGGATACCTGCAAGACTCATTACCAACTATTCTTCTGCCCATGACAACAATGCCAATTTACAGTTGGACTTTTTTCTGGATGACGAGGGGCAAGTGGACGCCAAATTGACCAAAGACTCTATCTGGTGAGTTCTCCTGGCTAATGCCCTTAATGTGTCAACTATATGTGTAGCAAAAAACATGACAAGAAATGTTTGTGATTTATTTACTTCTCTTTTCATTAAAGAACATTGCTAGCTTATAGAAAATAGAATGAATGGACTGTTGATAGGCTGATGAACATGAAGTACTTCTCATATAAAGAGACAAGCCCTAGGGGATCTGTGAGATCTCTGCTGTTATCATTCAGTGGTGCACATTTAAGCACACTGAAGGAGTGTTGGAATGACTTTGTGTGCTTTAGGGCCAGGCCAGTTCCCAAAATGGAAAGGGGGTAGGCTGGACACTTGCATCAGTCCTGAGCCAGGTTCAAAGGGATACCTCAATATCTATGGTAAACCACCCTTCTTGTTTTGATTCTACGCAGTTTTCATATTTGTAGGCTGTTTTTTACGTTTGTTACATAGTCAGTGCCACAAATGGGTACTTTCCCAAATAAATCCAGTTATTTAAATCCAAGTTTAGTTGAAAAAGAAACAAGCCAAGCTATCACACAAGTTACTGAAATGCTATCACGAGATTTATAAAAAGAAAACTCCCTGGGAGCAAAAATGGAATCTACATATTATTTCAGAGAAGACAGTCCTCTACCTTTCTCCTCAAACTCTTACTGTCTCCTCTGTGACAGGAGAAGTGTAGCACATATTGATTATACGCTCTGTTCAGTAAAAATTATGTGAGGGTTATTGGGCCTCAAGCCTTTCCTCCTCAGAGTAAAGTAGTGAATGTGACCTCTGTGTATATTGCTATATTCAGGAGATACTTGTCCTATTCAGTGTTAATATACTTGATTTGTGTCAATGATATCTTCACTTCATCAGCATAGCTGCTCATCAGCTTGTTTCATTAACAACTTAATCCCTGGAAGTCTTTATATTAAAACTGTAATAAATCCATTCTGTGGTGGATGAAATGACTGAACTTGTTGCTGTAACCTCTTTTAAGTAATTCCCATAATCTGTTACCAAAATGCAATCTAAGGAAAGCAATTAGGTTCATTTACATCTGAAGCCTGTATCACAGCATCACAGGTAATAGGGGAGACTGGAAGGGACCTCTGGAAGTCATCTAGACCAGCCCCCTGCTCAAAGCAGGATCAGCTAGCTGTGTCCACCTGGGTTTCGTATATCTGCAGGGATGGACATTCCACAACCTCTCTGGGCAACCTGTGCCAGTGTTCAAACACTTGCAGTAAAAGTATTTTCTTATGTTCAGATGAAATTTCCTGTGTTTCAATTTCTGTGCATTACCTCATGTCTTGTCGTTTGGACCACTGAGAAGAATCTGGTTCTGTCTCCCTCTCTACCCCCCCCAGCCCCCCTACTTTCTAATCAGGTACTTACACCCATGGATAAGATCCCATTGAACCTTCCCATCCCCAGGCAAAACAGTCCCAGCCCTCTCAGCCTCTCCTCATGTACATTCTCTAGTGTATCAGTCGTTCCTCCCAGTTTTCTATATCTGCAAACTTGCTGAAAGTGCAGCTGGGCTCATTGTCCAGGTCATTAATGAAGAAGTTGACTAGTGTTGGACCCAGTATTGACCCCTGGGGTACACAACTAGTGACTAGCCACCAGCTGGATTTCATGCCACTGATCCCAACCCTCCAAACCCAGCAGTTCAGCCAGTTTTCAGTACACTTCACTGTCCACTTATCTAGTCTACACTGCAATGGTTTATCTATGAGGCAGTGCTAAACCTGAAAAAAAAAAAAAAAAGAAAGCAACAACCATGCACCAGTCTCCCCTTGCCCACTCAGTTGTTNCAGCTGGATTTCATGCCACTGATCCCAACCCTCCAAACCCAGCAGTTCAGCCAGTTTTCAGTACACTTCACTGTCCACTTATCTAGTCTACACTGCAATGGTTTATCTATGAGGCAGTGCTAAACCTGAAAA
>VXAL01006016.1:47052-70129 GCA_013399475.1 Chauna torquata | reverse complement strand
GCAATGGTTGTATTAGGAGGCATTGCTAAACCTGAAAAAAAAAAAAAAAAAGAAAGCAACAACCATGCACCAGTCTCCCCTTGCCCACTCAGTTGTTTTATCATAGAAGGCTATCAGGTTGGTCAGACATGGCTTCCACTTTACAAATCCATACTTGCTACTGCCAATCACCTTGTCCTTACTATGCTTGAAAACATTGTCCAGAAGAACTTGTTCTATCACATTCCCAGGGATCAAGGTGAGGCTCATAAGTCTTTAGTTTCCTGGATGTTGCTGCTTCTCTTTCTTGAAGAAAAGAGTGATATTTACTTTCTTAAAGTCCTCAGGAGCCTCCCCCAGTCACGAAGACCTTTCAAAGGCAAGTGTGAGTGGCCTGACAGTGCCATCAGCCAGCTCATTCAGCACTTGTGGGTCCATCCCATCAGGTCCATTGGACTTCTGTGTGTCCACAGAATTTGTTTGAATTTTCCATAACTTGATCCTTTACTTCTTTACTGTGGGGGTGGTGGAGCAGTGGAACAGGTTGCCCAGAGAGGTCGTGGAGTCTCCTCCTGTGGAGATATTCAAGACCTGCTTGGACGTGATCCTGTGCAACGTGCTCTAGGTGACCCTGCTTGAGCAGGGGGGTTGGACTAGATGATCTCCAGAGGTCCCTTCCAACCTTAACTATTCTGTGATTCTCTGATTCTCTGATTCTCTGATCCTCCTTTATGGGTGGTAGAGTTTCATTGTGCCAGGCTTCCACAGTGGTCTCAGATGCCTGTGATCCCTGAGGGCAAATCTTAGCAGTAACCAAGACAAAAAATACATTGAGTACTTCAATCTTTTCTTAGTCTGTTGTCACCAGGTCTGCTGCCTCATTCAACAGTGGACCCACATTTTCTGTAGTCTTCCTTTTGTTACCGATGTACCTGCCTTTCTTGTTGCCCTTCACATCTCTTGACATAGTCTGATTTGGGCTTTGGCATTCCTAAACCTGTCTCCACATGCTCAGACAGTGTTTCCATGTTCCTCCTGGGTAACCTGTCCCTGCTTCCATTTGTGCACTTTCTTTTTATGTTTGAGTTTAGTTGGGACCACCCTGTTCACCATGCAGGCCTCGTGCCACTTTTGGTTGATTTCCTGCACGTGGGGCTGGACCATTTGTCAGCTTGGAGTAAATGATCCTTGAAAACCAACAAGCTCTCCTGGACTCTTCTTCTATCCAGGACTGCCTCCCATGGGATTCTTCCAAGCAGGACCCTAAACAGTCCCAAACCCGCTCTCTTGAAGTCCAGGGTTGTGGTCCTGCTATTTGACTTGTTCCTTCCTCTCAGGATCCTTAGGGGTTCCCAGCCTGCTAAGCTCCATCTGATCTGTGTGGCTGCAGGACCTCAGTACTTCTCGTGGGGCTGGTCTTTCTATGGCTTATAGAGCTGTAAAGGAACAGTCACTCGGCTGAAATCACCCCTGCCTGTAGATGATGTGAAACAAAATCCACTGACTGGATGCCTCACTGTATACACCCAGTAATGGATCAGTGCCGTGCTTCAGACTTTTCACTGTCTTCCCTCTTCTTCTCCCTTTATCCTAACCTGATCCATGAAACAACTCACCCTCTTTTGACATTTCCTTCCACTTCTCTACCTCTCCATTTCCCAGCTGTTTCCCAAGGCTTCTGAATTCAGCCTTGTATTTTTCCATTCATTTGGGGCAGGGGCAGATCATCCAAAATCATCCTTGCTCCACTGAAATCCATATGCAGCTTCACACCAGCATTTTGTCCTCCCATCCTCCGTTTGGTTTTCTTTGTCTTGATTACTTTTTGAACTGCCTTGTTCATCCTTTTTATCCTCTTGGTGCATTTATTAGTACATGGTGCATATAACCCTTTGGGCATAAGTTAATATGTTACATACCTCTTTTCATTTCTCCTCAGTGTCCTTTCTCTTCATTACTCTGTAACTCTCTGTGGTAGCCCATATGCAGACTCTATATGGTTTGTGTCTTAACCTTGATTTTGTTCTTAATGTCTCTTTTACTTCTTTTCTTTCTTTTTCTTTTCTTTTTAAGAGGACAAGCTTAAGGTATTTATAATCTTTTTAAATGTATTTCTCACTTTCATTTATAATCTCTTGAAACCTGGAAACAAAGCTTTTTTTCTTTATTAATATATCATTTCTATTGCCTTGTACCGCTGAAGCTGATCTGTCTTCAGGTTTTAAATACACTCAGACTTCAGGGATACTTGGAGCTAGGATTTTCAGTCCAATCAATCTCTGAGTGTGGGGCTCCCTCTGAATGGTATCTGACATTTATTCATTTTTATTAAAGAGCATTTTCTCCCTCAGGATAGGAAACAACGATAACAACAAAACACATATACAGAATTACACAGACTTTGCAAAAAGTTATTTTTATAAAGCTGGCCGGATTTGGGCCCATCAGTACTGCTCTGTCCCCTTTGTTCTCCTTGTCTTTCTTAATGATGATATAAAGACACTTAGAGAATATTTCTCTTGGATGGGAATCAAGACTCACTCCTACTGTGAAGTCCAAGCAGACTGACATCAGTTCCTCAGCAGAAACTTACTTGAAGTCACCCAACCCTGCGTGGGTTCATCCATGTCCTGTGGAGTGAGCCCTTCTGAGACCTCTGCTCTCCCATTCACTTCCAGCTCACTTTTCTCTCAATGTTATCAGTCTCTCTCTCAACCCCAATGCCCAAGCTTATTAGCTAATGAAAGAGCAGCAACTGTTTCCAGCATGTGCCTGCCTCATAAGCAATACCAAGTACCCTTCTTAAATTGTCTTCCAGGCATTAAACCCACCTGGTCATCTTTTATTAATTTCCCCATTGCTTTGTTTAGTCTATTCGTAATTATCTCTGTAAATATTTAATGGTCACTACATTGATCTGTATAGCCGTTCTTGCTTTCTTTAATGTCTCAGGCTTGCTGCAGAATACAAGAACTACAAATTCAGTTTAACAAATTATGTCTGCAGTGCCAGCTCCTCAGCTGTGCTCACTTCTATGAGAGTGAATTTTCTGCTACGTTTTGGAGAGGTAAATGTTCCCCTCAAATTCCTCTCCTTAACACTCATGTGCTTTACAAACAGTGCATTCTTGTCCATTCACATTCAGTATCCTGATGTGTATTTGTCATTTGCGTGGCAGCAGACCTAGAGAAGTTGCTGTCCTGTTGTGCTCAACACTACACCAGTAGAAACCAGTGAGAAAGGCCCCGTCTCCTAGGGTGAATATAGAAAAATAAGATACTACATTATCTAATTACAGAATTGAAGCAGAGCTACCATTTTCCACATTGTTACACACACACACACACATGGGCACAGACACAAGCACACACACGCCCCACCTTGATTTTATCATCTTTCCCTCCTGCCTGCTCTTCAGGTTGTTCTTTTGCAGAACACAAAGCCAATGACACATCTAAGTTTTATTCAAAGTGAACCACTGAGTGCTTCAGGGCAGGTATTGTCTCTCTCACATGTTGGCATAACAGCTTTCAAAAAACCCTCCTACCATAAAGTGCATCCCCATCCTCTGGTAGCCCTCAGCTACGCTCTGTGAGCATGATTCAGCAT
Source organism: Chauna torquata (assembly GCA_013399475.1). Classification (NCBI taxonomy): domain Eukaryota; kingdom Metazoa; phylum Chordata; class Aves; order Anseriformes; family Anhimidae; genus Chauna; species Chauna torquata. The sequence goes on along the minus strand of VXAL01006016.1, from coordinate 66,541 downwards.
TGACTACTCTCAGCAGCATCAAAAATTCTCTGAGTGTGCATCATTTTCCTTGAATAATTCCTTTTTCTGTAGTGGTGCTTCATTAACTTTCCTAACTGACAAGTTTTACCCTGATCCAAAGCTTTCGTTTCCACTTTGAAATGTCTTGTTAGACAAGCCTCAGATCCTTCCGACTCTGCTCTCTGGCTGGTTTTCACCTATTATTAATGAAATGGTCAGAGATTAACAATCCCCATTTCTGTTGCTAATATCATTGCATGTACTAGCAGCTACACAGATGTAATTTTATTCATATCTGATGTAGGATATGTATAATTTGCGAGCAGAATTGCCCCTTTGTCTACTCCTTCCTTCTCTTCTTTTTTTGCAGTAATGAAATTCAAACACTGCTGGCTTTACTGCAAGACCCTCTTCCTAGATTGCCTTTCTTCTTTGCTTGTGCTCTCCCTTGAGCGCTGGTAACATTGCAGGAATAAAGTCACAAGATCTGTCTTGTCTGCTCATCTTTGAAACATTCTGGGTAGACTGGGATTATGCTGTATTGTTTTTTTTTTTCTTTTTCTGCGCATCCTACCAAATGAGGGCATTTCAAGCCTGAGCAAATAGATTAATCACTCTGAGAAATTTACCTTCCAGAAGTACTGTCCTGGTCCCTAAAGTCAACACCTGATCCACAGTGGTCATAGGTGGGTTTTATGGAAAGCTATGTGTTCTAGATCTGCCCTCCCTCATTGACGTGAGAGACTGAGAAGGCCTTATAGGGAATCCACAATGAGGATAGTCTTATAAAGCCTGTGCGGGGTCTTTTTCTCAACAAACATGGAAACCAGCTGAGCATGTTTGCTTTCAGCCGTGAAAAAAAATCTACACAGTATATTGTTGAGATGATCCTGAAATGTCTTCAGTAGAGGTACCAAAGCTTCAGTCTTACTAGTTATAAGGCAGACCAAGCTTCAATGGCTTGAAGAAGATTCAGAGCTTGCTTTAGAGGGCAGACTGAAATGGAGGTGTCCTCCATTGATAGAAAGGCTTGCAGCCATCTTGTAGCTGTGTTTTTAGGGACATCTGGCTGGAAAGAGATTGTAGTGTGTGTAATTTTTCATATACCCCAACAATCTCCAAGCACTGGAATCTTTTCTCGGAGATATTTGCATTCAGCACACAGTAAAAGAATAGAAAGTCTTCTTTGACTTGCAGTCAAGGATCTACAACAAAGAAGGATTGTGGCCTTCAGGTTTTAACTGATAGATATCAAACCGTTAGACTTAAAAATCTAATCTTTAAAAAAAAGCAGACTTTTTCACACCTAAATTGGCAAATGTTGTTATTGAAGCAATGGTAGGTCATAAAGGTTGTTTGGGTGTTTATGCTTCTTTCAAAGAATTTAGTAATCTGGTCTCATCTTCTTTCTAAGGAACTATCATTGCTGGAATGAAGCTTGGATGACCAGACCTGATCTTCCTGTTGGTTTTGGAGGATGGCAGGCTGTTGATGGGACACCCCAAGAAACCAGCGATGGTAATACTGCTTGAAGTTCTCCTTAGCGCTCTTTCCAATGCTTGGGTTCTTTGTGGCAAATGATGAGGCAAATAGCTGAGCCAGTGCCAGCACATGGCCTGCGACAACCTCTTGCACCAGTTAACCACACTCACCTGCACTGAGGGCCTTCTCCTCAGTTATTTTGAGTTCTAAAATAAATCTGTCCTTATTATAACACTGCTCATGACACATGTGCACAAAGTCCTGCATGAGAAAGGTCCTGCTTGGTACAGAAGAGATGTAGTTCCATTGCCAAAAGATGGCTTTAGAATTTTTAGAGAACCGGTACGGGAGCCTGATCAGATGAATTCTCTTTCATTGTGTATCAACCAGTTTCTGCAGCCCTTGTTAAACTGCCTGAGCTGGCTTGTAGGCAGGAGAGAAAAAGTAAAAAGCCACTGCTGTTTCTTCCCAGTCTTTAATTTTCCAGTTCTTGAAAGACATTTTTAGCAGATTTGCAGTGAGATCTTTCTCAGTCTATGGTCTCTCCCAAAATTATCTGCTTGAACCAAAACCAGCTTTAACTGAATTTCAAGCACTTGAGACTTGCAATGGGCTTCATGGTGTCACTAAGGTACCAAGTCATTAGGTGGTTTCAGACTTGAGTCTGTGTTGTTTAGAGGGCTGGCAACAGAAATGAAGCTTTTTTCTTCTTGGTCAGGGGTTTCAGTAAACCATTGGTAGAGTTCACCAAAACCCAAGGATTCTTTTTCTTTCAGAAAGTATAATATTTTGACATGGTTTTTAATGATAAAAATAACTTTCACTTTATCTTTCTTCCCTCCTACAGGTATGTACAGGTGTGGCCCAGCTTCAGTTCAAGCCATTAAGCATGGTCACGTTTGCTTCCAATTTGATGCTCCTTTTGTCTTTGCTGAGGTACATACCTGAAAAATTTTAGTGCATTGAGTGATATCAGTGGGACCATAGGTGAGACAGAAGGGCTCCACTGCAGTTAGTGGATTGAGAAGTTATTTGACATACACACCATGTTAAGACAAATCTCATAATTATATTTTGATGTGCAGGCCAGTAGGTGTGATATGGCTGTAATGAATGGCAGAGATTTCTCTAATCTCTGCTCACCAATGTAGAAAGCAGAAAAAGCTGCTCAGATCAAATTTCAGGCTGTGGTCATCTATCATTCCCAGATTCCAGCTATGCTGGCAAATGAGTCACTAGCCCTAGCCACTCATCTTCGTCCCTTGTTAGCTGTGACCTCCTTCTCAGGCTTGCCAGCAAACTTGGTTACGTTAAGGCTTCCTTGCTTATTTCAGTCAAAATGGATGCAATGATTTTAAAGAGGTCCTTGCTCACCACATTCCTTTTGGCTGCCATGGGTCAGGGAGTGCTCACATGGGTGGTTTGACTGGTGATCTGAGAAAGATATATCTCCATGAGGAGTGAGAGACCCTGGACTAGTGTTTTAACCTTTTGCACCACCACAGTTGGTATGCCCAGAATTGCAGCAGCTGTAGAGCAAGTCTCTCTCTAACTGAATTGTGGATAGCTTAGGACAGAAGAGAATAAAGATATTTTATCTATGAAGCATTCCTCTCTTGCATAAAGCTTTCTGATGCAAGAATTGTGTAATCATGATCCCCAAGTCCAAACAGTTTCTCTGTAGCCAGGTTTACACTGGCTGTTGTTCTGGAGTTGCCAATAGTAAAATGCATCTAGTCATTATTGTAGCATATGTCTAATTTTAAACATGGGATTTCAATGTCAGCAATTAATGGGACTTCAAGTCAATATGTCATTGTTTTGATGGGAGTTAAGATGGCTTCCCTTGCTTTCTCTACTTCCCTGTATCTCAATCCTTTTCCATTTCATTTTATAGGTGAATAGCGATGTTGTTTACTCAAGAAGGGAAAAAAATGGAGTCCAAGTGATAGAAAAAATTGACACAACCCATATTGGGAAGTTGATTGTGACCAAGGGAGTTGGGAGTGATGAAATGGTAGAGATTACTGAGGAGTACAAGTTCCAAGAAGGTAACCTGAAATAGGTTGGAGCATACTGACATATATTTACCTCCATTAGATCTTGAACTGTAAATTTACAGACCTCTGGCACTGAGGTTGCTGCATGGAAAGCTGCCAACTTGCCTTCTGGAACTCTTTTATTTCTAGCTCCACCCCAGCAACACTGCAGATGCCTTGAAAAGAGCACAAACTTTGCTGCTTAGAAATGCTTCAAGACTGAGTAAGCTGTAGTGAAAACGAAGGGCAGTCATGGAGTAACTTGAAGCATACAAAACAATTCAAGGCTTTCTGTACAGCTGTTTGGACATCTCTTACTCAGGCCTGAGACACAGAAGGCCAGATGTTTGCACAGAGTAAATCAGTGTAGCTCCATTATTTATTAGCAATTAAGCTACATCAATTTATTGGATATAGCTTGAATCTTCAAGGCCATCTCGCTTGGAAGTTGTGAAGTTGTCCTAATATTAATTTTACCACAGGAACATTCGCTGTCCTCATCCATTCATTTCAAGTACCAAAAGGTGTGGAAGATGCATACTTGTGAGTGGGCTAATGCAGTACTCCTGCTTCTCTTCTTAATCTGATTTTCTTTCATTTCTAGGCTCAGAGGAGGAGCGACTGGCTCTGGAGACTGCTGTGATGTATGGTGTTAAAAAACAAACTGCCCAAGATACCACGTATCAGCCACAGAGGGATGTTGAAATGGACTTCCAAGTCCAGAAAGCAGTCCTTGGCAGTGACTTCAAAGTCACTATAACATTCAGGAACAAAAGCCGCAACTCTTACACTGCTACTACATACCTTTCAGGCAACATAGTGTTTTATACAGGAGTCACAAAGAATGAATTCAAGAAACATTCTTTCAGTGCAAAACTGGAACCCCTTTTGTGTAAGACTCACGTAGTTGCTCTCAAACCTGCTAGCTTTATTTATCTATGTCATTAACTGTCACCAGTGTCTCTATTCATGGACAGAGCCAATTCTATTAGCTGGGATAAGATACACTATTGGTTACCAGAAAGCCGTGCTTCTAACTCTGACCCTGCTACTAGGGTCATTTAGAGCTGAGGCTGTTTTCTTCAGGCTGTTGCTCCCTGCATGATGCTGTCCTACACTGAGCTGCATGTCTAAGTGGTTCCAAGTGCACATCTGGCTTTGGAGGACAGGATGGTTCAGGATGTGTATATTTACAGTGATCTAAAAAGTGTATCTGTAACTAGACTGTGCCATTATACATCAGGGGCATTTGTCAGCTGGGCACACACCCTGAAGGTAGGTGAGTTATCTTTCCATATGCAGTGTTCACTTTTCCCAGTGCCCTCTGGACTGTGGTGAGGAGATCCTGCCTCCGTCTCCTCATGAGAAAAACAGTTCCTGGCAGCCTGGCTCACACAGCCGAGGGCAGGAATTTGCACTGCTCAAAGTAGGGAAGAGGGATGTTCTCCTTTTTTTATTTTGGACATAACCAACCCATTTCCTGTCAGCCATGGCAGCCCCATTTGGAAAGCGGTCCATAAGTGCTGAGGATCTACTGTTCTCCAGAGCTATGGAGCAGGCTGGTTGCAGAGCCCTGGCTTCTCCAGCAGAAAGTGACTGCCAATCACTTGTTCTTTTGAGAGGCCTGTGCTCTTGAGTCAGTGTCTCCCGCTCAGCAAAAGTAATAAAAACTTTCTCTTAAGCAAGCTAATTCAGAGGCTTAGAATCCTCCAGTTGTGTTCCCTACTAAGAAAGTCAGGAGCAATGATTTTGTCTTCTTGATACTGCTACTGGACATAAGCAATCTCTGCTGAGCACAGCAGAAGTGGCAGGACGTCAGGAGCCCGTAGAGTGGGCCACTTGATCTGGATCTGGTGCTGGATCACAGCAACCCTGGCTGACCTCTGAGCTTTCTCACCTGTCTTGTCTCTCTTGTCCCAGCTCAGAAGTCACTGTGAGTCCTCTCTCCTCAAAAAGGTCCGGTTTTGTCTTAGTGAGAAGCCTCTGAGGAATCACGGTTCCCACTGTGCCATTAAGCAACCTCTCTACTTTCTCCCTCACTTTCAGCATTTTCTAAAACTGCACGTTTTGATTTGGAGTTGATTAATCTCCATGAACTAGGTGTCCACTTACAGGGATCTGCAGGTGAAGGTTAATAAAAATTCCACCTCCAGTCTACAACAAAACTTTGACAGCTACTTGCCAGTTTTTTCTAACTCCTCCAAGTCATTTGCAGGGAGTTTGGAAATGGGCTTTGAGTTGCATTGAGTTGTTCCAACACAGCCTACCAAAACACAGTGTGGGGTTTGATATTGGTTTGCATCAGTTATTAAATATTTGATCTGGAATACTGCAAAACTTTTGGAGACTTGGTTAGGCACAGTAACAAGATCAATTTCAACTGCTTAGTCTAAATTCTGTACTGCTTCTATGATGGGGGAGGGAATTCAGCCACACTGTAGGAAATGTGTAAATAACTACTACACCTTCTGGCTGTGCTTTGTGCTTGATTCCAGGGCTTACACTAAAGTGCTCTTGCATAAAGGTCTGTGTAAGCTATTATCAACTAAAATACAGCTTTTGCAGTGTTTTGAGGTTCATCTATCTTCTCTGTGCAAGAAGTGAAATGAATAGGTGATGTTTTAAGCATCACTGAGCCTCATCATTCATTTTTTCTAAATAAATGGTTTCTGAAAAGCTTCTTGAAACTATGCTGTAAACTCTAAATTGACTGATAGTGAGTGAACACAGACTGGAGAGATGTACCTAAGAGAATAGAACATGATTTTTACTTTTATTTTGCATGTGTGCAAGAAGTGTGTCCCCATCACGGCCTCTGGCCAAGGTGACATGTTTTAAGGTGTTACCACCTTTCAAAGTGGAAATTAGCTCATAGCTGAACTACTGTCATCCATGTGCAGAGCACTTTGTCCAGCAACAGGACAAAAAAAACCCTCTCAAGTTATGCCATCTCTGAAGGTGCTACATATAACTTGAGTATGAATTCTTTTGCCTTTGCCTTGGAAAGGAGTATGCACGCAATCAGGAAACATGTCTGAGCAGATGGGCAGTGTGAAGGGAGGCAGTGTGGTCATTTGCAGCTATGTGAGAATAGTCTGTCAGAGGTGTTGTGGTAGGATACCTCCTGCGGCACCCAAGCAGAATTTGTAGGCTTCATTCATGGCAATAAGGGTATATGTACCTGGCGGTAACAAAATGTTGCAATATAATAAAGAAGTGTCAAAGGCATTCTTCCAGACCCTGCTACTGAAAGAATGAAGCAAACTAAGTTTTCAAACAGGAAGTGAATGCACGTTTTTCAGAATAATGATTAAAGGAATTGTGTGGGTTGAAAACATCTTTGAGGATTTGAATAGCTTAAACCTTCCAGTGCCTTCAAAGGTGCTCTCACATCTATTCAGTTATATTTAGTTTTCTCTATCTTTTTTTGAAAGGCTGTAAGACAGCTTGGTGTTGTGTCTCCCTTGGCTTTCCCAGGTGCAATGAGTGGTACTGGCAACTTACCAGCACAGCCAGTGCTAAGGAAATGGAAGTCTATTATCCTTTTTTTCCTGCAGTGATTAAATTTAAACAGAAAAATTCTTCTTTCCTTCCAGTGTAAAGTAAATTTCACTTAGATTGCAACTAACTTATTTATTTATTTATTTATTTACACAGATGAAAAATACCTTGCTTCATATATAATTTACAATTTGGGGCATTATGGGAAATTCTTTTAAAAGAGATACAGAGTCAGAGGAAGGGAAGGGGAGCACATCAAGTAAATTTAAGGCTGGCCTGGTAAATCCAGGTCAGGTGGTTACCAAGGGAATAGCTTTGAAACCAAATCAAGGAACTGGTTTTGATGTGAGCGGATCAAAAGAGTGAAAAGGGGTGAATGTGATTTATCCAATTGAGTCCAATTATCTCAGTGTGTACAGCGTATGTCACAAATACAATACAAATAATGGATAACAGTAATAATCATAGTTAACAGATGGGAGATCTTGATATGTTTACTAGGGTTATAATGAATGTTTATAGAGGCAAGAGCTCCAGATCTATATATTCTGCCTGGTCACTTAGCAGATCTGCTTCTCTGCATCACATTCTCACACCATTGTTGGCCTGGGAATTGCAGTTCAATATGGTTAAAATTAATGATTCCCTGCATCTCAACCATCTAGCCCAGGGGGACTTGTTCCTTACAATAATTATTGTCAGGGAGCACGTGAAAGCTCTCTGGAGGGCATGCTGGTGACAGGAGGACCTTCTTGCTAAATGTTGCAGGCAAGCCCAGTGTAGGACAAAGGCAGATATCCAGACATGTCCTGGAGAGCAGGCGGTGTCCCAGGTAGCCCGCATGGGCTTACAGCCCCAAATGACTGCTCTGGTGGCATCCCTGGTGGCATCTCTCTGCAGGGAAGAGAGGCAGAGAAAGCACAGGACTAAAGTGAAAGAGCAAAGATTTACAAAGGCAGCACTCAATGACTGGTTTGGACCTTTGCGTCCAGCAGCTATTTATTGCCAGTGTTGCTTCTCACTTGTTTTGTGGTAATGCCTAGGAACCTTCAACAGTGACATGGGCCTGCAGTGACAGGCACTGGGCAGAGGCTGTGCAAAAACCCAGCCATTGCCTCAGGGAGCTCACAGCCTAAATGCAAAGAGAGCAAAACAAGAAAGGGAAAGGTGAGGTAAAGAAATGAAGGTAGTTTGGGCAAGAGAAGAAAAGTCATTCTTTGGTGCTGGGCCACCTTTCTTCAAGGTACACATGTAACTGCTGTTAGCCATGAGGGGAGGAGCGATTAGCCATTAGATTGCTTCAGATGCATTTTTTCATTTCTGTTTCTCCCCTCAGCTAGTGCTTTCGATGTTACGATCACATCAAGTGAGTACCTCAGTGACCTGCTGGACCAAGCCTCCTTTCATTTCTTTGTGACGGCACGGATCAACGAAACGGGGAAGATTCTGGCCATGCAGAAGGCAACAGTCCTGGAAATTCCCACCCTGAGGATCAAGGTATCTCAGGGTTGTGGTGGAGGGGAGTGACCACCACACTGTGCATGGTCTGTTCGTTGACTTCTAGGACAGGGGGCTGTGTGTGTGTGAACGTTAGACGTTTGGTCTAACATGGACCTTATAAACAGCTGCAGTGTATGAGGATGTATAAGTATGTCATATATTGTACCGAGTAGTCTACATGAAAGACTGAGACTGACAGCATCACCTGAAATAGAGAGCTAAAGTGATCTCAGTGGAGGAAGGAGGGGAAAAGATCTGAGAAAGCTGGAGGAACTCAAAGAGTGAAAGAGATTACTCAGTCAAGTCACTCCAGTCTTTGACAAGTTCAAAAGTCTATTATATTTAAAGCAACACACCACAGAGACCTCTTACTGAAAAATGAAGGACACTACTGCTAGGGTGAATTTGCTTGGAAAGCTCCTGCAGGTTTTGTGGAATCTTCCTCCAAACTTGGATGGGTGACATCCATTTGAAATGATGCTTTCAGGATGGTACTTTGCTGCCACTCTGTGAATGTACTGTCAGTGGAGTTTCAAGCATTTCTGCAGTTGGTGGCATGGTACCTCTGAAACTGTAGAAGTGTAGTGATTCTGATAGGACAAGGACCCTATGTTGTATAGCAAAGACTGCAAAAAACTCAGGGCTGAGTTCTCATTTTATGACTAGGCATCCAAATAAATTGCCTTACTTTCAAAAGTGCTGAGCCTTCATCTGCTTCGAATGATGTCATTTGGATCTGCTTTTTTCCTAATACTATAAAAAAAATCAGAACACCTGTTCAGGAAGCTTTATATAAACATGCATGCAGCTCCCTAAAATTCAGGACCTTGAAAGGAATCTAAGTTTATAGACCTTTTGTCCCCCACGTATTTATTTGAACCAATATTCAGGTTTCCGTATAATAATATATGTAGTAATATGAAACAGCAACCTTCAGCAGAAAAAGCTTTTTAAAAAATGTAGGTCAAAACTACAGTGAAGTTCGCAAAAAAAATCTGCTCAGTTTCTTGGTCTGCAGAAATGATCTGATCAGATTATTGGTATTATCAAATACAAGTTTTTGTTTAACTGAGCATTCCAGAGAGGAGGTGAACAAGATGGATAAATGCTACTTCAAACATCTATCTTCAATAACCAAATGTTAAAAGTAGAGAGTTCTTTCAATTCAATATTTAAACAGAACTTCTTATACAGTCCTCAGTTTCAGCTTCAAAACAGTTTATCCACCCTGCTCTTATGAAGAAAGGATATTTAGTATATAGGATAAGTTGCTGTCCAATAACTATGTCTTCTAGTAAAACGGAGTTTGTCTCTTCTGTGCTTCCTTGTGATTTGTAAATATAAGCTGAAATTTCAATAGCTGGATTTTTTTAAGTGCACTTGTGTGTGCATGTGTGTATACATATGTATTTATATAGGAAACTTTGTTTTATTGCTTTTTTAAGAAATCTGAGGAAGCTATCTCCCTAGTTTTCTTGTCAGATTTCTTCATTGAGCTTGTCTGTCAGACTGGAGTTGTAAATGTGAAAGTAAGGGGGAAGAATGAAAAGTGTATTTCCTCTCACGTATTTGAATATAGCTTTGATCTTTCTCTGCTGGTCTAAGGAGATTGTCAGAGTTAGCAGTTGAGGAAATTACACCTTATTCTAATATAGATTGACACCAGATTACAAAAATAAACTCGGTGAATACAGGTCATGTTCTCAGTTGCGTGTGTGGGAATTCAGGATGATTTTGAATCCTCCCCTACCCCCATGTGTAAGTCATTGGGCTAGGACTTCTGAGGCCACTTTTTTGCAGATTCAAGTGGCTAAATGCTGTTGAGAGCTTAGCTGTGAGTGTCTCATCTGTTACTCCAGTCAATACATTGGTATTCAGCATGGAGCGATCCCTTGGACCAAGGTCTTTCCAGTTTTTGCAACTGTGAGACTTCTTAAATATTTGCAGGCAGGCTGCAGACCCCAGCATAGCACTTTAATTTTATTGAGAAGATACTTGGTTTTTTTAGCTACCTTTCTCAAGGCCCTTTAAAGTTTTTCATGGACCAGCTGGAATCTACCAGCCATAAGATGAAAAACCCTGCCTGAGCCATGCACTTCAGGGCTGGCAAGGAGCCTGGGGAGGGGGAAGAATAAGGGACAGAGGCCCTCTTCAGCCAGTCTCTCCCTCAGCTGGACCCTCAGCTCCAGGACTGTGCAAGCAGATTTCTATTTTTCCTATGGAAATAAGGGCCTGCCTCTTGACCTGTCATGTGGCTTGAGGGGAAATTGCAATGGGTAGAAAAATCTGTAGTGGTAGAGCCTATGGGCACATCCAACAGTTTTCTTCCGACTCGGCTTTCTCTGCCTCATACTGTTTTGCTACATGCTCCATTCCCCCTCCTTTCTTTCTTTGCAGGTACTGTGTATTTAACCCTACAGATTTCACTATGGGGCATTTTATTATTATCAGCTTATGGAGCTTTATCCTTCCCTTGTTGTGCAGACAAAAGGCGAGATGGTAGCTGATAAAGAAATGTCTGTGACTGTGGAGTTCACCAATCCTCTGAAACAAACCCTGGAGGACGTCACACTCCGCCTCGAGGGACCCGGAGTTCTGCGGACGATGAAAAAGGAGTTCAGGTAGGGAAACGAGCACAACTGGCTGGGAGCTCGTCACCTTCTTGCTCACAGGAGGCAGCTCACAAGAGACAACTAATGCCGTGCTGAGTAATTCAGACACTCTCCTTACTTTAAAATTCAATACGCAGGGGAGCTATAGGTCTCATCAGTCAGAAGGAGTTAGGTTGTCCCTTGTGCAAAGGGGGACGGTGATAAATTTCATCTGTTCGGTACCAGTGTTGGAGAACAGTGTTGTGGTTGCGGGTAGCTGCTAATGCAGACAGTTTACTTTTTCACTGCATTACATAATTTTTAGTGCTTGACAATAGCACCTACGAGTTGCTATCACAGAAAGACAGATTTATCCTACACATGAAGTGTTTACTGCCACTCGCTCAGTATGTGCAAATCAAGTCCGATGCTGCTTTTCAAAAAGGGCTTTTCTTCGCTCACGTTAATCATGATTATACAAGATGTTCGGATACCTCAGATGATCTTTGCAAGCTCATGTCAAGACATAAAACGTGTGTTGGATGCAGCAGAGCCTGCTGGGATAGCTGTAGCGGGTGTGCAAGCACTTTTTCCCAAGCCTGAGAAAAAGGAAAGTCTTTCAGCTGCCTTCATTATACTCAGTTGCACTTCACGCTGACAAAGGGGTACTCCTGTGATGAGCAAGTGGTTCTCTAAACCCTCTTTCCATTTGAGTTGTGTTATAAGCTTGACATTAGCCAGTTCCAAGATATATAACTGGGATCACTGGAAAATTTTGCAGCCATTGTTTATTCTTGGACAACCGAAGTGATGTTATCTATCATTACCTGTGCCGATGGTTCCCAGGTGTGTGCAAAAGGAGTTTGAAAAATTGCCTGTGCTTCAGCAGCTGCATAATTTGTCGGTATTGTCTGCAGCCAGTAGGGGAGGTCTGAGCCTGATGGCACCTGGGCCAGGGATAAAGAGATCAAAACCAGTCTCCAGAGTGGAGCTGGACAGAAAAATGACTGTGAAAGGGCATCATACTGCACTTGCTTTGTGCACGTGGTATATCATAGATGCTGCTGAACATGACTCAGCACGGTCCACATGAGTTACACAAGTTGCAGCAGTAGCCCTCATTGCTGCCCAGCTGTGCCAGCCTCCCCTGTTGTTCTGCATCCTTCTCATTCCAAAAGATGCAGTGGGCTGTTCTCACCTTCAAGGATGCAGGAATTGTCAGGTGCATCAAAGGCACAGGAGTTAGGGAGAAGCATGACTCACGGAACAGACGTCATTTTCCCTCAAGTCACCATGTTTTCCCCTTTGCAGTAGTGCCCTTGGCATCATTTAAAATGGAAATGGATCAGCTTAGTCATTTTAAAATCTGTTATTTAACTTCTCTGAGATGAATGAAGGCTGCAGGTTATATACACAGAGGACAGAACAGGGGGCAGTTGTAGTTTATTCAAATAATAAGCACATCTGCATCCGTGTATTCAGAGTGATTAATGGCTCCAGCATGTGATGGCTCAGCATATTACACAGAACCATTCATCACTGAATTCTCTCCCAGGAAAATCAGATTAGGGTGGCTTTACTACACTTGCAAAGAGAATTAAACCTATTCTAGGCTTTCCCCCTCCTTCTAACTCTGTGTCCATCAGGGACTGTCACATATGGGACGTGCCTTTTTGCAATTGTTTGTGGGGATGAGACTTTTGACCTCACTGTATTTTTAAGGTAGCTTTTCTATATCACGTGGATGACTCAACAAAACAGATATGTGTGATCCAGCTGATACAACATTATTCTGGGAATGAAGTGGCCTGGGGGCTTTTGCCTTGACTATTCACAAGGACTGTATATACAGTGATACTTAGCTATTAGCTGGAGACAGATGAATAACATGACTTACGGAAAACCCTTTGCTAGCAGCAGTCTCTACATGGGGCATAGTCTTTACATGACAGATGAGAATTAACCAGACAGTGATGGATATTGTTAAAAGGATTTTAGCCAAGCATGCGTTCACACTGGCTTGTAAGTCACTTTGGGTGTTTCTACATATCAGAACTCAGCTACTATACTACTATTAGCATCTGTAGAAGGAAGCAAGTTGTTTTATAAGTAGGACAGTAGAGAAACAGGAAAAGGTGGGGTTAGTTTCCCAGCACAGCTGTTGTCTTCCTGCATTATATATGCAGAGATAATAGCACTATACGTCAGAGGTGATAGCACTGCTCCTTCTCACTGGGGCACTGCGAAGATGTGGTCCGGAAACCTTCATCCTTAGAGAATCTGGCCCCCAGGTGCTTGAGAGAGTAGATTGAACCTTACTGCACAGGAGACTTGTATAATATCTTCATCACTTTCCGTACAGATCATCCCTTGCAGATCATTCCCATAAATTCTAAATTAAAAATGGTATTTAACCTTGTGCAGCAATTGAAGTCATTGCTTTATCATGCTACCATTTTAGTGGGCATTTGATGAAGCAGGCCAGCTGAGGGGAACAGAATATCTCTCATTAAGAACAAAGATAAAAAGAGGGAAGGCACTTGCTGGAAGCAGTCTGCACACGCTCACACTAAAAATGTGAGCTTCTGCTTTTTCTTTTCTAAAACTAGGTACATGCCCCAGGGTACCTATAACTGTATATGCTAAATGCAATGTAGTGCCAAGTAGAAATACCCAAGCTAACCTCTAAGGAGCTAGAATGCCTCTCATTTTAGTAGGGACAGACTTGCACTAAAACAAATATACAGATGGGAGGTTCCCAGGCTAGCTCATTTAGAATTAATAGGGCTTCTTGTCTTGTGGCAACTTCTGCTAAGCCTGGGCAGTCATTTCTGTCCTGACTCTGGCATAGGACATGACATCGAATTGCCAGATCCTACCAGATGAGAATTTGCAACTGTGACCAAAATTTAGGCTTTACTCTCACTTTGTTCAGCTGCTTACAGAGTACCATACACATGTTAGACGAGTGTTGTGGTTTAGCCCAGCAGGCAGCTAAGTGCCACACAGCCGCTCGCTCACTCTCCCCAGGGGGGATGTGAGAGTGAATCAGAAAGGTAAAAGTGCAAGAACTCATGGGTTGAGATAAAGACAGTTTACCAGGTAAAGCAAAAGCCGCGCGTGCAAGCAAAGCACAACAAGGAATTCATTTGCTGCTTCCCATGGGCAGGCAGGTGTTCAGCCACTTCCAGGAAATCAGAGCTCAACACACATAATGGTTTCTTGGGAAGACAAACGCCATCACTCTGAACATCCCCCCCTTCCTCCTTCTTTACCCCAGCTTTTACTGCTGAGCATGATGTCATATGGTATGGAATATCCCTTTGGTCAATTTCGGCCAGCTGTCCTGGTCCTGTCCCCTCCCAACTCCTTGTGCATCCCCAGCCTCCTCACTGGCAGGGCAGCACGAGAAGCTGAAAAGTCCTTGGCTTGTGTAAACACTGCTGTGCAACAACCAAAAACATCACCACTATTTTCATCAAAAATCCAAAACACAGCATTGTTTAAGCCTCTATGAAGAAAGTTAACTCTGTCCCAGCCAAAACCATGACAATGAGAACTCTGGCTCAATTCATAATCCTGTTACTTAATGCTGAGGAAAAGAACATTCATTTTTATAAATAGCTCCCCACTACGCTACCTCCTCCTATGGTTCCCTTAGAGCAGCTGTATCCTGACATCCCCCAAACATAATCAATCAATCAATATCAGCCTTCAAAATCTGTACACAGAAGGTAGTGAAAGCTCTGAGAAAACACAGATACCGATATTCAAGGCTCTCTGTGCATCTTCATTGTAGTGAAAACTGAAAATTGAGAGCAGCACAGAATACAGTTGATTTAAACTATGAGTTATCAGTAGTCATACATAATGTAAAAGAGTAACTCTAGCAGCAGGACTCCCAAGAACACTTTGACTTATTTGTATGGATATGAAGAAGTCATCTGAAGTGGCCAGTGAGGAGATCTCCTGATGTTATGACCGTGGCAGAGGGGCTCAGCAGCACTGTGCTGGAATTCAATGGGGATACCCTGGCTGCTTCATAGTGAGGACTTATTCAACCATTTAAGGAATCACCAGCAGGCTGTGGTCTATAATACATAGGCAAAATGGAATTATAAAGTAGAAAAAATATATGTTGGCTATAAAGAAGATCCTTCTGAAAGTGATCGTGAGAGGAAGTGACAGGAGGCAGAGGAAACCTGATTCATTTTGGAAATTTAAAATTAGCCTGGAGGAAAGGCTAGAAAAGGCTCTGACAGAGTTAGCGCTGAGAGGAATGGAAGATGGAGGGAATAATTTATAGGACACTTATAAGAATGAGTGAAACATAAAAAAAATTGAGATGTGTTATACTGTCCACCTTCAGTTTCTCCAGTTCTGGGTCAGGTTGAGAGCATTGGCTGACTAATGACAATATTGTTACTTTCCTTTTTCCTTACAGGCAAATCCCAGCGAACTCTACTTTGATCTGGGAAGTAAAATGTATCCCAAAACGACCTGGGTTACGAAAGCTGATTGCAAGCCTGAACTGTGATGCTTTGAGGCATGTGTATGGTGAGCTGAGCATCCAGATTCAGAAACCATGAACCAAGGTGCTGTCTTCATCCTTTCATTTAGCTCTCATTATATTTCAAAATATCACATTAGAGGAGGAAAAAAAAATACAGAGGTAGAAATCTGCTTTTTGTTATTTTGGTCATCCTTGTGTTGCACAGAATTTGATAAGGAAAAGTAATTGGCAACACCGGGGAGAGAGCATAAAAAAGGATCTGGATGGCAAATGATTCAAAATTAGATACACATAATCAAAGGCAATTCTAGGCCATATTATTGCTGTAGTTCACTTGTATTTATGGTCTTTTGCGTTAGTGCTGCAAGGGAATCTGAAAGGCTCTATTCACCAAAGTAGTCTGAACTTTAGTTTTAATTAAGGCCTGATATTTCACTGCAAAGGAAAAAGGAAGAACCCAGCGTTATAAATTCTTAGAGTGAATTACACAACCTTGTGGTAGATCATTCGGGCTGCAAAAAAAACAAGTATTTCTAGCTAACGAGACTGCTTTATCCTACAGTGTTATAATTTTCCAGTTCATGGAGAGCATGCTTTGCTGGAAGCATCTCTCAGGGTCTGATATCTCCAGAGTATTCCCAGCTCCCTCTTCCCACTTGCTGCTTCACTATGCTTTTTCTCTTGCTGTTTCATGTGTTCATGCAGACATACATACTTCCTCCTTCATTTCATGCCCTCATCCCACCCTGTATGCTGTTAATATGCTATTCCTCTCCTCTGCTTGCTGAAAATCCATAGTTTTTCATGCCTCTGCTCAGAGTTCGTCACACCAAACTTGCATTTCCTGGTCACATCTCTTGCATCTGGTGTGGTCTCCATCCTTTCCTAAACCCCATAGCCCCATTTCCCACGTGTGTGTCAGGGCAGGGGGGTGTCCCCTGCCCCAGAGCAGTCCAGGCCCTGCCAGCTGGTACAAGGGGCAAAGGAGAGAGGAACGAAGGCGGCTGAGGGGCGGCTTGCCAGCCCCACAAGCCTAACAAACATCCTGCACTGGGGCTGCCGCCTGAGGATGAGCCTAGATTAAACCATGCCCGAGCATTCCTTGGGAATCATGACCAGTGCAAAATCAGGACCTGTTGCATGGACAACCCCAGGAAGATTCAGGGACAGAAGCTCGGCTTACAGGAATAAACATGCATCCTTTGAGTCAGAA
This sequence comes from Chauna torquata, assembly GCA_013399475.1. Taxonomy (NCBI): domain Eukaryota; kingdom Metazoa; phylum Chordata; class Aves; order Anseriformes; family Anhimidae; genus Chauna; species Chauna torquata. The sequence continues at coordinate 49,702 of VXAL01006016.1, read as the reverse complement.
ACTCTGCAAGCTGGGTCATCTTCCTGCCTTGCTTGCAGCATATTCCTCTGTGAGTTGCACTGGGGCCTGCTATGGCATCGCTCCTCTCCTGAGGCCCTTCTGGCCCACAGCCTGCTCTAGATCTGTGTTTTCCATTAGTCTTCTGTGCAGGGTGCCACTCCATCCTAAGCCATGGACTCCCCTGTGGTAGGGGAACAGAGGGATGTGTGTCGTCATTTCTCATCTCTCCTAAAATCTTTCTCAGAATTTTTTTCCAAATGAAGCAAAGATGTGAAAGCCACAGTCACATGCCCAGCTGTGGTGACTCTCTTCTGGCCCCAGTTTGTAAGAGCATATCCCATACTAATGGTACAGGTGAGATAACTGAGCTTCCAAAGAAGTTAAAAGGAGCCTCATGCTCATTAAATGCTGTGGCTATCTTTTTCTGTGTATGCCCATGTAATTTTTTTGTCTCATTAGTGAGAGAGCAGGGGAGATGACATGCCTTCTGCTCCCCTTCTTGCCACACATTGCTTTCTGTGAAACTGGTGACCAGTTGTTAAAAATACGTGAGCCCAGGAGAGGAGAAATGCAGGCTGCTCTTTTGCTAAAGTATGTGGAGCAAAGCAAAGATTCATGCCACACCAACCTCACATGCTCAGTGAGTAACCCTGGATCCAGGAACACCAGACCTTTTGGGGCTTTTGCTTCAAGCATGGTTACAGACTTTGTACAGCTTATGGGACCACATTATACACTCTGCAATGTCAAAGTCTCCCAGAGAAGTCCTCTGAGGCATGAGGGACTGAATAGCGTGTTGTAAATGCACAGTGACAATCTCTGTTAAGTAATTAAGCAGTTCTACCAGAGTCTACATAATCTAATAAAATTATCCATTTTTTGCTCTTGCCTATAAACCTGCTTTCCGTTCTAGACTTTTTATTACTACAGTGTAATAGGAATTTAAAATAAAGCATATCTGATTGCACTTGCTTCGTGTGTTCTGTATTTTAATCAATCCCTTCTTCTATGTCGTAGCACTGTAGACGCCACTTGCTGCATCTTAAGTGTAAGACTAAGTTGAAAAATTTGCTTCTGAGCCATACTGATAAACGTGCCTTTTTGGTGCTAGGGAGAAAGCCCTACCTTTATTTAAAACAAACAAACAAAAACACAGTAACATTTACAGGCTCAGTTTGACTATTTGTCTTTGTTTTTCTTTCTGTTTTAACAACTGACTACCTAATGCATTGGAGGAGCTGATGATTTCCAGAACACATCATTGTGCCAGCAAAGAGAATCCCCAGTTTCCCCTGGAAATTGCTTTAACATGTCAGAGCCCATTAAGAGGCAGATCTGCTCCTAATGAAACCTTACCTGCATTCCAATTCTAAAGTGTGTTCTTCTCAGCTAAGTATTTTAAGGCATTTTACTAACAATCGTTAAGCTGAATAATGTTCACTAGGAAACAGGAAATATTTTAATATATAGTTTACAGAGGGGTATGTGGGAGCAAAGAGAAGTTCAGTGATGACTGTGAAGGAGGCCAGGGATGTCAACAGCTCTTGGCATCGCTGGCCAGCTTGCTCTGTTTGCCATTGTAGGGAGAAAATTTATGCAGCCAATGCTCAGAGTTGAAGCTGACCAGTACTGTGGGGAACAATAAAAAGGGCTTTTTTAAATATGCTAACAGCAAAACGAGGACCAGACATTGGTCTGTTACTTGATGAGGATGGCCACCTCACAAATAGGGACATAGACAAAGCAGAGACATTTACTGCCTCCTTTGCCTGTCTTCAACACCGATGATGGGCTCTGAGACCACCAGAGCCCTGAGTTGGAGGTCTGTGACTGCGGTAACGATAAACTCTCAGCCAACCCCAAACCTGTGCAGGATTTACTGCTCCACCTGAATGCATGTAAGTCTATGGGGCCTGATGGGATTCATCCCAGCATACTGAAAGAGCTGGCTGATGTCATCACGAGACTTCTCGCAATTATTTTTCAATGGTCTCGGGAATCTGGAGAGGTCCCAGTCGACTGGAAGCTGGCAAATATTGTTCCAGTTTTCAAGAAGAGCAAGAAATAAGACCCTGGTAATTATAGGCCTGTAGGTCTCACTTCAGTGCCTGGTAAAATTATAGAGAATATTATTGGTGGGAATTATTGAAAAACACTTGAAAGATAATGCAGTCATTGGTCACAGCCAACATGGGTTCACGAGGACAAAGTACTGTTTAACGAACTTTATTTCCTTTTATGACAAAGTCACCCACCTGGTTGACCACGGGAAGCCAGGTGATGTAATCTTTTTGGATTTCAGCAAAGCTTTTGATACTGTTTCTCATGCTATCCTTCTGGACAAAATGTCCAGCATATAGCTAGACAACAACATAATGCGATGGGTGAACAACTGGCTGACAGGTCGGGCTCGAAGGGTTATAGTAAATGGGGTTACGTCAGGTTGGCAGCCAGTCACTAGTGGCTTTCCCCAGGGCTCCATTTTAGGGCCAGTTCTCTTTAATGTTTTCATAAATTACTTGGATGCAGGACTTGAAGGTATACTAAGTTTGCAGACAACACTAAATTGGGAGGAGCTGTTGACTCTGTCAAGGGTGGAGAGACCTTGCAGAGAGATCTTGACAAATTAGAGGGCTGGGCAATCACCAAC
>VXAL01006016.1:7034-47037 GCA_013399475.1 Chauna torquata | reverse complement strand
ATGAAACTATCAGAGAGTGTCCAAAGGAGGGCTACCAAGATGGTGAAGGGTCTGGAGGGGAAGATGTATGAGGAGCGGCTGAGGTCACTTGGGTTGTTCAGCCCAGAGAAGAGGAGACTGAGGGGAGGCCTCATGGCAGCCTGCAGCTTCCTCACGAGGGGAGCGGAGGGGCAGACACTGATCTCTTCTCTCTGGTGACAGCGACAGGACCCGAGGGAACGGCATGGAGCTGTGACAGGGGAGGGTCAGGCTGGGTGTTAGGAAAAGGTTCTTCACCGAGAGGGTGGTCGGGCACTGGAACAGGCTCCCCAGGGCAGTGGTCACAGCATCGAGCCTGCCAGAGTTCAAGAAGCGTTTGGACAACACTCTCAGACATAGGGTCTGATTTTTGGGTGGTCCTGTGTGGAGCCAGGAGCTGGACTCCGTGATCCTTGTGGGTCCCTTCCAAGTCAGGATGCTCTATGATTCTATGATTCTGTATCTGTGCATAGGAAATAATCGGTCAATAGTAAGGCTGTATTGGCAACCCAAGATCTGGAGAAGGGTCTGTTTTGACAGGGGTGAACTCATGTCCTTAACCCGAGCATCACATCTCAGAGATGGACTGGCGAGAAAACAGCCCAAAACCAAATCCCTGCCTCTACAGGCCCCACGCTGCAGCAGCTCAGAGAAGCCAAATACAAACAAAAGTCTGTGCACTCCTGAAAGCACATCCCATGTGTTACGTCCAAGCTTCAGAGTAGGTTTCTTGAATTCCCACAAATCTGTCACAATCAAAATCTTGTTATTGGCAAACGAAACACCTTATATGCAAAACTGGGAAGAATATATTGTTAGTTTTATTAAAAATAGTCTAATTAAAGACTTATTCTTCACCTAGATAATTAGATGATGAAACTATGTTCTTGTATTTTAACTGCAACGATACTGACACTTTAAGTCCAAATTACATCAGGTAATACTGATACACATAAACTTTCTGGTTCATGCATAACCTTTCTCTGCTCTTCTACTCATTGCTACACTGCCACTCTAATGCCTTCAGTCTGGGGTGGTGGTATGTGTAACAGCATGTCACCAATATCCCAGGTCCTTCACCAAGAGGAGTATGATATTAGTGGAGAGAGTTTCTCTTCCTCTGCTGGGAAGAGCACAACTTAAATTTTTTTGCTTCTTACTTTATAATCCACCTCCAGTCATTTGCACATGCTCACTAATACACCCCACATCTTGTTCTTTCTTCATCGGTTCACAGAATCCATAGTAGATCCATATTTGCTATGTGTGACACATTTCACACACATTGGGTACTTGTTCATTCTCCTTCCTTATCTCTAAAATTTGTCTTACTCAGCTGCTAGGGTTGTACTCCTCTGATGACCTCTGATGTTAAGCTATTTGCAGCCTGGGGCCTCCCACATCATCCTGCACCTGCACCTTCTCTTGTTACCATCCTGTGCTAGTGAGCCTTTATGCTGCATTATATTTCAGGGTCATAAGTAGTTTATTCTCCACAAAATAACTACCTGCTATTATTGTCTATTGGTTACCAATAGTATATATAGAAATAAACATTTCACTGTGTAATGGTAGAAAGCAAAGCAGAAGTTAAAACAAAATCAGTAACAGACGTCAGGTCATTAGATAATTGCTCTTACAGCTAAACAAAGTACAGACAAAGCCAGACAAGTTCTGATACCCATGTTGTTAGCTTATCACCAAGCTGTGACCTTTCACAAGCAATGGTAGCATCTTATTTGTGGAAAAGAAGCAGAAAATGTGACTGAGCATTGGCTTTTCTCACAACTGGTTCTGCCAGTGATAATTGGTTTGAACTGAAACTAATCAATAAATGCATCCTCCTCCTGCCCTTTCCTCTTTCTGGAGCCTTATATACTGCCCTTTTTATGTTTGCATCTGTTGTGGAGGGGACTGTTGGTGCTGGCTTCTGGACTTGGCTGGTGGTGTGATGGAGGAAGAAGACCAGGACAGGTGGGGGTGGAAAAAATGCCTAAGCTTGTTCAAGCCAAAATTAATAGCCCTATTCTGAAAGAGGAAAGTCAAAGTATACTGTGAGTGTTGATGGAAGGAGAGGAATTGTCCCATGTATTGGAGCTGGCCTAATAACTAGTACCAAGCAGGGATATGAAATGTTTATTAGAGAAATGTATAGTGGAGTAGCACCTGTAATGAAAGACAGTGTCTGAGAGAAGCTAGGAGGCTTTGGCATGCAGATGAGCAGGATTAACTCTTTGCTTAAAGGCAAAGTTGAAAAGATTGAATTGAATATTGAAGAAAGCAAACAAGGACTGCATGCTAAAGAGGGAAAATACAGTCAAAAATGATGCAAAAAGAAGATTTGGGGGGAGGGGGAAAGAAAGCTGTAAGAGAGGCCCTAAGGCTGTGTCCCCTAAGGAATGAAAGTGACAGGAGAGAGTGACAGTGGTGGCAGACACAAGGCTCCTGGCAGTCACTGGAGCTGTACATGGGCTAGCAGCACAGGGATTCATCCCCTCTGCAGGTAGGTCTGCAAGCCCGCACTGAGGTCCACAGCAGGGCTCAGGAGCAAGATTTGTTTGCAAGGCTGGCAAATCACATGGGGAAGGGAAACTCAGAAGGTAGCTTACGGGCTTGACACCTGGGGACTGCAAGGCAGTCAGTAGTTGCAAAACAGCTATGTGTGTGCTAGGAGGAGATCCAGGCTGGGCTTGGCAGTTTCTGTAAGTCACCTGCAGACCTGCCCAAATGTGGTTTTGTTTATCTGGCCTCCCCACTACTGGTCGGGGAAATAAAGTGATCCCCTGTGACCGTTCACACAACTCCATCTCAGGTTTTGGCTAACACGCAGCTCATGCTCAGGCCTGATGTATGCTGGGAGCACTGCCACTAGGTCTAAGTGAGAGCAGCATGTAGGCAGGGCATGATGGACAGGAAGGTCTAAAGGTTATTATGCAGCCACTACCAGCTGCAGTTTGCTGTCTCCTGCAGCCATAATCCTTGCATATTAATTGTCTGGCAATTTCTTCAGAATCCACTAAATTATGGAAATGGTATAGACCAAACTTCCAAGCTGGAAGGTATAAATATGTCAGCTTACCTAAAAATCTTTTGAACAGATTCAACAGCAGCTGGACAGCTGAGGCTTTTGTGCTTCCTGGTGGGATACAGGGGATACCTGCACTGTGGTAGAGGGGAAAGAATGAGCACTCTTGCTCTGGACTGGGGAGCTATTTTGCTCATTGGTGCATGAGTTAAGAGCTGTGAATTAGAGATTTTGTGATTTAGAAACCTTGTGAATTAAATGATGAGCTAGTGAATTCATGTTAGACTAGTCTGTACAAAGGGAACTGAGCCCTCGTTTGATGTTTTTCTTTCCCAATGAGCTCATATAATAAAGTCTAATTCACAGAGTACATTGTCCTGTAAATATGAGAGACCCAAATGAAACATGACATCCCCGAACATGAGAAGTAGGAAATGTCTGGTCTAGTGAAAACTGCAGCAGCAATGAGTGGCATTGCAGGCGCAGGTGTTTTGCTTATGCTGTGGTAGCCCCCTTATTGGGCATAAATGCATTGTTCTCTCCGTATTTAGTAGCTTTAGTGGCTTTCTCTTTTGTGAGCTTTTGTAGCTTTGTTAGCTTTTACCATCTACCACATGCTTGGCTGAAGATTTCCCCGGGTGTGCTACTAACAGATCTGAAGAACCATCTCATATTTGCTTTGAACCTGGTTCTCTTACTAACCTCTTTTGACACCGTGTAGCTCTGGTAATGGAAGAGTCAGGGAAAACTTCCCTCTCTGACATGCTATCTGTAATTTCATAGACCTCTGTACTGTGTTCCCTCAAATCACAAATATTTTTCAGACTTAGTCACTTTGTGCATGGAAACTGTTCCCCACCTGTGATCGTTCTTGTTTCTCTTCTCTGAACTTCTCCCAGTATCATGCCATTTTAAGTACCATTTAAAAACAATACAGCTGTTTTAAGCATCTGTATTTTGAAAGGACAGTACTAATGAGTGAGTAGCCTACCTGTGCAGGGAGAATGTGGGTCTGTTGGGATCCAGGTTCATTAGGTTAAACCTGGACCAAACTGTGGCTGAAATGAATAGACTCAAAACTTTCCCTGGTTACAAGCTCAGAGTTGAATACATTTTATTATTTTGCATGCATTGTTTCATGAAATCCCCCACTATCTCACACAACTACCAGTGTGACTGCCTTGAGAAGACCATGGGCAGCTTTCTAGAACAACTTGCTGACAAGAAATAGGGCATTAATATTTGAAAAACAGCTGACATCATCATTATGTATATTCATAGGGTTCTGAGATGCTTTTAATTTTATCTGCTTTCTGCTGTTTTTCAAGGTATGGTTCAGTATCACAATGGCTGTGGTGTCCATCACGTTGCTTTTTCTGCTTACAGAATTCCTCTGTTTGGAAACAGCCTGCAGAATAACAGTAAAATGTGTGAACTTCAGACAACTGAACGGCCAAGACCTCCTGGAATGAGGGGTAAATCTAGTGAACTGTAACTCAATTTTAGTATGCCTAGGATATATTTGCATTAGTAAGGTTAACAGGAGCAGATCTGTAGAGTGAATCAGCTCATGTTGAGTACCCAATAGCTATATTATATTTCAGAGGGTTCTTATTGGACTCAGCCCTGTCTCATCTGAATGGCTATCAGCACTTAGAGAGCCTTTGATGCACTATTCAATCACCTCTTCCAGACAAAACTGAGCTGAAAAAACGTATGCTGCAAGACCACTCTGATGCAAACCAAAGCACTGTACAATGTTGTTTCAAAAACATGTTCCTGGTCAGAAGGTGTGAGAGATGGCCAGGAGATCAGAGTCTGTGATAGCTGTATGGCCAAGACCTGTATAGGCAGTTCAGTCTGTGTGTTGAAGCCTTGGATATTTCCCTGTGTACATGTACTGGTACAGAAGTACTTATACCACTACTGCTCACTCCGCAGGAGGCACAAATAGAGTGTACACTGTAAGCAACAGTCAAAACACGTATTCAGATGCCATGGTGTGAACGCATAATTGATCAGGGCAATCCCAAGCACAAATACAGTCTAGGTGGAGAATAGATTGAGAGCAGCCCTGAAGAGAAAGACTTGGGGATGTTGGTTGATGAGAAGCTCAACATGAGCCGGCAATGTGCACTTGCAGCCCAGAAAGCCAACTGTATCCTGAGCTGCATCAGAAGAAGCATGGCCAGCAGATCAAGGGAGGTGATTGTCCCCCTCAGCTCTGCTCTTTTCAGGGCCCACCTGGAGTCCTGCATTCAGCTCTGGGGCCCCCAGCATAAGAAGGACATGGGCCTGTTGGAGCAAGTCCAGGAGGGTCAGGACAATGATCAGAGGGCTGGAGCACCTCTGCTATGAAGAGAGCTGGGGTTGTTCAGCCTGGAGAAGAGAAAGCTCTGGGCAGACGTCATTGCGGCCTTCCAGTACTGAAAGGGTACCTACAGGAAAGCTAGAGGGGGACTCTTTATCAGGGAGTGTAGTGATAGGACAAGGGGGAATGGCTTTAAACTGAAAGAGGATAGATTTAGATTAGATATAAGGAAGAAGTTCTTTACTCAGAGGGTGGTGAGGCACTGGAACAGGTTGCCCAGAGAAGCTGTGGATGCCCCATTCCTGGAAGTGTTCAAGGCCAGGTTGGATGGGGTTATGGGCAACCTGGTCTAGTGGTGGCATCCCTGCCTGTGGCAGGGGGGTTGGAACTGGATATTCTTTAAGGTCCCTTCCAACCCAAACCATTCTATGATTCTATGAATAGTACAACTTTAAGAGAAAAAGTCTCTACTGTCCCACAAGTCTAGTTTCTAATCAGCAGGAAAACCTCATACCATTCTACAGTGTGGCATGCTCTAGTCCAGTTTGATCATTGGAGGCATCTTTACATTAATCTAGCTGTATCCATGCTTGTGATTGTACCAAGGTGCATCTTTTGAGAACTTCCTTCTTTTTCACGAAATACAATGTACATCAACACTGATGTAAACTGGCTCCAAATCTCATCGGCAGCTGCAGAAGTTTACCCTGCTGTTTGCTTAGAGTACCACTAAGTTTTTCAGGTTTGTTGTCCTTTATACAGTAAACAACTTGAGCTAATTTAGGTACTGTTATAAAGATGTTTCAAAGCCTCTGCTGCCTAAATAGTTTAGTTTATAAGAAGACATTTTCACAGGCTAAGATAAGCTTTGCATAGTGTCATTATAAACCCCAGTGCAACATGCTAGTGAATTATTTTCCGCCTTTCAACTGGTTAAGTAAGGTAGCCACAGTTTTTCTATTACAAAACAATGTGTTCCAATCAGCTAGCTCTGGAAGAGCTTTTAACTAGTAAACCATGTTCCCAAAGCTCTGTTGGCCTCATCAACATTACTGGCACCCAAGGAAAAAGAAAATACCCTTGTGTTCAGAGACACAGCACTGGGGAAGTGTCATCATCAAACTGCAAATTAACTTGCATCCAACTGTGGTTACAACTGAAGGTGTGAGGTAAGGCAAATGAGAAAAGCCATCATTTAAGGGGAAAAGAAAAAAAGAAAAAAGCAGACTTCACACTGAGAGGGATCAGGAATATGAGAAAGTAAAATAAATATGAAGTGTCTTATTGCTGCCTTTCTCATGAAGTTGTATAACATCAAGAAGCTATTGTAAGATATCAGTTTTTTTTCTAGGACAGCGCATTTAATTTGTTCAGTCTTTCATTAGTCTGACCTCTGCAAACACAATGAGCTAATGGACCAGGTAAAGACACTGCATTCATCTTTACGGTACTTTGACACCTTACTGGTGCAGGCAGAAAGATACCGGCTTTTTCTCTCTCCATCACATTTCCCACAGATCCCTCCTTCCCTAATCTGCCTCTTCAGTGTGGCCCTGAGGCTACTCCAGTACTATGCACCCTGTGCAATGTTTGCCCTGGAGCACAGTGGGTTGTGTGTGCTGGAGGGTGTCCTGGGTGCTGGCCTCCACTTCCTCACACCAGTTAAAATATTTTACAAGTATACTTAAAGAAGCATGACCTCAATGCTTTATGGAAGAAGGAGATCGTTGTCTTTGCCTTTTTGTCAGTAACCAATTCCTGACTGTCAGCTGACTTTCTAGTCCCAACTAGATCCCTTCATGACAAGTCATTTTTAAAGTCCCAAGAAAATAGCTTGCACTGCAGGCTAGTTGTTAAGACGTGTGTTTCTTTCAGCCTACAGCTTCCTCAAGAAGGGGAGCAGAGGGGCAGGCACTTCTCTCTGGTGACCAGCGATAGGACCCAAGGGAATGGCATGAAGCTGTGACACCAAGAGGGTGGTCGGGCACTGGAACAGGCTCCCCAGGGAAGTCGTCATGGCACTAAGCCTGCCGGAGTTCAGGAAGCATTTGGACAACACTCTCAGACATAGGGTCTGATTTTTGGGTGGTCCTGTGTGGAGCCAGGAGCTGGGCTTGATGATCCTTTTGGGTCCCTTCCAACTCAGGATATTCTGTTCTGTTCTTTTTATATTCAGTAATTTGGGTGTTACATCCTATAGGGTACAGAATGCTGATAATCCATACATGTGATTTTTAAGTACTTGTCACTAATTGCCAGGGAACAAATAATACAACTAGGGACAAAAGCTGGGGAGAGGGGCAGAACAGATTGTATGAAAAAAAACACAAAAGTCAGCAGGCAAATTGGTTACACCGTTTTATTTCTGACGTCTATAATCCCTGTCACCAAGTGAACCTTGGTTCCTTTATGTCACCAGCCACATACCAAAGAGTGGGGTATCCCTCCCTGGAGCAGGAAAGGGACTTCAAGGCTCACGCACCTTCTTGCGCAGCAAGCACATCTATTTCCTTCTGCTCTATTCATCCCCTCCTTTCTTCAAAAGGCTGTCGTAGTGCTTTACACAGATGACATAACGGGTTTGGACTGGAATTGATGAGAAGAAACTCAGTCTTTCCCTCAAGTCTTCTGGAAACACCTAGGAAGTAATCCACCCTGGCACTATTGTTCTTCTCCTTGATCAAAGCTGGAAGTCCCCTCTAAAGAGAGGAACTAGGCAGTTGCCAGGACAAAAGCTCTGATATCAGGAATTTATTGGATTCCTATTTCTGGACGTCTGTGTTGGGATTGAGTCCAATGGCTCTGCAGTCACTGGAGCTGCCCAGACTCCGCGAAAGAGCTGTTTTCCTCTCCTGGGAGCTGCCAGTGTAGGTCCTTTGCAGCCAGAAATGCACTATGCTTTGTGAAGTCCCAGACCAGGCATCCAAGTCACCAGCAGTGCAATATATGGGATGGATGCAGAAGTCCTATTTCACCCACTTCAGAAGATGCAACTTCTGGCCCACCAAAATTAAATGTAACTCTTTTAAGAATTATTTTCTCTGACAAAGTAAACTGTGTGGGAAAGAATTTCCTAAAGGTGAATGCAGTTTCATTTTATTTCAGGTTTCTTCCACTATACGGAGAACCAACGTCATAACAGTGACATTACAGCAGAGTAGCAAAACCCATGGAACGCGCTCACTTTGCTTTCAAGCAGATCAGCTGCCAGCTTTTGGCCAGATGCCGTCACTGGTAGCTTGAGTATTTCCGCATGTTAGAGCAGTGTGAATATGCTCTGTCACATCTTCTGTATTGAACACAGAATGGATATTACTCAGTCTCCAAGCAGAAACTGCCAAGAGAGGCAGCTCTGGCTTTTAGAGCAAGTGCAGCATTACACAATTAATGAGAAGCGCACTCAGCAGTACCTACAGCATCAGATCTTAGTAGGCCAATCTGGATTTAAAGGAGAGTGAGGTATTTTTTTCCTTTTGTCTATGTGAACAATCTTCCTCGACAACAATAATTTTACTTGGCTTTCCTTTAGCTGCTTTTCATGATTCTAAGCAGGCCTGTGTTTGGAAATTCCTGTAACAGATTGTATGATTTCTGCTTCTGATCTAGCTTTGCTACTGTGTCAAAGAAACTGATGAGAGCCCAACTTGTTTTTGCTGACCAGGATGCTACTGCACAATTTACTGGGTGGGTTGGTTTGCCAAATAGGGTGCTGCTTGATCAGATCTTAAACTAGATCTTCTGCAATTATGAAAGGCATCATTTAACGAGATTTGCAGAAAGAATGTATTAAGATCTCATAGAAAAACTGGGTGTTGGGAGCAAAAAAGTGTTGCATTTCACTTATCTACCTTGGTGACACTGCTGTCTGCAATACTGCTCACATCTGTATATCTCCTACTGTCCCAAATGGCCTGATGCTATGAACACTCAACAGAAGCACAGTTAACAGTGTTTTTTCCAAGCTGGACAGAAAGCCTTGGGAAACATGTTCTCCCTGAACATGCTCATAACAACTCAGAGCAGTGGTGGCCAAACCCCAGCTTGGAAGATGACATATCTTCCTGCAAGGCTGGAGTGGGTCTGGATATCGGGTGGCCCCCATCCTTTCCACATCACCCAACAGGCCTCTGCCCTTTCCACTGTCTCAGAGGTACTTCACACAAACTGCGTGCCAAAACTTAAGGGCTTTGAAAAAGGTGGTATTTAGAAGAGGGTTTCAATCACTACAGTTTGTGCAGCCTGTACGTCTTCTCTTTTGTGCCAAACTTGTCCCTAGAAAAGGGGCACTGAGAAACAAACCGTGGGCTAGAATAGTGGTGCTCATGGGCTGCATGCTGCCCATTCAGACACAGGCTAAGACTGCAACCTTTCCAAGATTTTAGCAGCTGGGTTCCCCCTGGTTCTACATGTTTTGTGCATCACTTGCAGATTGAGCTGGCAGGTCCAAGCATATGAAGAGAGTCTGGGAAATTTGCCCTTCGTATGTATTCACCTTCCCCTGCTCTCGCTGGGTCTGCATAGGAGACATTAGTGATCACAAATTCAAGCACTCAGAAACAGGAGTGCATGACTGATCTTGTCAGCCATTTTGCAGCATTGTCGTGGCCTTTGTGTGTATCAATCACACTTTTTTTTCCCCCTGAAATAGTCTCTCCGTTGGCCAGGACGGGAGGATAGTGCAGTAGGGCAGGAAGGAGGATGGTGAAGTGAGTGCAGCCCCTGCTTGCTGGGTCCCCATCTCATCTCCTGCAGGAGTGGGATAAAATGTAGTGGGTAAGGGAAGGGATTAGCAGAAGAACAAGATGAGGTCAATGGCTGTTTAGCCTGTGCCCTCTCTGCCACCATCCTCCTCTGGTGGTGGGCTGATGGCTCCAACTGGGATGACCGATTAGGTGTTTGCGGCTCTGGATGATTGATTGCAGGCCCAGGGTTCCCGTCTGCAGAGGCAGCATACTCATCACTGTGGGAGAAGTTAATGAGGGTCACACACTGAATCCATGAAGTGCAACATGAAATCTAACTCCTCTCAAAAATCCACTGTTAACTGAGCATCCCAGTTTTCGAGGTAACTTTTGACTTCTCACCACTTTGTGTCTTGGGATCTGATTGGAAAATGCAGTCATGAAGATTTGTGAAGTATTTGGACTCTTTCAGGAGGAGTACAACAGAAAGCATGTGAAGAAAGAGTAAGTGCCTTCTGAGCAGCATTTGAAGAGCTGGCAGGGAGGAGGAGCAGGGCAAGCTGGAGCTTGTGGTGCTCCCTGGCTGCTTCCAGCAGCCCTGGTTGAGGCTCTCTCACTTTCTTTGGCCTTACAGAATTTAGGGCAGAAACTTCAGTCATGTTACAGTGCCCACAAAAAGCAGAAGGAGAGGTTGTCACAGAGCTAAAAGGCAGAAGGCAGAAATCCTGGATGAGGCATGGGGTATCTGTGGACAACATTCTAGTGGTGGGATCCCTCCTTTCAGCTCTGAATATCTGTGGCAGCGTGCATGCAGAGTAGGTTGTATGCATAAGCAGCTTTGGAGTATCCCATTCTGCTTTGGGTGGGATAATCGTGGATGAAACGATAGGCCGTTGCAATAACTAACTTCACAAGAACTTCATTGTCCAGTTCGTATAATTTTTTAGTGATTCATTCATAGATTTTATGTATCCAGATGGTCATGACACAAGCAGAAAACTTTTCTCTTCCAGTAGGATCAGAGCTTTAAGGCAAATCCCAGCCTAGTGAGCTTCCCTAGAGAAAGTCATCAATGACAAGGCTGCTGTTGTCACGCAGCCTGACTGAGCGTGCGTAACAGAGTCCAGAGGTGGTCAGTCCCTCAGCCCCACAGCAAGCCTACCAGCTTGGGGCTGGGGTGCTACAGAAATCCATGGTGACAGAGTTGAAGCCTGGATTTAAAAGTTGCTGTGGCTGGGGTGTAACTGAATTAAGTTTGGCAAGTGCCTGTCCCAGCCGAGATCAGGAAGTCCATTCCCCTCCAATTTACTTGACTATGAACACATCACTGTGATCAGCGAGGAGAGAGAGATTGGACTTTGGGCTTCCCTCTCTGTCCCTTGACAATAAAAAAAAAAAACATGTGAGAATACTAAATAATTAGAACTTATCAGTGACTGTCTTCTTCCTCATTTATTTCTTTTGCTTCATGAATTTTGAGGTATTTTATCAACATCTGTCTAGGTTACAGTACATCTCATTCACTCTTGCAATCCACCCCACTAGGCTCCTGGTAAAGGATAAGGGTCATTGAAGTCAGGTCCAGGAGCAGCAATAGTCTTGCTAGTGCACACCAAAACAGATGGACAATAACACAAAGAAGAGCTGGTAATGGCTGCAGGTTCTCTTGTTGTCACCAAAAAAAAAAAAAAAAAAAAACCACTACAGGAAAATCAAGGGCATTAACTGGAAGAAAATCAAAGAATGTGAAAATAGCTCCGTACCATAGAAAAGAACTGAACCCACTGCTGGGACCAGAGAAAAGGGCAGCATTTTTTGCTTAGAAATCATTCAACCAAGGGAGGTGGTAAGGCCAACCAGACAGAGATCTGGAAGGTGATTCAGGATAAATTTGCTCTGAAGCTGATTTTTGAGCATCCACATGCAAGTCTGTTCTCTGTTCCCTGGTTTTACAGCCATCATAATGCTTGCTAGCATGGATCAGTGTTTTTCAGCCTGGGCCAATAATGAGCCACACACTTCAGAAAGTGATCCTCAAAACAACCATTGTCATTTTTTGTGAAAACTTCACGTTTGCAAGAACATAAAAATAGGGAGAAATAATATGAATAAGAAAACTGTTAAAGTGTGGGCTAAGTCTTCAAATGAAAAACTGTGTGTGATGGTCAGAAACGTGTTTGTTTTCTTTCCCCAAAGACTTGCGTGGGCTGTGGATTTTAAAAAACTTTGGAAACACGGTGTTATTACATTAGATTTTTATAAATTCTGTATAAAGTGTAACATAAGATAGTTTGTGTGTAACAAGATAGTTTGTGTGTAACATCTCCAGTAGCAAATGCCACAGCTGGTTGCTCTTTGGTGAGGGCTGCTTTGCAGACTGGTACAAGCCTGTTTCTGAAAGGTACCAAAAAGTTCTTAGCTCCAGCTGGCTTCAATGAGAGCACATAGCCCCTCTCAGGAAGAGCTGCACCTTACCCAACCACATACCAGAGCACTGGTAATGTGCCAGCTTTTAAAAGAAACAATATTAACTAAGTTTTGTTGCATTGTAAAATGGGTGAAACTAATACCAAAAGCAGCTGTGGTGTTAGAGCTGGAGTAGCTTACATCATGTCTTGGTTTGGCTTTATGCTCTTTATTGACTAAGAGGTACCATTTGACTTCAACAGAGATCTACTTTTAGTTAGCCCAGGTTGGATGCTTATATCCTAAATGAATCTTTGATAAATTTAATTTGATGCTAGTGCAAACACTGAACTCAAGACGCTGCTGTGTCATCTTTGACTGAGAAATTTAGCTTGAGGTGTAGATCAAGTTAGCATTGGTGTGTCACAAGTACAGTGAAACAACATCTGCATACTCCAGCCAGGTTTTCTTCTTTCATCAGAGATGAAAATTTTCACTTCTGTGTCAGCCTTGGAAACACCTTTTACCTGTGTATTCTCCCTTGACACATTTGTAAGTCCTCTTCAGTGTCTCACTACACTGAAGGCTGCTCCAGAGTGGCTCAGAGTGATCTGGAGCAGCACACTGATACAACTTTTTTGGCGTCCTAGAAGAACATCCAGTAAGGTTTTGATCCCTTTCATTCAAAATTAGCCACAGCTATACTTCCATAAAAGCTTGTTTCATTCTATTACTACAGCCTCGATGGTTTTCTACTGCCTTTGAGTCAGTCACTTTAGTTAATATTGATTGTAAAGCATTACCAATTGTTTTCCCTTTAAACTGAACTACTGATTTTTGACATATTAACACATATAGAGGTTGTTGACGTGAAAATGAATCAACTTTGTGGTAAGATACATTATGTATCCTATAGCTTGAATGTTAGCCGGGTCCCCAGGTGGTTTGAAAGGAAGATTTGTAATACCTTTGATCTCTGAGCCTGGCTCTGTTTGACTCGGTAGACTTGAGTACATTATTGAAGCTCAGAAACTGGGCACAGAGATGGGAGGGCAAGAGCAGCAGAAGCTCCAGGTTCAGTGCTTCAGGCTTGCTGTCTGTCCATTGCCAAAACCATTTCCCTGCATTCTTGTTGTCTTAAGCAGTCTTTCAAGTTATTCTGAATAATAAATGTTTGGACACCATCTACCACAGTGCCCTCAAGGTCTCCAGACACACACGCATTACACACACACACATGCACACCCATCTTCAGGCACCTCTGAAGCACTCAGCTGTCTGACAGTGTTGAGCACTGGCCCCATAGGATGTCTCAAGTTGGGCCCACAAAAATAGGGGTGCGAACCATGGGAGATAACTTTTAGCAGGGCTGGTCTCAGTTGTCGAGGACATCAACTTTCTTCACCTCATGATGGGGAGAGAATAACCATCACTTGATTCACAGGGATGCCAAGCTTACTTTTTTTTTTTTTATCGCAGAATGGTGGAGGTTGGACGGGACCTCTGGAGGTCATCTGGTCCAAACTCCCCTGCTGAAGCAGGGCCACCCACAGCCTGTCTATGCTTTATGTCTCTTCATTCTTCCTGAACTTATGAAGGGCTATTCAAGTGCCATTGTTAAGAAATAATCTAATTTAATACACAGCAATAAGCAGGGTAGGTGCTCATATAAACAATACCAGAATCTGACCACTGACAGCAGGGTTAAATTTATTCTGTTAACTCTAGTCTATACCATAGGCTTTGCTGATCATTCTTCCTCTTTTACTGCAGTGCACTTGTCACAGAGGTCCCTGTCCAATCTCTCCATGCAGCCCCAGAGGTACCCTTAAATACCCCTTGCATGAGAATTATCATCTGGGATGGAGCCCTTTGGGGTCACTGCTCATTTGCTGAATTCCCTGTGCTAGTGAATGTAATGTGCAGAATGCTTGCCTGTGTTTTAAAGACCTGCTTACATTTTAAAAATAACTTTTTTAAAAAAAATTCTCCTTTACCTTCTCCCCTAAGCCAGACAATTCACTCATGTCCTGAGTTATATATTGCTTTTCCTCATGCTTTCCTAATGATGGCAATGGTATTTTTCTGAGAAAAGCTCCTTGCATATTAACCATTCCTCTTCTCCTGCAGCTTATTTCCTCATTGGGATCATAATTCTATGCAATATCTTCATTGATTTCTTTTGGAAATGTTAATAAAACTTAGTTCTTTGTACCCAGTGATCTGTAAATGTAAACTGTCAAGATTTTCAAAAGTGATTCGTGATTTTGCAAGTTCAAACTGAGACACTGCAAGAAAGCTTGGGTTTTTTGTTGTTGTTGTTGTTGTTGTTTTTCCTGAGAATGTTTCTCTGCCTTCTGAAAACAAGGTTCGCCCCTCTGAAGTGGTTTAGGTTGGATGTCCCTAATGAAGTGACCAAGAAAATGGATGTCTGCCACAAGGCAATCAAGTACCTTGTAGTCATTGGCCTACACACTTAAACATGGAGCCTCATGTCCAACTTGGCATGCAGGAAATACCTGCAGCAGTCTCCACCAAGGCTGTGCCCCCAGGCCCCTCCACTGCTGGCGCGGTTGCTGCATGAGTCCTTGCAAGGCTTTGCCAGGTACCACCCCAACCCACCCCCCACAACATACCTTCTCATTCTCCCATACAGAGCCTTTAACACTTAACTTTCAGCCAATGAACCTGCCAGCAAGGTTCCCAAACAGATGGTGAGTCTCGCACATGACAAGAATTTCTATTTCTAGCCCCATTTTGCAGAACACAAGAGCTCTGGAAGATGCTTGCTCACTGCCATGCAATGAAATCACAGAGTTTCAAGTAGTAGCTAGGATGGATGCTTTGACCTCCCAAGAGCCGCCTTCTGGCCTCAAGACCAGGGTGGGGACCTGTCTTCTTGCCCAGGGCCCTGCTGCTCTTCAAACCGCTGTTAACCAGCCACCCTGACTGCCTGAGTGCAGGGCTTTGGGCAAGCCAACAATCGTGCTTTAAAAAAACTGAGTGGCCCAGGCTATATGAAGTGAATTTGCAGGCTGTGTCTGACCTTCAGCCCTGGGTTTCATACCCCTGCATTAGATGATGAACATCTAGCTTAAAGGGATAAGGAAAGAGCAAGCAGAACATACAACCCAGTATGCATTGCCTGAAGCAGAGAGTTGGCTTTTCTTGTGGCTTTGCTTTTGTTTTAATCTGTCTTTCTGACACAATGAGAGGGTCTTGCTAGCAGAAGCAGTGCTCTCCTCTCTCAGAAAGGGCAAGACTTTGGGCACTGCACAGCAGTATGACAGCTTTATGCTTTCTCCATTGCTTGGAAAGTTGTTTTGTTTATGAAGTTTGACAGGTGACAGTCAACTCTGCTAGCCAAGCTGGAAACCAGTGCAAGGAGGTCCTCAGTCCAAGGTATCACTGAGGCCCTTAAAAGAAGGGTGGGTGTCCCTAGCCTCTCTGTACAGCTTGAGCAGGGTGAGAGAAAGGAAAATGCCACACAAGAGTTGAGAGAGACTGTCCAACAGATCAACTGAGACAGCTCTCATTTCTTCAGGCAGAGAGCATGACAATGCAGGTCTGGAAAGGAGGGTGGATTTAGAGTTTCAGGTGCAGAAAGCAGCCATAGGCTGCTGGGAGAGCCAAGAACCGAATTGTTGCAGGTCTTCTGAATAGGCAGGACACAGATCCTGTTGAGTGCTTTGGTCACCACAGGTGAACAGGTCTATTGGTTGTACCCTGATACAGTCCTAGCGTGGGAACTGTTCCCATGCATGCAAAGAAACACACCTGTACCACAGTGGTTTTGAAGCAGGTGTCTCGTGGGAGTGGATCCTTCACAAACGAGCTTTTCCTAGGCTGTTTTAATAAATCAAGAGAGAAAGCATATTCTGACCAGCAATTCCTTGTTATTATTTCAGCTAACTGCGAACTCTGCTACTATTTTGGCTCAGCCACCTGCTCACTAAAGCTTAGTTTGTTGCTAAGTGTCAAAATACCCTAAATCAGAACTGGTGTCTCAGCTAGCAACCAAGCAGCAGTAACACTAATGAGTCTGCAGCATGATTTACATACAGGATCTCATTGCCTGCTACTATAAGAAGAGCAACTGTAGAAACTAGTAGGTCTGCATAAGCACAGATAAAAATCTATCACAATTCCGGTCACTTTTTGTTGTTGTTGTTTGGAATACGTATTCAGGATGATCAGAACATTTCAGCTTCATATATCATCCCTTGAATTACTGAAACTTTGTTTTCATGCTATGAAGGAAGTCACAACTCAAGTCAGTATTGTTTAGATATGTTGTGGAGATAGGTTTTTGGATTTTCCAAGGCTTTTTGCATTTCTGTTTTTGACTAGAAATTAGTATTTTGACACAGTAAAGGCACCAGTAATTTTGACATATTTGACTTGAAGTGTTATGGTCAGCAGGTCAGAATTTGGCTATCAGGATGTTCGGCTTACGGCAGCATGTAGCTTCGTTCCTGCTTGATTTGCACTCCTTGGCTCTGAGTATGCTCTAGTCAACAAAGATTGGTCACAAAGTTCATTAACATCATTGGGAAAATGTTCCTACATGTAAGCGGATGAGGTTCCAAACATCCGAATACTCATCAGCAGTGACACAGAGACTGGAAAATGTTAACTCGTAACAACGCAAATCACGAGGCTGACGCTCCTGCATGCAATTTGAAGCCTGGTGTGGCTGGGGGCTCATTACAGAATCGAGCCACGGAGGGCCAGCACTGCTCAACAGCAGGACTGGTAGGGTGCATGGGACGTCAGCAGGCGCTCGCCTGGGTTCCCTTCCCAACAGCACTCAGTAACGTGCACAGGAAATGGCAGCATTCCTTTGCTATTTGAAAACACAGAGGGAGAGCTGGAAAAAAAAAAAGGATAATAATCCCTTTCCCTTTCTTTTCCTTTTTAAACCAACAGACTTGACACAGCAGGCTGCTGAGCAGTACAGGCCTGCTTTTTGTCTTCTCTCCCCAGCCCAGCAGGAACCATCAACACCTCGGACTGTGCAGTGGTGGGAGCCCTGTCCGCCAAGTCAGCTGCTCAGCAGAGAGGAAGCTTTTTCATGCACTTGCAACCAATGGGCCTGATTCAGAGATGCCAGTGGAGCTGCCAAAGACCAGCAGGATGAGGGCAGCAGGGGCAGAGGTTCTCAGCTGGGAAAGGAGGGATGGCAGGTCAGAGCAGGGGAAAGTAATCTGCAGCACCCACAATTGGCTTGCTGGTACTATAGCGGAGAAAAAACTACATCTCCTAGGGGCACCTGGTACTTCAGTTATAAAAATACACCTGGTCCTGATTCAGCAAAACATGAGAGCCCTTGCTGATCTCTAGATGTGAAACTATCATGTACATGCCAATAGCATGCAGCGTGTTCATCATGTCAGGCATATATTTAAGAAACATGGCCTCCTAGGAGGAAAACTTGGCATCTCCAATAGTGACTGTTATTTGCCTGCTGAAAGAAGAAGCAGAAGAAGAAGAAGAAGAAAAAGAACAAGAAGAACAAGAACAAGAAGAAGAAAGAAAAGAGGACAGAGGAAAGAGAAAAGGAAAGGAAAATCCTTTGGGATGAAAAAGCAGTTTTGAGCACTGGAAACAGTGGGAGTTTCGTCTGAGAATGGCTTTTGTGGAGGTTCTCACAGTCCAAGATCATTTCCCTTGAAGGAATCAAAAGAAGGACTATACATTGTTTTTTAAATCCATTAATGGTGGTGGGAGTAAGCCACGCATCAGTATTACACTTGCCCTCTGCAGAAAGGGAATACATAGCCTGGCAAACTAAAGCCTGGGTTCAGTTTTTCCTCAAGTTTAGGTAGGCAAAAACAAACAAAGAAAAAAAAAATACTAGTAAAGCTGTGGAGGAAGGAAAAGCAGAAAGAGGAGAGAAATCTAGCATCACTCTCCTAGGAAAAGCCACTCCTTTGCGTGGGGAACCCAGAAGATTTAGCTCCCTAAGCAGTATGTAACAACCTAAGGAGATTCTCCAGGAGAAATCCTGTTCCTGCTGACATCAACTGCACTGCTGCTTTGGACTTCAATGATACCACAATTCCAAGTTTTCTGTTGAAAATGAAATGCATGAAAATTCAGTGTATAAATCCCCCGGGAAAAGGATGGGCCAAGAGTATCGAGGGCCTAATCCTCCTCCATCTTTAAAACTGGCCACTCTGCCCTGCAAAAACATGGCTAAGTACATTTCTGGCATGGTGCTCAGAAAGATACACTCAGATACAGCCACCAGTGAAATAAAGAGTATTAATAATGCCAACACTCTTATCCATAAAAAGCCTTACTGTAAGGATAGGAAGCTAAATAAAATACATCTGCTACCTCCTTTCTCCAACACCATGTGATGTACGGTATAAAGGTATTTAAAACAGCTATAATTGGATATAGTGTAGCTTGGAAAAGTCCTGAAAGGGCATAATTACAATAATCAATGCAGTAATGTGGGATGAGACCTTGTATTATAATTAGACTTGCACTTCGATTCAAAGGATTTTTCTCTCTGAACGAGAGCCCTGAAACCAGGGTTGTTCACTTTGTGAGGCTATGGCTGATCACCAGGTGAAGCAGCAGTTCCTCCATCACCTCTCAGCTTCAGATATTGAAGTCCTGGCCCCATGTCAAACTCACACACAGCCTTATGTGTTCTGGTGAGGAGATGGAGAAAGAGTACGGACTTCCTCAACAGAGCACCATTTATTCATAACAAACAAAGTCACCACTACTACATAATAGTAGCAACGATACAACATAATTAGACAGAGTTTGTAGAACCAGCCAAAAAAAAAAAAAAAAAAAACCCTCCCTAAATTTTCATGAAATGAGGTCTTGGTCCTTGAGACATGAATGGAAAGAGAATCAGAAATGTGCTTGTGATGATGAGTCATGGGTTTAAAGGGACGCTGCCAGGTAAATGTTTCTTTTCAGTCTTCCTTATCCTATTGCAGGACAGGACAGCAGCTTGTCTTGCTATACCCACAAAAATTGGCAGGGCTAGATCCTTGGCTTACAAATGCCAGCTGAGCACCCCAAGCCACTATTCCCTGTTTCACTGTTATAAACAGGCAGGAGAGCTTCCCTGCTGCTCTTGGTCAATAAGCCATCATGAGTCACCAGTCATTTGCACAGGACAGTTTTCAAGCTCTAGAAGAGTAAGGGAGGTGAGGCTTTACTGGCACAAAGCCTAAAGGGTTACACCAGGACTGTAACCACATCATCACCTTCAATGAAAAGGCTGCTTCTCCACCACCCAAGTTGGTGGTGCTCAGCCATTCTGTCTGGGCACAACATACACCTTGTTCAGTGGTGGCAGAGGGCACTCACCCACCAGCTACCCAAAGACTGGTGGACATGTAGCCTTCATGGTCTATACAGGGTGCATTTTAAGGAGGGACTTCTATACTGAAGCATGGGTTGGCCCTTCAAGCACTCCTCCCATGACATGAGCTTGAAGCAAAGCAGGGAAGGCTTAAAGTAAAGTCCAAGAGAATAAAGTACAAGAAAAGCTAACTAGGTTTCCAGATGCACCATAGAAACACAAATATAGAAAGCCACGATGTCATCTAATCAGCTACCTGCCAGTGATGGTGGCTGTGTGAAGAAGCTAAACTGCCCAATTTCCTGCTCATCTTTATGCTGGAGTATCTACATGAGGCAGACCAAACCTACATTTGAAAGTGTTGGCTGGGGAGAGGCATCTTTGGAAGTTCCGGTCAGTCAACGGTAAGAACTTTCTAAAGGTAAGGTGGTATGAGACCCCCTAACCTCGGTGCAATAAGAATGCTGACAAGAAAGCTGCCAGATAGTATCTCCTTCTTGATAAATGCAGAGATCTTCAGAAATATCTAACCCCTCCCCTCATCATGGCATCCATACAGGCCTTGATAACAAACAAGTTTAATTATTTTTCAGTTCTGTGCTAATTCATGGGAAAGAATTTTGTACTATCCTTTGCATGAGTCACAATGCCACTGAATTCAGGAACACATTGTGCATAGCTGTGCGAATGTCCAGCTATGCCCAGTTCAACAAAAGATCCATGGATCCATGGAACAACACTGTTGATACACTGGACACCACCAACACTGTGTAGCATAATAGCCTATTCTCTGAGTGTCATCGGACCATGGCATGATCAAGGGACCCTGAGGCACTATCCAGCATTCAGGCTGTGATTGATAGGAGAACATGAGATTTACAGTGCTGCTACCTGAGTTGAGCTGCAAAGACTCTGCTGCAATCCATACCTGTCTCCAGATGATGTGCAGAAGGTGGAAGAAGGTATAAAGCACATTAACTAGGGCTACTCTGCAGACTTTCAAATTAGGGAGGTATGTGAGTTACGCATTTATTTTCTATTATACTGGTGCTGGTGTTCTCACCTCACCACATTCAGCCTTGACCAGGCCAAAATCTCAGTTGTAACCTGATTATATTGGCTTGAGGTAGAAGGTCAGATCACATATGATTGTGTTTGATGATTCCAGCAGATTCTGTTCCTCTTGACATGAACTTTTATGTGGGAGGGAAACGCATCCAGATCATGGCAGATTGTCATGTGTGTCCTCCAGGACGGGTATACAGTGGAGCCTTTTTTTGAGGGAATGTGAGGGAAACGGGCGACAGCTGGTCCTCACAGCATGGAGCTGCTCCTCCTGCTGCAGGCAATGATAAGTCTGAAAGAGAATGAGCATTTTTTTTCTCAAAGAGAGAGGATTTCAGTGAGGGAGGCTGAGGAATCTGGCCAGGTTGGTGGGACAGAGACAGGACAGTCCACAGTGTGAAGAAAGATGGGGCAGAGAAGGGAAAACTGTTAGAAAGAATGGAGTGAGAAGGGATGGAGGGAAGGGGAGTGAGGCTCAGGGGTAGGCAGTATCATTGGCATTATGAGCCATGGTGCAGAAGGATACAGCAAGGTGTGGAAACAGAGGACTCTGCCACTGTATGCACAGATAGTGTAAAAAGCTGCACATCCCTTGGAATCACATTCACCAAGACCATGGGCCTGCTGGCTTCTCCTGCTGCTTGGGTTGTCAAGCTCACTGCTACCTTGGCACAGGTTGGGTGAATAGTCTGGATAGCCTCAGGAGTACTATTCTCCATCCTAGCATCAAGGCCACCGTCAAGGTAGGAAGCACCAAGATACATCAAGGACACGATAATCATGGCCAGTATGGCCAATGTGTGTACATAAATTTTCTGCACCCATCAGTGGTGTCCCACTGGGCAATGGAGCAGTGATCACGACTGGAGGGGATGATGTGCCTCACGGGTGGTCCCAGCACAATGGGGAATGTCATACCTCCTGCATGCTGTAGTGTCGCTCTAGATAACTTCAGCAACCACTGTTTGTGGCTTGACCAACCAGTGCATGGTGATGCAGATCTCTGCAAAGCTCATCTGCCCTTGGACCCAGAAGATGGCATGAATGCATATACTTTCCAAACTGGAGATCACGAGTACATTTGAAGTCAACCTTCTACATCCAGACATCAGTGGGCCACTGTTGGGACACATGTTCCTACAAATGAAAGGTGCTCAGCAAAGGTCTAGATGCCCCCACATCCTATCTCCAGCAGCAATGATCCACAGATGCCTAAGGAACACATAGGACCAGGGCAACGTATATGGTACTTTCTACTGCCACTTCCTCAGGATTCAACTATTTTTTGCTCATGGCCTTTCTGAGCTGGAGGTGGTTTCTATGTATATTTAGTAACTTCCAACAGTTACTAAATGTTTACCTCAATCTTTCATGAACTCATGTAAATCATAAGGAGCTTCAGCTCCCCCAAATCTATTCGCTGCTGTGTGAACACCTGCCCCTGTTGCTTGATTTGACTCTGATTCCCACCTGCTTCATTTGGTGCCTCCTCACATCTTGCAGGTGGGGTTTGCATGATGCAGAAAGCTGTCAAGGCATGGTGGGTGTCAGACACCTAACACCAGGCAGAGACCATACAGCTGCTGCGTATGCTACAACACCTCTGAGAAGGTCCCTGTAGTACCAGCTCTGGATGCTGCCTGGTACTCAGCATGCCCACTGCTACCACTGCATCAACATACAGCAGCTGTATGGTCTCTGCCTGGTGTTAGGTGTCTGACATACACTATGTCTTGACAGCAGTGCCGAGATGGTTGACTGCTGCAGTCATTTAGCTCATTGTTCCTGCTGACAGCTATGCATTATCACATTATTGCTCATCACCTATTTAGACAGCAGGTTCCTGGGGCTGAGACCCCCTTAATGTTCAATATCCGGCACTCCCTTTTTGTGGTCTATGACTTTTTGTTGGGGGACAGGTGGGGTTGCAAGGATCCATCGCTGAATGGTGAATCAGCATAGATTAAGAGGCAAGGGGAAGGGAGAAGCATTTGAAAATATTGGTAAGTCGCAGCCTTCCCCTTTTCCTCAGGCTCTGTTTTCCCTCTAGCTCCCTAATAAGAACATTAATCTAAAAATAATATAATAAAGAAGCCTTCCACATTGACATGCATAGCAATCTTTGCTCAAAAGCTGGAAGATGTCATCAGCTTGTGGAGCCTGTCAGCAGGTCAGCGCTGTGACTGAAGTTTATTAACGGGGATGACAAGGTTGTGCCGGTCTGCCTGTGCCAGCAGCAAATCACAAGGTTTCTAATTCAGAACCTCTTATTAACAACAGTCCCTGTTCCTTGTTTTTATTTGTAGGACTGATTGAGGGCACTGTAAATCTGTAAGTGAGCAGTCCAAGGACTTGAGTTAGAGTCCGGAGGTCACTCTCGGAGGAGAACAGCTTTATAAGTATGTGCGCTTCCTGTGATTCCCCTGGTTTACTGTGATAGAAGCTCTGATAAAAAGAGCATGCGAGCTAATACACAAGAGAACTACGTTGCCTGCAAGTTGCTGGTATTCTTACGCTCTCTTGCCTCTAGGGAGTGGCAATCTTGGAAATACACAGCTGTCGTGTAGACCTTATCAGATAAAAGGCAGTTTGCCTGCAAAGAAAAGAAAAAAAAATTACTTTATTTATTGAATTCTGGTGCTTTGTACCAGATGACTCATTGTCACACTTCTTTTCCCTCTTCTCACTGAACCAGAATCATGTAGCATGTTACTTTCATCCATTGTGGCTTGTTGATAAGATGAAAGGACAAATTTTAAACTTCAAGGTTTTGTTACCCTATCAGAGATCAGGAACATTTTTACATTTTTCCCTCTGGTCAGCCGGCTGGCATTTGGAACTGAAGAGTGCCGTTTAGTATTAGTGGCCTCAGACCCAAAATTAAATGTTAGGGTACTTTGCATTGGTTCTGGGACCCTCAAGATGGAGAAATGAAGGTCATTTGAAGTCACCGGCTTTGCTTGTTGGATTTTAGACAAGAACATTTCCATAAATATCTTCCTTGGCTATGTTATTAAAATATCACACAAATTACAGTTTTGTTCATTGTTTCCAAGAGTCTGATCTAACTCTCTAGGAAGCTGGCCAGAGTATTCTTTGATTTTAATGGGAATTGGATCAAGTCTCAGCACACAATGGACCAGCTATTCATTTAGCGTGAAGTCATCAGAGCACAACTGGTTTCAGTAAAGATGTGCCAATTTACAGCATGTGTGGACCTGGCAACATACTATTCCTCAGCAGCTGAAAAATACACTAACTATACAATCACAGGATTTTGATACTAGGATTTTGGTGTCAAAATATTCAGATTTGAGCTGGTGGGGCAGCAGGTAGTTGAATAACAACAAACAAGTGAAATATTCCTTCTTAACAAATATTTTTACCCCAATTGTTCTTTCATGTTAGGTGTCAAAATCCCAAATATTTGCATATGAAACATTTTGGTGTGCACTAATCTGAAAGGAACGCAATCTAGCACAGACCTTTCAGTAGAGCATATCCCCTGGCTTTTAAACAAGACGCAGTAATATAAGCATGTTTGGCAGATATGAAAGCTAGGCAGACAAATAGACCAAGCCCTTTATTACTTGTCCTGGAGAATTTCTAGATCCTGTTAAATTGCTTTATTCATTTTTTAATAAATGAGAATAAAAGTCTACATATAGGATGATTAATTTGTATAGGAATAAGATGGAAGATTGAGATGAAAGCACTACTTTATTACATATAGCTGTTTTCCTTATGAAAAAAAGGTAATTAGTTAAATTAATTACTTTAATTATATATACCCATTATAATAGGTTTTGATCACATTAAGTAATGACACAATGCTAACGAAGTAAAGTTCACCTAAGAGGAGTCAAAGCAGGCAGCCACTTTGGCACAAAGGGGTGGCTACAGTTAACAGACAACAGGGTTTTATGTAGATAGAATTAGGATAAAGAAAATTGATTTTTAACTGACCATGAGGACCACAGAAAGAAATTACCATGCTCCTTGAGGGAGCAGAAGTGCAGTTACCCCCATGGGAAAAGAACTAGACTTCATTTCTCAATGAAGCTGAATTTCACCAAGATTCAGTAATTAAACCGCATTCTTTAACAGTCAGGATATTTGTAGCCAAATGAATGTTTCTTCCTGCTTAATAGATAGTAAGACACATTTGCATTCAATGCTCGCCAGGGCTAAATTATAGCTGCATCACACCGTTGTCTATTCAGAGGCCAAAGGCTGTGGAGACGAATCTGAGTGCTCAGTAGAAGCCGCAGGTCAAATCCCACTGCCTCCACTCATGTTGAGTGATAGTGCCCGTTCCTCAAACAATGCCATTGATTGCAATGGGCCCTACTTGACACTGGCTATTCTTGTGAGCTGAAGGGAAATTTGGAGTTGGGAATGGCAACTCCTTCAAGGTTATGTGTTTCACAGGCAGCTTATTTGTATGAAGTTGCACTGGTTTATGCTGAAGAAAACATTTGCCTTGGGCTCTGAGCCAGTTTGATCTCAGTTATTGGCCCATCGGCAAACTCTCACAGGGAATGGACCACTGTCACACAAGAACTGTGTGTCAGAGAGTCATTATGAAGAGCTAGATGGGGTTGGGGGCTGGAGACATTCGAGATTGCTTGGGATATATCCAAAATTTACACCGTTCTCCAGGTGATCCAAAGGCAGTCTCTGAGAAGTTCCTTTCCTCCAGGTTTTAGAAATTAAAAATGGAGCACTGGGTTCTGACCTGCCACCACCACTGCCAAGCCTCTAAGCTGTCACCAATGGCCTTCTTCTGGTGTATGAAGGAGCCAGTCCCAAAGGAGACGCTGGCTGTAATGCCAAACAGGGCTAGCTGGCATCCCTAGCTGCCATCTGTGGCACCCAGAGCTCCCAGTTCAGAGCAGAACCCTGCACTGGTTCCCTGGTTCAAGCTCCGCTCACACCACAGGACAGGGTTGGACATACCACCAGGTGTGTCTGTTCATAAAAAGGATGCCACAAGCCTTAAGGAGAGGAGGGAGGAATATGAGACAGCAAAGGCTGGGGAAAGGAGTGAATCTTAGGAGAGAAAGAAAAGAGGAAGGAAAGGAATAAGAAAGGATGTGAGCTGGTTATTAAGGCATTTCAGTGCATCGGTAGGGAGGAGAATATCTGTGTCATGGAAGAATTACGTTTGCTCACTCCTTTCTAAGTTAAGACTTGTAAACCAAAGTGAAGAAAATAATTGGGAGAGAAAAAATGCAGGTGCAAAGCAGGAGGCAAAATGTGCCTGGTAATGAGGAAGAGGGGCCTCTGTCAGCCCACAGAGGAAATGGCAGGGGAAAGGGGGACGCAGATGCTGCTTTCTGGCAGCTTGAGTGAGAGGTAATGTCAGGAGGGGGCAAGACTTGCCACTTTTTATGGTTTTCAGTACCCACACTAGCCTTTTTTATCACATCACAAGGTCATTTTAACTGGAGAAAAGAGTGAAAATGCATGTCTTGCTGCTTGTGTGAGGAGGACAGCAAGGCAGCAGCCAGCGGCGGGACTCCCGATGGGTCCCAAGTGGAGACAGAAAGACACCGGCACACAGAGAAATACCAAATGCTCTTCCACAGCTTGTGTACAAGCAGCAATTGCTCCTCACCTTCTGAAGACCTCTTGAAAGCTGGAAATGCTAAAAAAATATTTTCTGCAAGATAAACAAAGAGGCTAGTTCCCAAATGGGCATCTTCATGGAAAAGGAATCCTGGCAGATGCTTATGAAAATGTTTCCATCAAAGCTTTAATTTATTATATAATTATCAGAAGGAATTGTAATTTCTGTTGTTCCTTCAGAAATGCCCTGAGCTGTGTAAAGGGACTTGCAGCTCCCCTAGGTCTTCCTGCCTTGTGTTCACAGTTTGAGCAGTGAATAAAAGACGTTATGATGGCTGTTATGAAAGCTGTTTCATAGTCCCTGAGGGAAAAGAAGATTAGGTCTTAGACAAGCTGTGATTGCAAAGGACCACCGTGACACCTTCCGGACCGACGGCTGCAGTAGCCACCAATTGGTCTTGTCAATGAGAGGTGAAGCAGCTAACTTGTAGCTGCAAGTTCAGACTCCTGTGAGCTCCTGTTGGTCCAGCTGCATGAGCTTCCACACAGACTCAAGGCAGCAGCGCGTACAGAGATGGCAATTACTTTTGCATGGAAATTGCCAAAGCTCCTTGGCAGTAAAGTTTGTATCGAAAAGCTTGCCATGGAGCTGCCTATGTTCTCTCTCTCCCTCTGGTTTCTTCGCCATATTACTGTGTTCAAGGGGAAACTCACTAACCTCCCTATCCCCATAATCCGCAAGAGAGACAGCTGAGACTCCAGCTTCAAGTAAGAGCAGCACTGACTAGTTGGACACAAACTGGATGAATCCCCAGGTCATGGAGGATTGATATTATCTGCAGACGTCAAGGTTTTCTGCAGAATAGAAGAATTTTATTGTCTAAGAATGGAGGCTGTGGAGCTGTAACTCAAAACGCAGTGTCTTTGGTTTTAGTCTGGGCCTTAATGTATGCGTGTGTCTAACCCTGCCCTCAGTGGAGCTCTCTGGGCCTAGGTACAGGCTCACGCAGCTGCCGGTTCTCAGAGTAATGGAAGTTGAACTGAGTCTGACTTATGAGACAGTGTCATAAAAAAAAAAACAGTGGAGACAAAATGTGCCAGCGTAAAGTGGACTTTCACAGACGCTTTAAATTAGACTACATCTTCCGGGGCTCACCAACATCAGCGCTCGAAATGAGTCAGAAAATTCTGAGTCAAAGGATTGGTTACATTAATGGGATGAAGCTGCAACTCTTCTTGGAGGAACATTGTTTATTTTAAGGCCAGGGAAAGGTATGGCGTGGCCTCCTCCAAGAAGCAAACCACCATCCTGGCTGCATCTCCCAGCAGTCATCAAGATATGACAGCATCGGGTTGGCAGCACCACGTGCAGCAGCAGCTAGAATATGACTCTATGATTCCTGCAGCCACTCTCTCCCTTTTATGTCATTTTCATTCACTGCCTTATTTATCTTCTTTTATATATTGCTCTTTGTGCTTGCCAGC
Source organism: Chauna torquata (assembly GCA_013399475.1). Classification (NCBI taxonomy): domain Eukaryota; kingdom Metazoa; phylum Chordata; class Aves; order Anseriformes; family Anhimidae; genus Chauna; species Chauna torquata. The sequence goes on along the minus strand of VXAL01006016.1, from coordinate 19,138 downwards.
TAATAACCATATTAGCTAAGACAAAGACATCTTTTACCACGTGCAATCCAAAAAACATCCTAAAAGTAATACCCTGAGCAATGAAACATAGTTAGCATCTTGCCAGATCCTGGAGCAGCTGTTATAAATCTGTGTTTCTCCAGACAGGTTGTTAGAAAAAATCAGTGCTGAAGACAGTATCCTCCATGACGGGATTTATTCTGATGGGGTTTTTTCTTTTTTTCTTTTTTTTTCCCTCACTTTGAATGTAGTTTTTATGTTGTCTCTTTAAAAGAGTAATCATAATGATGAGCCACTCCTACAGGTCAGGAAAGATTCCCAACTCTTCCCCTCCCCCAACACAGGACAGAACACAACCACCCTTAAAATCATAAACAATACAACAAAATTAAAATTTCTGCCTCTCATTGTCAAAGGGAGCATGGGAAAAGATGTTGATACAATAAAATTTACTGCTTTATATTTTAAGCACTTTAAGCACTTGCCCCTCCCTTCTTGAATCTTCAGTAAGAAGTTGAAAAGATCTTTAATGGTGGCTGTTACTACAAAAGCAAGCCACCAATCACTTACCATAAAACCCTGAATCAAAGTTGATTGTTTAATCTTGTAGCAGTAAACCCAAGCCTTTACATGAGTTGTAAATCTTATTCCTTCTTTAGCCCAAGACATTCCTTTATCATCAACGCATATGCATCAAAAGACAAAATTTAGCCTGGAGTATCTCTTCTTTTATGATCTTCCCAGCAAATATTACTTTTCTATCCCCCAAGGCCATTTGGATATCCTGAAGAAATTAGAGACAAAGTTAGAGCAATTCTCAGCTCGGGTGATTAAATCAGCTTGCTGGAAACCCAGGATCAAGGAAGAGCATTTTCTTCCTAACTCTCTGAGGTCCTGGTGGGCTCAGATCTGGGGCAGGATCAAGCCACTGCCCAAGTCCTTAATCACAACTCCTTAGCGGTGCTGTGTGTGTTGTCTACTTGCAGCTCCCAGTTACAAAAGTTCAGACTAGTTTTCTCCTAAGTTTATCAGACTGATTTAGATTGTACTGATTTAGATCTCACTTTAAAAAAAAATACACCCCCTGTGTGCCATGACTTTACATGATTTTCTTCCCTTTAAGAAAAAAAACGGTATGTTAACGATTCAGCTGGTGCAAATTTCTCTTAGTGTCTGAAATATCCAGAATGTATTTCAAAATAAATTCTTTACTTCTGCCTAATTTTCCTCAGACCTGAAGAATAATGAACAGCTTTATATCTCCCACCAGTTCTTTAGCTCCTCAATGGAATTCTTCTCTCCATCTTTCCAAGTTCAGTCACTTTCTCAGGAAGTAATTTCAGGCTAGTAATACTAATAGTTTTGTGCCTGGTGGTTCCACACAGTCCTCTACAGTCAAGGGTCTGGAACAGGAGACACAAGAGAGATTTTGGTTTGGGATGTTGGGTTGGTTTTTTTTTTTCCTTTTTTTTTTTTTTTTTCTTCTTGAAACAAGTCCCACCATAACCCCAAAATTTTTTTTTTTTTTGTAAAATATTTTNNNNGAATAGTTTTTTGTTGGGGGTTTGGGTTTGTTTTTTTTTTTCTTTTTTTTTTTTTTTTTCCTCTTGCAACAAGTGCCACCATAACCTCAGAATTTTCTTATCTTTGTGAAAATATTTCTGGGGTTAGTTACATTGCTGCCTTCTGAGTCTGTGTATCTACAGTATCTTTACCCTTGCACACATTGCAGAGCTCATTACAGTAATTGTTTAACCTTTCATGTAATGAAGTGAATGTTCTGCTGCTTGCACTGCTGAACTTCCTGCTTAACACTTCCAGATCTATGGTAGGAAAACAAATCCTGTTGGAAGAGCTACTGGGGGAGCTTTTACTCAAATGGTAGGTGTCGACATGCAGTCCCTGGTGTCCAGGACAGAGGGAGATCCCACATGGATCCCTGTGAAAAGGTGGCAGATGCCCTGTTCTGGTCCAGTCAGCTCACATGTGAAAGGACTTAAGGAAATTCACAGGTAGCGGCTACCGCCATAAGGAGCATAATACACTGAACAAAGCTTAAGACAGTTCATTAAGAACCTACAAGTGTTAAAAGAACAATGAATAAATGCAGTCTCAATTTTCATCCATATTAATTTAAAAATACTTATTGACATGACATTGAAGTCTCTTGGCCTGAAAGTCACACTGTGTTTAGGTGAGCAGAGGTGAAGGTTCATCTTCGAGAGAGATGACTGAAACAACATGGACCACCACCCAAAATACAGACTGCACGCTATGTCCATTAACAGGCTACATGGTGTGGCTGGAGATGCTTTGTAAAGTGTGTTTTGGTGAAGTATATGCCTGTGAACAGTAAGAAAACAGGAAGCAGAAAGGAAGAAAATGTCCTGTAGCAAGAGAAGCACAGGATAGAAAGGAGCATAAGTAAACCATAAGTATTGTTTTTAAGTACATTTCTAGCTGGGAAGGAAAAAAAAAAAGCCACAGTCCACAAATGCAGAAACCTCATTTCCGGTTTGTGGATTCTTACTGTTCAAGGAAAAACAAGATGTTTTTCCACAGTGGATATATGTTGGATCACATGAGAGAAACAACCAGCTCCCTCAACCATTTCTTTAACAGACTGAAATCTGAAATGAAGCAGGTAACAAAAAGAAAGGTGATATCCAAGGAGAACTGGATTTTAAAGCCCAGGAACTGCAAGGACAAGAAATGCAAGGTTAAATGTAGGCTAGATACAGTGTTGGAAGAGTCCCTAATTACCAGAGCATGGGCTAGGATTTGAGAAATCTGGTAGCACTTCAGATTTATCTTCCATTCCGTTGTGCTGAGTTTTAGTCTCATATCTGTGAAATAGAGTTCTTCCTTACCTACAGAGAAAGCAATGAGAAATAAAGTAATTCATCACACTGGTGTGGTTTGCTGTATATCAGTTTGGTAATGAGTTACTTAACAACTGATACCTGTCATAACGTTTCGTATGGCACTTGAGAGACTGTTCAGCTGACCCAAATCCAGATGACCTCTATTAGAGCAGCGCTGATAATCCAGCACTTCAGCAGATGGAGTACAGTACAAGAAATTACAACGCTTGGGACTCTGGATCCAACTTTCACCCTTCTTTCCTCTTAGGGTCACAAAATGATTAGTGTCCAGAGCTGCCACCAAAGTGAGTACACCACATAACTGACAAATCTGAAGCTCCCTTTTTCCAAGATCCGGAACATAAATAAACAAATGTATAAATAAATAAGCCCACCAACCCAAAAAATGGTTTGAGATAATCTGTTGATAGTCTGTGGAAGCTGACAGTTAGACAATATCTGAGTACCAGGAAGGAAAGGCCAGCTAAGTTTTCTTTTATCTGAGACTTCTCCACTTGAACAGTACCTGCCAACCTGAAAATTGCCCATCACTTACAGCTCTAGAGTCTGAATATACTGGTGATGCTAGACTTGAGTCACAGCAGAGCAGTTAGGAGTGTGGCCACCTGGGCAGGCACCGAGATGAAACAAGCCATAAGGCTGTGCTGGGGCTAATAGTGCCAAGCCATCTCCAGCCCAGCACTGTGCTGCATCAAAGGCTGCTCGGAACAGGTATGGCAGTCAGTAAACTTTTTAGTTAAACCATATAGATAGTATAATAGAGAAACTGTATGATTTATTATATAAATTATATAATTAAATCTGATCTGTGAACTACAAACTCCAGCATGCATGTGAATTTGACTGTCTGAAAGAACAGGAAATACCAGCTTCCCTTCTTGGCCATGTGCCAAAATCTTCTGTCTCCCAGAAGCACCAAGACACCCCTCATGCTCCTGTAAGGTTTGAGGAGAGGGAGAGTTCCTTGCTTGTCCACGGAGAGGAGACAATGACTTTTCTTCTGTCGTCTCTTTGTGGAGCCTGGCTGCATCACAGGACCTCAGGATGATCTGATGGTAACAGCCTCAGCAGCCCTCACTGGCTGGCGTTGTCCCACCATCAGCAACACTGAAAACATCTGCAACCCTCCTGCACCTCCCATCTGCCATAGTCCTGACGTGGGGGACCCCCCCGAGCCAGGCACACACCCCTGCGGCTCCCAGCCATCGGCAGCTGCCTGTGCTGCCACATCTGGCAACAGCAGCCTTACAAGCACGTCTAGCGACCTGCTTAATTAACAATAAACTACAGAAAGAAAGAAGAGAAAGAAACAAATGCAGATCTTCTAGGAAGCTTGAAGGTGCTTGCCCATCTTTCCCTATTTGGCAAAGGTTTTCTTTCCATTCATAAACTTCTAGTACAGGCAGACGAGGGTTTCCCAGCCTGCTTTGCTTGTAAAGGCACAGCACCTTAGCCCAGGTAGACTTCATGTTTAAATAGGAGTATAGGTTGTTGCTGTCATGGAGCAGATTAAAAGCAGAGGGATACGTTAAAATGATTACACTGCAGGCTTCGTAAAATTAAACAATGCCCTTGTTAAAATATTTATAGGAGGATAATTTTTCAAGGAAGAATGCTAAATAATCATATTAAAAGTTACCACATCTAAATAGTTTTGAGATAGGATACTCTAAAATAAAATTTGAAAAATCAAAATACTGTGCCAGTAGTAAACCCTAGTCTCAATTTTCAGGCTCATATATCTAAGATTCCTTGTCAGATTAACCTCAGATTTTACATATGTAAAAATCCTGCTCTGACTAGAGAAAATAATTGAAAAATTGCAAGGAGAAAGCAGAAAGTCAGAAAAAACAACGAGGCTTAGCATGTGAAGCTAGACAGAATCTTAACAGTGGAATCACTGGAGGCTCTATAATATATGAAATATTTTTGGTTTTAAGCTCTATACCTCATAGTTTCACTGTATTGTATTTATAAACTGTCAGACTGCTAGATGTCCTGTTGTTTCTCCTGAGACTTTTTTTCTGTTTCAAGACCTTTTTCTGACGAATGGCAGAATCTAAAACTGTTACGGCTGTAATAGGTTAATAGCTGTCTCACTTTTGAGACGTACGGCGTGACTCTCTCCGCTAATGCACTCAGTGCTGACTGATGCAGGACATTCCCAGGTGTTCATGTTGAACTACCAGCACTCAGTAGCTTCCTCCATGGGGACAAATGCATTAGTTTTGGGACTGGGCTGGAGGCCCTGCAGACACACTTCACCTGCTGGACTGAAGGTCTCGACAGCAAAAGATACACCGAGCCACAACCACTGCTATAAGCTGTGGCAAATCGCTCTGCTTTTGTTTCACAGAGAAAAGGCATTTCCCACCCAATTCTTTCCAATAGATTGTGAGTAATGCTGTGGTTCTTCTGGCCTTGGCTGGCTTCTTCAGTCCATTCAGCTGGCTGGAGGCTTCCCTTTATCAGGACTGCAGGAATACTGCATGTTCCCTTCCCAGGCCAAAACGAGCTTCTTGCTCTTCTGGTGCAGGTTTGGAGGAGGTGAAATCCCTCCTGGCCTTCCCTCCTGAGCTCCGAGGCGCGTTTGCAAAGTGTGGACAGTTAGCCGCAAAGATGTGTCAAAGGTTCGCCCAAGCAGCTCACAGGCATGCTGACCCAAAACATTGCTGTCTCCTTGAGTTTTGTTTCTCAGGCCACACAGCTCAGCCCCTGCTTTCGGTAATAGCAGTTCTTAGATGCATTTTCCCCGTTACACAGAGTGCTTGAATGCTGGTAACTTCATTATATGTATTGTATTGCAACACAGCACACTGCTTTAGTTCTTGTACAACATTCAGTGCTTTCATGAGTTATATTGATTCCAGAAGAGTCTGATCCTGCTCTTAGTGAAGTCAGTGACAGGACTTCCGTGAAACCTGATGCATGCTCACTATCCATTTAATCGCTCCTTGGAAAGCGATGAAAATATCAAGTGGCAGCAGGCAGTCGAGAGAAACATCTTGTGCTAACTCTGAAGCCAGTCAGGTCTTGAGATCAGCCCCCAGCATCAGGGCTGCTGGCAACGGAACCCAGCTGATCACAGCCCCGAAACGCTGTTTTGGTAGCCGGGATTAACAGCGTGTTGATGTGGCTGCGTTCACTTCCCCTGGGGACTCCCAGAAGCTGCTGGTGAGAGGTGGCTTGTTCCACACCACTAGGGATTGCTCTGCTCCTCTTTCCAACTTGAGATCGAATTGATCTGGTGTCCAGTACCTGCTGCTGGGGATAGATGCTTATTAAAGGCAGAAGTTGATCTTACTGTGATATACAGCATGAATGCTCCAGCTAATGCCACACACCTAAATTTCCCTTAGCGAGCCTTTAATCCCCTGCTTAGCCTGGCAGTCTCAGTTGAAGCATTCCCCTGAAGAACAAAATAAGCTGTGCATCGCAGGGGACCCAGTTCTGACGCTGGACCTGGGATTTGGGAACTAAGGCTGCTAGCATGGATTTGCTAGAGCATTTCCCAGGTTGCTTCGTAATTTATTTTCTCAGAATTTTGGGGGAAGTAGGGGAGAGACATTAACAAATACACACACATACAGCTCTGAGCAGGAGTAAACACCCGGATATGTTCACTGATATGCTTAACAGGTTGTATAGGAAATCACTAGCTGTTCAAACATGTAATTATGTGTTAACATGCCTGCCTAACAAAGCAAAAAATAGCTACAATGCAATAATGGGAGTATGGAATGCTTTTCTGCCTTGTTTGCCTGCAAATTGGAGGCAGCTTATGCTCTTTTATCTGTCTAAGTTAAAAAAAAAAAAAAAAGACCTTTTAGGAGCCCTTCTGCAGCTTGGCAATTGGGCCATCCTAGTTCTCTCCACAATCAGATAAACTCAAGAACAACGTTATTTCCTGGCCAGGGGAGTATAAAGTAAGCTACAGTTTCTCACATAACCTTATTCCTTGTGCTCCTGAAACTCATACTGCACAGGCAATGTTTTTCCCTGACGACAATTCAAAGCCTAGAGAGCTTAGTTTTTTACCTTATTTAAAAATGAATACATGCTAATTATAGAACAAAAATTAAAAATGCCCATTCTACTGCGTTGTGCAGTTCTGCTACTTGGCATGGGCAGAGGGTTCAGTGCTCTGTTGCTGTGAGCAATGGGGAGGTCTGAAAAGGAAAAATCAATGCCATTTCTTGTTCAATTAAATTCATTGTGATTCAGAACCACCTCCTCACACTGCAGAGCCTGCAAGAGATCAGTGCTGCAATCACTACCTTTTAGCAGCTTGCCTTCTCCGTCTGGACCTGCACAAGCCACTCACTGGCAGGGCACCACACTTTGCTCTGGGAAAAAGAAAGAAAAGGAAAAAAAAAAAAATGTCCTTATGGAATCCTCCAAAATATACTGTCATAAATCATGGGTCTTCAGGTGGATATGTGACAGAGGGGAAAAGGGGGCAGCTTCCTCAATGAGTCATTTTATTTAGATGTCATACTGCTGCTGTCTTTTTACCCTTCAGTAAAAAGTTTGCTCTCCTTGCTGCCTCGCTGAGAAATATCTGCAATACATATTGTGCTGCTTGGTCTCTCTCAGGCTAAACAGTGTGATGGCCTGACTCAAAGTCTTTTGGAAGTCAATAGAAAGATGCTGATGGACTCCACTGGACTACAGATGCCCATATGCCCAGAAAGTGGGGCTCAGTAGTCACTGCTATCAAGAGTTCGTGATGACAGATTTTAAGGTCATGCCCCTGCACTTCGGCTACTCTATGGAAATTGTAGGGAAAAATAATAATAATAACGTGTTTGCAGTAGATTGGAGCAACCTGGAGATTTTCTGATGCCCACGCTGAGCCTCCTGAGGATACCAGGCACTAGCAGGGTGCACGATCCTCCCTCAGCGCAGCACCAGCACCCCGCCGGCCTGCTCAGCACCTCCCGAAAGAGGAGGCCAGGATGCTTGTGAGCATGTCTCACTCTAGTGGCAGGACGGGCGAACTACAACAGCCCGCCCTTCATGGCTGCTTCCCGCTCCCCAGCTGCGGCAGCTTGGGGCAGGCCCTTGGGGTTCAGTCCCAAATTACTGGGGTGTCGCCGAGCAAACAGTTCATTGCAAAAGCCAAAGGCAGGAATGATGAGGGGTGTCACAGGCAAAGAACAACATGAGAAAGAGACTAGCTCCTTAATGTTACCAGGCAAGGGCCTTTGATGCTCACAAAGGTGGGTTTAGGTGCTGGATGTGTGTTAGCTAATGGAAATGGATAAGTGATGCATGAAACACCTACGTCCACGGTTATCCAAACCAATTTCCAGCTTCTTTATTGCACTGCTGGATCATGCTGAGGAACAAGACCTCAAGGAAGCTGCCCAGCTGTTGAGTTGCTCCATGTATCTACGACAAGGTGGTGGAACTGCTCTTGACCTTTCCAGCTGCAGTCACCTGCATTGCAGCCAACCTGTGACGATGGTGTTTGAGTTAATTGTGCCACCTGTGGCTCATACAAGACAAATGTGGCCTGAATGCAGGTTCTGAAGAAGGACGATTTTTAATGACCTTGTACTCAACTCATGCCTGTGTGAAACTAGTTCCCAGACCACATCAAGAAGAAGCTTTCCGCTGAGCTTCATGGAACTTAGCGCCAACCTTTCCTGGTTTCCAGTGTTATAAATATGTTCCGAAAGCTAATAGCCCAGAGGGAGGGGGATGAGGAAGTTGTGTGTGCTCAGCTTCTCTGCAGATCAGATTGCAGATGCATCTGCAGACCCGTTCTGCTTTTCCTTGTTCCAGAGCCCTTTCCAACTTTGTGTACATTCTTCCTCCCAGTTTTCATCCTTCCTAGGAAAGCCAAATCTCTCTCAAAGTTCTTGCAATGCACATGCAACTAGCAGAAAATCTGTCCTGCCAGTGTTCTCATCAGCCCACAATTAATTCACACATCATTTTCCCCCTACCTCAATCCCCAAGTTTCCTTGAAACTTTGATTCGATGATTAAAGATTGAAGAAGAAAAAATTTGAAATATAAAAGCAGTATCTTCCCACGATAGCTGGAAATCTGATATGGCTGGTGCTTTAAATATATATTTATGTTTTTTCTAGAAGGAATCATATTGACTGCTATAAAGATAACTCAGAGTGGTATTTCAGTTATCGAAGTCCTACTGTAACTGAAGGTTAATAGCTGCTGTGGCAGTAGATACTCTATAAATCAATGGAAGAAACACATGGATCAGAATATCACCCCACTGAGGAACATCCCATCTCACTTTGGCCAACAGAAGCTGTGGTGCTGACCTCCATGGAAGCAGGAAACATTCGTATGCCAGCAGCTTTTGGGACTAGTTATCAATACATATCAAGGATAAAGGCTTTGTGCAACCAGTGTGTGTGTTCTGGTAAAGGCATTGCCATTCCAGGCTCATAGCTTGGCTCTGAACCAAGATCTAGAACTTGGTTACTGGCACATGCAACCAATCTGAGATTATCTTAATACCATGGGAGTGTGTTCAAAGTTATGCTTGTGCATCCAAGTGACTGGTAGCTGGACCACTGTGTCTGCTAAGGATGTCAGAGAGTGATCAACAGCTCTGGCATGGCAAATACAGCTCATCACAAACCTTCCAACTCCTTACGCAGTCTGGATTTCATCGTAATACTAAGCTTGGATGCCAGGAAATCCAAGGATATCAGCCTGGTCACAGCCGTTTTCCATGTCTATCTACTTCTCTCCAGCCTATGATAAAAAGTGTACTGACTGGCCTTATCCGGAAGATTTGTGTTTCTTGAAGGAAAATTTCGGCTGTAAAGATGCGATGGATTGCTGCTTCTTCCTTCTGAGACTGCTTTGCTGAAACCATCCTACTCCTTGAAACATCCACAGGCACCTTAAGCAAATCACGTGTCACAAACATAATTGTAGTGGGTGTGAACCCATCTGGATAGAGCATGCAGGCTCACGTACCTCCCCCCAGCCCGCCCGGGCTCGGCAGCAGCGCTAGTGCCACGACCCAGTATAAAGGGGTCGCGCTAACAAGATGCAGAATTTCGAGTGCACGCACAGACACCCTCCTAAAAATATCTCTCTGATGAGCACGGTTAAATGCAAACACTACTATTTCGGTAGCAGATAGTGCTTTCCTGTCTGGATTGGCTGGCACGAGCTGATCATGGTCAAGTGACATCTGTTTTTAAGACTGCTTTTCAGAGGGGAAACTTGCTGAAGAACGAACACAGAGGCTGAGCTTTTCACAAGACCCTGGCGGAGTCTGACATGCTGGTTTTCCCCTTTGAACATACTCGAAGCTGAGATTGAAGAGAGCATTATTCTAAACACTTTTAAAATTTATATCAGATCACTCTTTTCTGTGTCAAATAGTTTACAAATACCTTATGTAGCGCTTTTAAAAATTTGGTATCAATCAATCACACTCCTTTTACACTCACTCAGCTATATATTTTTTTTCTTTCCCAGTTTTATGTTTTGAACCACAGCAACAGTTTATATTTTCAGAAATATATTGTCACAGACATCAAGCGACACTTTCATGGTGAACAACATGCACTATTTTAGTACTAATTTCTAGGCAGGTGTGGGGCAAATTCTGGCCTTAGGTGCATAACTTTGGTTTGTCCTGTTTAGCTAACGTCAGACACATCCAGGCAGTAATGAAGCCAGATATCTAACGAACAGGGCCACCCCAAAAAAGCTTCAGAAGACTGGCCATTAATGAAAGATATTTCTTTAATCCCACCTGTCACATTTTCAATGTGTTCTCATTATTTTGCGACTTACAGAAAATCTTGGAGGATCATACTGTGAACAGCTATTCATCTATCAGCTAGGTTTGATATTTGAGTGTAACATTTGAGTGTATTTTCTGGCTGGCCACCTTTCTCTAGGAAAAGTAGCAGCTGAGGGCTGGGAGCCACAGCAGAAGCAAGGACAGTCACCTCTGCACGACCGTACCGCTGACCGTCTGTCCATCCCCCTCACGGGGGACCTGAGAGCTGCGAGATTACGGAGACACGGGCTCCTGGTTCGTCTCGGATTCACCAGGGCTGGATCTCACGCTGATTTTGAGGGAGGAAAAGAAAGCAGTTACCTCCTGGTAGAGGTGATGTTACTGCAGGATGAGCTAAGAGCGAATGCAATGCTCACACACCAAGAGGAGGGACTTTCAAATCTCACCGTGTCCACCAAGCCCTCCCCCCAGCCTGAGCCGACACTTAGAATAAAACAGTTTTTTGACTGACAGCACCAAAGATTCAGCTTTTATATGTATTACTAGCCTGCAACCATGCACTGAGGAGCACACAGCGCAAGCTCTGTTTGAAGAGACGTTTTGCATAAAAAAAAGGACAAAGGGGAAAAGAAATGCAGCGATGCAGCTGGCTTTGCACGGGAAAGCAGATCTCTTTACTGGTCCTCGGCTACTTAGAGCTGGCTGCCTCCGTTGGGGTTCAGCCATGACAGTCAGCCTGGAGCTACACGGGAAACACAGCCACCACACGCAGCGGGTCCCCCTGTGGTAGGTGGCTCAGAGGGAGCTGAACTGGCTTGAAATCAGCTGCCCCACTGGGCTGTGACAGCACAAGGCTGCCCACCCGAATACTGTGCACGCTGTCTGGTGGAGCTACATCTGGCCAGCTGTTGTGGGCTCTGTCTGCCTCTGCCACAGCAGTGGTGGCACGTGCCCGCGGGACCGCTCCGTCGCCACCCCAAACAAGCGGAGAGAGCACGGGACTGCTGTGAGAACAGGGCTTGTGCAGAGCCCTTCTTCTCAAGAGCAAGGGCAAAACCGTGCTGATGGGCAAGTTGTCCTGACAAGGACTGAACACGACACTGCCAGAATCTCCTTGTCTAAAGCAGACACAGATGTCTCCTAGGGAGGGGTTGATATTCAAGCGTCTTCTAATACCACGTTGGAAAGAAAAAGGGATAGGCTGACAAACAAATGTCCCCGCTTCATCCTGCTCCTGGTTCCCAGCAGAGCTGACCGTGCTGATATTTGAGATGGGCGGAAACCATTGGCTTTCATTCAGAATCTATAGTGCCACAGGATCCTTCCTGGGGCAGGGAGGGAGGTGAGGCTGGAGTCATGCTTGAGTTTCAGACAGAGCTGGACTTCCCCGACAGTCAAGAACATTTAGAGGAATCTGGCCCAGGCCCTTCTTGCCTCTTGTGCCACTGTAATTGATGTCTCTAGCCATTAGATTTT
>VXAL01006014.1:12038-37331 GCA_013399475.1 Chauna torquata | reverse complement strand
AAAAAAAAAAAAAAAAAGTCTTTATTAACCATAATTGTAATCTCTTTAATCTCTTTTCTTGTTAAATATCTGAATTGTCAGAGATGAGATTCAGAAAAACACGTTTTCCAGAGTTCCTTCCCAGCTGATAATCAGCATACTACAGAAGACGTGTAATTTTAACTTGGTATCATATGAAGAAGGCATAAATAAATCATTCAACAAAAACTTATCAGATAAGAAAAATAGCAGTGTTTCTTAGTGATCAAATATAAAGAAGAACAAACCCAAAATGTGGCAATTAGCTTAGAAGGATGCTCATAAACCAGATTGGATTTCTCCTTTGAATCACAAAAGAATCTGGAAAGTATATAAGTTTACATATTCAGGAACTTTTTTTTTTTTACCTTTTTTCTTTTTTTTTTTTTTTAAATAATATTATGTCTTCAGAAATTCTATTATTCAGAACTTCAAATACATTTTCTGATCTTCCTGGCCTGTCTTCCACATATGTACACTTCCCCAGTGTAACTAAATTTGGATTCTGAGGTACAAAGTTTTCTTTGTATCAACTTTCTTCTGATTTTTTTTTGTTTAAAATCTCCTGTTACTGTATCTTTCTCTGAACAGGATCCCAGTGGTCAGTGGCAGAAAGAAGGAAAGAAAAAAAATCCTTGATTTCTTCTTAATTTGTTTCTCTTTCCCTTCTCTTCCCAAGTTTTTCCCCTCTATTATTTCACAGACACAATCTATTGATCTGCTCATATTTTACAAACCATCCACCTGCCCCAGAAATCCCATTGCATTCCCTGAATTTCTTTGCACCATCTCTCATCTGCTTCAGTATTATTCTCCTTTGCTTCAGTCTGATGTCCCTTTTTGTCCTCAAAGTAAAAGCATGCCTTTGTATCTCTCTCTTTTTCTTTCCTCATCAAATGTCTAATTCTTCTTAGTTCTCCAAATTTCCCTTTTCTTTTAAGTCTTGCCTTGCATGTTGTTCCTAATTTCCACCCAAAAGCTTCCTCCTGAGCTAGCCAAGACTATCTTCAGTTCAGAACCTTCGCTCTTCCCATAGGGAACTATTTTAGACTAACATTTGGCATGGAGAAAAACTGCAGGATGCACATGGTTTAAATCAAATTAGGACTGAAGTGATTTATTCATTTGTTATTGACATGTAATGAAGCAGCACTCAGTGAGCTATACATTCAGGATAAGTTTCAGCTATATAACACATGAACTTTAATAGAAGACATTTACAAAGTGTTTAAACTTTGCGATTGTTCATTAGCATCCTTCCATGATTAATCCCCAAAAAACATCTGAATAAGATCTAATCACACACCACAGACCACATGCACACACACTCAGTTTACACTGCTATGTGCACACCTCCCCCCCGCTGGTCTGTGCAGCCTATAGATATGTACTCCTCACCAGGGCATAGTGTACCACCCCTCACCTGCAGAGCTTTCTGTGGTGGAAGTGGGTGCTGCAGCTCTACCTGCACCCAACTCACTCTCTGCAACCTCCATTGTGCTGGTGGGAAAGCACCCACAGGGGCACCACACTGCTGGCTTCCCCAGCAGCAGTCTTGTAGGGAGGGGGCTCTGCCCTGCCCAGGTGGAGGCTACTGCAGGCAGTGCCCAAGCTGGTGAACCTGCAGCTCTGCCATCCCACTCCAAATTCTCTCCCCATACATGCAAATTTTCCTATATCTTTCATACTCTTTTTAAGATGACTTTCTATTCTCAAAAGCCTCTTAGTAATTACCTAGATTCTTCTCAACTGTGCTGATGCCTGTCTTCCCCAGTGATACCAGTCTGGGCACAAAGGCTCTCCTAAATGTAGGGTGTCCCTACTTTTTACTCAACCCTCATTCTTTTTGCTAAGACATTTTTTTTTTTTTTTAAATCAGCCCCTGACATTAGCTTTGCTCATCACTTAATCCAAATCCCTGCAGATTTTGTGATAATCGCCCCTGTGATTTCAGACAAACAGACAAACTCCCTGTAAACATCCACTAAAGTGACTCACCTTCATTTTTTATATCCCCTCTTCGTAGACTGCTTTCCTATGATGGCTAATAAAATGCTAACATAGCTTTTGATGTGCTCAGATCACTCATGCTGATCAATATATTTTCACTATCTTCTTTCACTCCTCTTGTTGATATCCTGTCTGCTTCCTTTTATGTTACATTTGTAAGCTTTTTGGGAGAACAAAAACTTTTTTGCAGTGTTCATCCAGTGTCAAAACAGCATTCTGGTCTATGTTTTGAGTTGCAAGCCATACAGAAATATAAATTGCAATATCTCATGAAAATGCTATTCACTGAATGGGTGTTTGTTCAGGGAGTGCTCCATTATGTAAGGGAATTGTGTGATCCCACAATGTATCCTGCAGAAAAGAATAGAGCTGTTTCGAAAGTTACACAAACAAAGCATTTGAGCCTGAACAGAACAGTAAGCAATTATCACAGAACTGGTATACTTCTACAAATATGAATCTCAGGTACAAATAGTGTAAATCTCTCAGTTCTTTCAAACAATATTATGAGGAACAGTAACAGATGCCATGTGATTTTTTTTTGTAAAATTCTAAAAATATCTCTCTGCAATAGTAGATAAGCATGAAAAGCTCAAGATTTCTGTCATGTTTGCATAATCTGAGCTTAGTTCTTTATTACTCGCTCTTCAGAGTTTGAATCTGGGAGTATTTAAAAGAGGAAAAAAAATATATAGGAAAATGTAGAGTAAGAGTTCACCAGGCTGCTGAATAACACTATTGTTCCTTTGAGAAACAGTATTTCATTTTTACAAGGGAATGCAGTTACTTAGGTACATGTGAAACTAACTAGCCATTCTTGCGGTAAAATTCTGCCAAACAGAATGACAATCACTGTTTCCATAGAGCTACCACTCAGTTTGAGGAAAAGTCCTTATGTGATACTGTATGTGCAACCATAAAACAAAGAGATACCTATATCCTCATAAGGCCAACATACTTCACTGTCTTCCATCCTCTGGGTCTCCACCTGCCTCAGTAGCTACAATCCCTTCTTCTTTCTCTGCGCATGGCATGTATCACTTGAAGCAATTCGGGATAAAGACAACTGCACTGTAGCCTTCTTTTTTTCCTCATGAAATTAGAAGCAGAGACATACGAGGAAAGTTATAATCCCCTTAGCCCAATCTAATAGCTCTACCTATTGTTGCTTTGTGGATTTTCTTTTTGCATGATGTGTCCAAGAAATTCACGAAAACATCTTTATCCCTAACCTGCAGAGCTTTCACTTCGCATGGTAAAGCCCCCTCACATCTTCTCAACTTTGGAATTGCTTTCAACATGACCTTTCTTTCAAATTGATGTCCGCAATAGCTGTCATAGGTTTCCTATTCTAATATTCCCACTCCTTTTGCAATACTTTTTTTTTCTTTAATATTCTTCTCAATACTTTGTGGAGGGCTTTCTTGTACCCCTGTGCAGAGAGAGTGGCAAGCTAATTCACACATACAGCTACACCTGTCATCTCTTGGAGTCAGATCACCTGTCTAGCATCTTGTTTCTGGTTTGTCCTAAAACAGCCCTTCTACAAAGAAACACTTTTTAGAAATATTTCTTATTTGCATGGAACAGAAGCAACAAATTAAAGATAGATCTGAGGCTCAGTTGAGAAGTCTCACCATGCTGAATTGACAGATTTGCATCTTTATGTATTTTAAGGCTTATTGAGAATGAAACATTGTGAGTTGACCACAGAAAGACCCTACAGAAAATTTAAGTTTTTAAAGAAATTGATAATATGAAATTATTTTTGAAATTGAAATAGAAATAATGTATGAAACTATACAATAAAGTTAAAAGCCAGAGAGTATCTAATTCACTTAACATGTTGAAATAATTATAGAAACAGATATCTAATCTAAGTGTACTTACCTCATGAAGGATTTGTTGAATTAACTTAGTTTTTCTCCTTGCAAGTACTGCTTAAAGCTCTAGAGTGAACCTCCATTTATTTTTGTCTGGCTTATGGTGAATATTCAGAGGTGATTTCTGCAAAAGAAATAGTAAAAGAAGACACAGAGAAGGAAAGAATTGCAGATTTTTCACACTGATTTTAATTGAAAACAAGTGTTTATGTTTACAGTAACTTTCACAAAAAAAAAAGCATGCATTTTGATGAAATTTCCCTTTTTTTTTTTTTTTTTTTAAATATACGAAGTGATAATGATAGGAAAACATTGAGATATTGGGTGAGGGCTGGTTACTGAGCTTCATCCTTCCTCTGATATGTGCTGTATTATTTGGGACAGTCGTGGCAAGGATGGTTCTACACAGACTGCATAGTGTGATACCTTGGAGCATACATAGAAGTCCAGATCAAGCACTCCTTGGTGTATTGTTATTAGCTAGACTTAGGAGTGAACTTGTACCATGGTATACCAACACAGAAGCTCTTTTTGCTGTTGTAGTAGTCATTCATTAAACCCAGAGATGCAATGAAGGAGGCCTACTTTCCCTAAGAAAATCTCTCTCTCATCTAGAAATTTGAAGTAAAAAGTGATCAAAACTGTAGTAATTGCTTTGCTAGGGGAAGGAGAAGGGGACAAACGCAATAGTGTCTATTTTACAGCAAATACAATTCACTCCCATAACTTACCAAAACACACATTTAACAAAGAGACTAATAAAAGAGTTTCACATGTGTGCAGAGGAGCTAAGCAGCCACTCTCCAGGAGCCTTGGCTCTTCCATTTCCAAGCTGAAGCACAGGGCCATAGAGCACACCACCCTAGCACACCCAGTAGTGTGTGAGAGAGGGATGCTACTGCCAGTGTGATTAAGCTTCTCATGGAACCAGGAGCAGTGCATCAAGGTGCCTGATTTCATTACTTCTGAGACATAGGGCTTTATTGATTTAACTACGTTGTTTAGAGGCCTGAGCTACCTTCAAGATGCTGCATTGCATGTCCAGAGCTAGCTTCAGAGACAAGAACTTCACTACTACATGCTCTGGACAAGCAAAACTGCACTTGGATGTAAACGTTAATTTATGGAATACTCTCATAGCAAACCGTAGATTTCTACAGACAAACGTAAGATATGAAAAACTGCTATTTTGTTTCTCTTTTTAAAAAGGTACATATTACTCCTTGCATGTCTTACTGAAGTGTCAGTCAGCCATTAAAAATCAAAATCAGCATTCAAAATAATGAAGTGTCAAACAAAAAGAGAATCTATATTTGTTTCACTAAGCTAAATAATGTTACCTATTTGAAATATACAATATAGTTCCAAATAGGCACTAGATAGGGAATAAAAGATTAGGGATATTGTTCTGTCAAAGTTACTCAAAACTTACTACCTTCTTATCTTGTAGACACCTTGTCTGGTGCCATTATAGGCACGCTTACTTACCTGAACCAAAAACATTAAAAGAACAATATGCTAGAAACACCTTTGATTTACTTTGTGTTGTGTAAAAACTTAACCAACTGCCACTGTTGGTGCACTGACCTGTTAGCAATCAACATTGCACTTTGATTTTGCAAACAAGCCTGAAACTAAAATACCTATTACATCTTGCTGTTTGTTATCCACACACATTAGTCATTTCTGCACATAAATCAGTAGAATTCCCAAATCCTTCACGAACCTTCCAGATACTGAGACCTGTGGGTATCGCCCACAGCACTCAGTTCACAGCACTACCATATGGATTAGATCATGACATTCAAGTTCAGACTCTGGATCTTGGCCTCTAGTGTAGAGCATAAAAAACGTCCTGTCAGCAACGATCACTTTACTAGCATATATTTCCACGACTTTATGTTAAATATATGGACCTTTGGTCCTTGTAGCTGTGAAATTTATATTCACAGTTTTGGAACACTACTTTGTAATGACAACGTCCTATTTAATTTATGCACATAAAATAAATAAATAAATAAATAAATAAATAAATAAATAAATAAATAATCAGTACATTTCCTAACCCATTAGGTGAGACTGGGTTTCTTGTGTCCAAGCTTTTAAGCACCATTTATGGTGCAGGTTTTTGCCATCATTAACTAAGAGTTAAATAACCTTGAGATTTTCACAAACTTTATGCAATACAAAGTGACAATGTAATTAAAACGTTGTGATGTGTGATTTGTATAGATTGCACTGAGAGCTGTAACCAGATTAACTGCATGACTTGCACACACTGCCTTCAATGAGTTATACCACTCTAAATAATTACAAGAATTAAGTTCTAACACAGGCTGTCTACAAAAATATATTGGCTCTGACCAGATTAAGTACTAGAATTAATAGATTTACACTGACTATGACCACAAAGTGAAAGTCCCTTGCAATATAAAATATAAGAAAAGTAAACATACTGCACAGGGTAGAACACAGTCACAGCTCAATCTCAGTGGGATGGTCTGGCACACTTTATCATATTTTAACCTGTGTAAAATGGCATAACCTCATTTGTTTAAACAATGGTTCTGTCATACGGCTTAAATAGCATTTTGTACAGGCTAGTTTAAATGTAAATGTACAGGATAGCCTGGTCAGCCAAACTTAAATCCCTTATTTGCATCTGGTCCCACAACACAGGTGACTTGGAGAAGACCGAGGGTCAATCACTGCATAGCATGGCTAAGCATAATCTACTCTGGACAGGATTAGCCCTTACCAGAGTAGATGTTCCTGTTTTTCCCACTTATCGTGGGATCCAGGTACAGAATAGATGTAACACAAGAGTGGGATTCTGGCATACTCCTTGGAACACCATAAGAACCAGACATTTTCCGCCCTAGCTGAATTGATCTGTATGTTTCAAACCAAGGTACAAGAGTGGGCTAAAGCACCAACAGATTTGCTTTCTCCTCAGGAATTCACGCCGAATACATACTTAATTTCATCCCTGTGCTAATTCCACACAACCAAGTGTTTTTTGTTTTTTGTTTTTAAAGTATATGTACATCCAGCAAGAGTTCTGCCTGTCACCTTCGGGAATGTTAGAAAATAACACCTGACTGGAAAAAAGGTGGCATACAGTAAAGTGGAAGAGTAAACAAGAACTTCATGAAAACTAAAGCTGACTTCAAGTTTATAGTAAAATGAAGAGACATGACCTCCATGAGCAAAGATCCCAGAGTATCAAGTCAATTTCATGAGAAAACCAGGGAATATTTCCTGGTTATGAAGTCTTCTAGAAAACTGAAAGCAGACTAGACTTCTTCACACATCTGTAGCAAAAGCTCATGCAAGGTTAGGACTCAGATGCCAACTGCCGCTTAATACCATGTGTGTTTTCATTCACCATGGCAGTCTATTCAAATACAGTAGTCTACTGCAACACGGTAGAGCCTTTCTACTCCCATGTAACCTTCTTTTCGTCTAAGGAAATTACACATGCACATACAAAATGGAAAATAAAATGAGTGAATTGAATATGGTAAAATAAGCATTTAGTTTCCTTTTCTTCTAATGTTAAAAGTCCATCAGGAGGTGGGAGAAAAGGCTGATAGGCTATGAGAGAAGGAAATGGCAGTGCTGACACTGGAGATGTTCATTCGGTTACTTACATAAAAGAAATAAAGAAGTCTGGGCCTTGGCAACAACAACAATAACAACAAAAATAGAGTGGAAAATACAATAGACTTCCAGTTATGGAAGCTGTGTGAAACTCCTTTAGCCTGTCTGTATCACCAATCCCACACCATGGTGTAATAAAAAGCCTCAACCATAGGTATAAATCATAGAAAAGCAAGCTGTCAACTGTGATATTAAGATAAACATAAGTCAAGGCAAAACTGAATTATGCCTAGGTATTTAGACTAAAGTTTTTCCATGTGTCACAGGAAAGTCTACATTAGAAAGAGAATACTTTTGAAACAAGAAGAGAAAAAGAAGTCAAATTAGTTTCAGGAGAATTTCTGAGCTACATAAAAGCTGAGGCTTCATACAAAGTACTTTCTTTGTTTACAACTTCATATCACTGTAATAGTCGAGACATCTACAATTTACATGTATATTCATCCTATGGAGATTTCCTCCTAAAGGCAGAAAATTTGAGCCTTGTCGACTTCTTCAGTAACTTTTACTTGCTAGTGTTTTGTTTCTTTCTTTATTCATGTGTTACCCTTTGTTTTCCCTCTGATTCTTTCTTCTTTTTCTGGTATACCCATCTGTCCTGGTTTCAGCTGCAATAGAGTTAATTTTCTTCCTAGTAGCTGGTATGGTGTTGTGTTTTGGATTTAGGATGAGAATTATACTGATAACACACCAATATGTTGGTTGTTGCAGAGCAGTGCTTGCACTAAGTGAATGACTTTTCGGCTTCTCATACTGCCCTGCCAATGAGGAGGCTGGGGATACACAAGAAGCTGGGAGGGGACACAGCCAGGACAACTGACCCAAACTGGCCAAAGGGATGTCCCATACCTTATGGCGTCATGCTGAACAATAAATATAGATGTAGTTGGCCGGGGGGGCTGCTGCTGCTCGAGGACGGGCTGGGTATCAGTCAGTGGGTGATGAGAAATCGCATTTCGCATCACTCATTTTGTATATTCTTTTATTATATTATTATTATTGTTATTATTCCCTTCCTTTTCTGTCCTATTAAACTGTCTTTGTCTTGACCCATGAATTTTACCTCTTTTTCTGATTCTCTCCTCCATCCTACTTGTGGTGGGGTGGGTGGAGGGTGAGGTGAGTGAACGGCTGT
Source organism: Chauna torquata (assembly GCA_013399475.1). Lineage (NCBI taxonomy): Eukaryota > Metazoa > Chordata > Aves > Anseriformes > Anhimidae > Chauna > Chauna torquata. The sequence continues at coordinate 28,622 of VXAL01006014.1, read as the reverse complement.
GTCGTGCTTAGCGGGGTTAAACCACAACACCATCCCACCAGCCATGCAGTAAGTTCATCTCTATTAGGTTTCTGACTCGTCTTTACTGATCAGCTTATTATCATTGCCTCAAGAAACAAAGGGCTAGTTATAGAAACAGAGAACTATGGAGAGGTTATATTGAAGAGTCACTTTCCCTAGTTAGAATTCATCTGACCCACTCTGACTGTGTTTCAGGCAGCACTGGTAAGTGGAAAGCCTGAAGAACAAAGGTGTACTCAAAACAAGCTTTACTACATCATCAATATTTAGAAACAGGAAAGAATGCAGGTTCCAATTACTCCAACTAATCTAATTTGGAAAAAGGAATGAACTTCTGGCAACAGGGTCTTGTTGCCAGACAAGAGGAGATAAGGAGATATTAGTTCTTTTCTTAACATCCTCACAAATTCCTAAGTTGATCTATGTGTTTCAGTTTCTTATCTGTTAAGTGAAGATAATAGCATTCATGCTACTTCATAGAGGTTTTAAATGGCTAAATTCATGAAAGTTTGTGAGCTTTTAAAATGATGTGATGTCAAATAAACACAATAAGCAATTTTCTTGTAGGAATTCCACCCTCTACAAGAAGGAGCATCAAAACCACTAGTAATAACAGAAAGGAACATGAAATGAAACCTACTGATATAACTTAGTGAAGAAAAATGCTGTTTAGTGGAACTTTGAATTCCACTTATGTTTTCATTTCTTTTAATAGGTATTTGCTCCTTCCTTTTCACTCATCTTGGGAAAGTGAGTTAATTTCCTTTTGTAGTCAAACACTACTTTTGGCAGTCAGACAGTACAAGTAAGAAGGACCAGAACATAAAACCTACCTTATAACTAAGTTATATATAAGATATTTACTATTAGAATTCAGATCCATACAAGGAAACCAGTACAAGGTAGATCTAGTCCAATTATCAAATCAGACTGGAAGAGAGTTAAACAGCTGAGATGGAAGCAGGAATCAGAAAACAATAAATGAAGAGATATGTGAATGAGCTGGAGCTTTAACAACTTTCAAGAAGTTTTTACATATACAGTAGTTTGGTGGCTGCTGACAGCCTTGAGACAAGCTTTTAAAGAAGGTTCCTTGTGTGCACATTGTCCTCACCTGTTTCCATGGACAATTATTCAATCCTAGCTACTGTAAGCAGCATAAATATAAAGTGTGTGGAAGCTGAGAGAAGCAAAAGTGTGAGAGAAGAGGGTGACACCATAGTAAAAGCATTGTCTTAGAGACATCTAGGGATAAAAATTATGCTCCCCATCCTATAGCCCACTAAACCCAGCCCATCAAACCCATCAAAAAGGCTCTGCGAGATGATCACTGATTTTCAGTGTCATCTCATTTACTTGATGGTTTATATAAATTAATAGACTAATTTATCTACTACTAATAATGAGAAAGAGATTGTCTTCGGTCTCAATCATTTCCACAGATTTTCCCCCACCTCCTTGATGACTGAGAGAAAGATATCTGAAACATTTTGGTGGAGCAGGACTACATTTTTGCATTGCAGCACTATTAAAGCAGGCTACAAGAATTATTCATAAACATTCCAACAAAAGATACATAAATCAATTAAAAAAAACCCTGCAAATCTGTACTAATTAGCAGTGCTAATTAATCTGTGTGATGTAACAGAAATAAATGTCTTAGGGAAAAAGTACAAAGTGTTAGGTTAAATAAAGGAGGGAAAAAAACAGACTAGCATTATCAGAGACAAAATCAACTATAAAGCTTAAAAAGAAAGAAAGAAGAAAAAAAGAAAAAGAAAGAAAGAAAGAAAGGATACATAATTTAATCTTTATTTTTATCTGAAAAATTCTATATACAGGCAAAGCCTTTTGGTTATAAATGATCAAATCACCTGAGTGACTGGCAACAGTGAACCCATTCTGTGTCAAGAAATATGCACATTACTTGGCGTCAGCAGAGCGGACATAAGAGAATAAGTATATTGAAGCACTATTTAAGAGTGAAAGAGAAAATAAGTAAACTAATCTTATAGGAAAATATTTTTACATTGCTAAATTTTAAATAACTCTTAATTACTTATATATCTGTGTGATAGCAGCTCCTGATTCTAATATAATAATATACTTACTTTGGAGATGTGAGGTAACTTTACAGGATCCATAAAAGTGAGCTACAGTCTAGAGTTTCCATTGGATACATCCTCTGAATGCTACCTGGGTCAAATATTACATCAGTTTTACAGAAAAGAATTCACTAATAAAATTGACCTGTAGGGAAGGAAAATCAGTGGGTTCAAACAGCAGATCAGCACAGGTTGTTTTCTTTTTGTTCTAGATTGTTTTTATTCCTTCTTCTTCCCCTCAACTTTCAATCCTCTCAAGAGAATAGAAACATATGAATCCTGAAAAGTGTTTGGAAATAAAATATTAGATTTTCTGGATTAATATACTGAAACATATTGCACTAACAATTTTCAATAGAAATTTACCATGTTAAGATGTAAATGGACATCCTCCCTCCTCTACCCCATAAATATACACACTCGTTCTGTATCTGAGAGAGCCTAAATGTGCCTTGCACTTTTAAGTTAGCAAAGAGATTAGCTACTATAAGGATAATAAAAAAGAAGGATTTTTGTTTTTCCACAGATTAGAAGATGTTCTATGACATTTTTTTATGAATATTTAAAATTACCCTTACCAAAGGCCAGTAAAGGCTGACTCAATCAATCAAGATTTGGAATGGACTCTGAAATCCATGACAACAAAGTATGATATGCAGATAGTAATTTTAATAGTTCCTCCCCTATCTTAATTAATATTTAATATTTTTATGGTGGGTATCTCGGTAAATATTTAGACATTACTACTGCGTTGTCTGTACACCTATAAAAAACATAGGGTCCTAGCTTTCATAAACTTTTTTCTTAAGGTGTATAGAAAAATAACTGGCCCGTAAAAGGATTGTTTTTCACAATCCATCTTTAGTGTTTGGTACCAGGTAATCACACCTGCCAGAATATTTGTAGAACAGATGGTCAAATGCCATAGTCATTAATTTTTGCATTAGAGACATCCAGGTGGTAAATTTGTGGGTAATTTGCTGAATTCTTTTCCAAAGATCATTTATTCGGTGAAGGTAGATGTTTTTTTCTATTTTAAATTTTTCAACCTGATATAACAGATTAATGACATACTGTGTTGCACTGCATTGCCTTCCTTGTATTCTAGTATATTACAGTATGTCAAGATAGATATTAACTTTCACAATGTAAATACCATGAAGCAATTTAAACACAGCACAGGAACTAATGCATAGATATAGTATCCATTTCCTTCCTTCTGCTCCATCTGAAAAAGAGATACCTTCCAATCCAGGGGAGTGTGCAAGAATAAGCAGCAGTTATTATCTTTCTCCCACATCCAGGTATATCTGTCGCTTGACTGTCCCAAGTCTCTCATTTAGAGAGATGATGATTCATTTTTTATTGTTTATTTTCAGCAATGGCTGCTGTGATATTCTGGTGTGCTAGGGCTACAGATTGGGTTTGATTTGTAAAGCCACCACCTCTCAGAAACACTAAACTCAGTAAATTTCTTGGAGCCTTTCCCTTTGTTTCAATATTCATGACTTCGCACTGTGCAGTCTCTTTCTGAGTTTCTACTTTCAATAAATCTAAAACTTAAATTGTAACACAGAAAAAACCTGCCTCTGTTAATGATGCACAGTAGAGTCTTTCTGGCTTATAACTGGTATAAAAGTCTCAGCTCCTTAAGTGCTCACTGATTTAACATTTTGGGTATTGTACATGGTTCTGGGTCAAGCTACAAATCCATCAGGTTTGAATACTAATCAGGCTGACCTCATTTTTAAATATGTTACCAGTTATGCCTGCTTTTAAAACTGCCTACGAATATCTTTACGTAAATAAAATGATTAACTAGAGGTAGAGAGATAGACCTGCTTCTCTAAGAGAAGCTAATAAAAAATGCATTTTTTTCTTCTATGTAACATCCTTTCTCTTGTGTGTGATAAATGGTTGGCAGCTGTCTATATGCACCATGAGACTGCTGTACTTAGAAGCTATACTCTTCTCTACATGAGAAAAAGAATCATTTTAGTCTTGAGCCTAATGAAATAATAATCACTGGGACAACAGGTATAATTGCTGCCCGCTGTAACTGTGCTACCCCATTGGAGTGTATGATTCTATTTTGATTGTTCTTTTTCCTGCTTGGCAGATGGCGAATTGTCTTAATTATCCATTCACACTCTGAAACCTCTTTAACCTCAACCAGTTGTCTTCTTGAAGACCATCAAGCAGAAAACACATTCATCCAGCCATGCATGAATATAAACATTGTCTTTTTAATCCTGCAGCACGCAAAGCAATATTTATCCTATTTCTACAGAAACAGTAATATCTACCTATATATAGGCAATATTCTGAGAACTTATGTCCTATTACATACCATGCTGACTACAAAAGAAAATCAAGCTCGCAAGTCTACACTGCTTTCCTCCATTCTATACATTGTAAAATATTTCCACTTTCTTAACTAAATATGATCTTTTCTCACTTTTGCTCACCTACCAACAACATTAACTATGAACATCTTCCACTTGTCCTTATTATATGAGAAGCATAGGAATTCATCACTGGGAGTTACCATTTCTTCCTCAGGGACTGCATTAAATTTGCAGATCCTGAAAGAGAAACTTCACATTTCACTACTTGGATTAATGAGTTAAATGTTTTCTGTGGAAGCATTTCCTAATGCAATGGATAGTTTAATAAACCACCACCCAAACTCTCTATTTATTGTTCTCCCACCTTTTTTTGAGTTGTAAGACTGGGCAAAATCAAGTTTAACTGACACAACAATTACTTTAATGTCATGTGAGACTCTCAAGCCTACTACTACCACGCACGGGAATTCACTCAAGCAAAAAATATAGCTGATTGGTACTGGTCAAAAATCCTACATTTTCACAAGCGTGGGGACTTTTCTGACAGGAGAGGAGACAGCATGACTTATGCACATACACAAAACAAACAAACAAATAAAGAAATATCTCAGCTACAGACAATGGTCCCTACTTAGAATTGAGTGATTGGTGGTTAAGGTCACTGCAGGTGACTTTCTTTGACACAACTGTAATTTGAACTTTAAAACTATTATTAATCAGAAAACGTGCAGTGAAAATTCATTCCACAGGTACTCAAGAGTTTTTCAGAGATACAACATTGTTTTATTCCATCGAAGACTTCTTCAAATTAAGAGGATAGACTGTCTGGTCACTTCCACTGTGGGAAGAAAAATTCTGAAATCTCACAGATGCTGTGAAACAGCATTGCTGCCTTTTATACAGTACTATTTAAAATACTTTATATATATATGCACATTTATTATATCTAAGAAAGCTCACAGTGATGTTACATCAATGTTATATGAAACTTCTGAGCACATAAAGCATAATAATTACATGTGAACTATCGAAACTTGCTTGAATTTCTATAGTGGCTAAATATTAGAGTTTTAAATAAACTCAAAAAAGGAAACTTCACATCTCAAAAATGTAGTAATTATTTTCCAGCAAGACCAAAGATCAGTCATTACACATGAGAAAAGGAAGACTGGTTTTAAAGTTATTTAAATGTTTGAATAGAACATTGTTCGAAGATTTTCTCTAGAGAGCTAAACAGATGTAGTGCTTTTAACCTCCTGCCAACATATTTTTCCAGTCTTGATTTTATGGACATGACTTTTTAACTATGTTGAGTCTACCTTATTGTGAAAACTCCAATGGAGCAAGAAATCTTCTGCCTGATCCTTGACAATTTTTGCAATTTCAGGAACTTCTACATTTCACATTGAAATACATGAAAAAAAATTCAAAGACAGTTTGACATAAAAACATGTGACCTACTTTATTAAAACCAGTATCTTTGGGATTACAGCATTTGCTCAAGTCTATACCTCTCCAGTCCATATCAAGGGCTTAGCACCTAGATCTGACATCCTGAGTCCCATTGCTTAACACGACGATCAGTGTCTTTGAACATAGGTGGAGAAACCTAAGATCCTTTTTTCTTAATTGCATAAAACAGAGAGCTGTTTCAAGCATGAGACCACTTTTCAGCTCCTCATCTTTGTTTCCCTCTGTTTCCAAAAACCCATCTTGTTGAAGATGAAACCATCTTCTCCATAGAAGAGAATATTTTTGAAGAACTTCACAGTCATGCTCTGAATATTTCCATGGTGAATTAAATGTAGTGTGACATCAGTTACATTATCTACTGTCCCTAAAGAGAAAAAAAAAAAAAAAAAAAAAGTAGGCATAAAGGGTTGCAAAAATGAAATTTCTGAGTATATGAATTAAATATCTTTCAACCTTATTCCTTCTTTTTCGTTCTGGTTACTTGATTGTTGTTAATTAGATAGAATTAGATCTCCCATCTAGCCTACCTAAGGTATTTCCAAGTTCATCTGTTGATGTGCTACTAAATCTAAATAAAATGCAGGTCCTTCTTTATACAAATTGGAGGACAAGACACACTAATCATTTAAAATCACATGATCCTTTAAAAACCAGATAATTTTGCAGACAGAAGATTCACATTCTGTGTATTTACTATCCATATGTATTTTAGGATTCAAGAATATGGTTGCCAGCTTGATTTCTATCATTACTGTTAGTTCTTTCTGTCTGCTGAGTAAACTAAACACTGTCACTGACAAATTGTTTTCCATTGTAAGACACCATCAGCCCCCATACGTGTACTCTAGGTGACATGGCAATAATAAAAAGTCCTGTGTATAATCTCCTGAGTGACATACCTCATTTGACTGCTCAAGTACAGCTCAGATATCTCCCATGACAAACCCCACTTTCTATAACTTGTCCCTGAAGTTAGTATGTTTCTTCTTGGAGTTCCCATGATGACTTGCATTTACACACACAACTGAAGCACAGTGACAGTGAAATCAAATATGTTAGAGAAAACATGACTACAAATAACTCCAGAATTGTTTATGGCAATTCTTTAACTATGGCAGAGGAGAAGCAAGTAATTTGCTTGGTTACCAAAAGAAAGATAGCAAACAAACAAACAACAACAAAAAATAACAACAGCAAAAACTGAATCAAGAAACTTGTGTCAAGACCTGTCAGACTCTCTCAACCACCAGCATTTTGGGCAGGTTTCTGTATGGTGCTATGCATTTTTGTTTGACACTGATGAATAAAGCCTAAGATGTTCTCCACATGACTCCTACTGCTGTTTTCTCAAAACTGTGTTCTCAGGTCAATATACCCCTGATCAAAGAAATTCTGTCATTCCACCACCTCCTTCAGTTACGTATCAGTGAGAGATGGGGAGAGAGAGAGAGAGAGAAAAAAAAAGACATATAACACAAAACAGAAAAATAAAATGACACAACCATAACTCCTTGTCATTTTCCAGTTGAAACAACTGAGACTTAAAAGCTATGAATGCTGAAATTCTACAGGTTTTTCATCTATTTTTAGTCACCCAGAACTTTCAAAATACCTTAAAAAGCAATAAAATAGATCTGTTTTAAATGAGTAATTAATTTAACAATATAGTTTATGTAGTTTATATAGTTTATAACCATATATAGTTTAATTATAGTTATTACAACTAATTTTCAACATAAAAAAAGGGATTTTGACATTTCCCTTCTCCAGAGCATGCTTTCCTCTTTTCTTACTCTCTCAGATTATCCTATAAACCTTTCTTATATAATCAAGAACTTCTTCCCCTGACCCAGCATATACACAACGTCAGCATCAATCTGCTTTTCCAATCTCTGTTGCTTATCAACCTGTTTTCATGTATTTCAGTTCATGTTTTCCACATCTGTTCATTCTGTTCCCCATCTACAGATTCATTGTCATATGATTTGGCCTTCATAATCTAACTTTGCTTATTTTAAGACTAACATGGAGAGTGTACCCAAGTCTTCTTACATTCTCCTTCCTCTTTTCCTCTCTATCACTTGTCCTCGGTAAGAGATATCAAATAGCATACAGTCAAGAGTATGAAAGCTGCTTTAGGCCCTCCAGCACAGAAGTGACCTCTAGACTCAAGTACTCACACAAAAGTTTTAATGACCTACAACAGAAATAGAAGTAGGAAGAAAAAATCAAACATGATTACTGAAATAATTTCTCTGTGGAGCTCACAGATCTTCATGCAGTCCAGGATTAAGAAAAGAAAACAACAACAACAAAAAAACCTCTACAACAACAACAACAAAAAATCAAACAAAAAAGAATTATAATATACTCCACCTTTTCCTTTGGTAGTGAAAAAGCAGCAAAGCAGATTTGTTAAACCAGTTTTCAGTATCTAAGCTACTTCCACTCAGTCATGGTCCCTTGCTTCAGGGCATTTTTTCCTGTCTGCATTTGGTAAGAGATCTGGAAACTGAAAGCAGTCTCACAGCCTACAAATATAGGCCTCAATGAGGAAAAAAAAAAAAAAAATCCATTGCTCATTGATAAATGGAAGCATTGCTTCTGCCTCTAGTCCCTTCACAGCGCCAGTGCCCCATCTCAGCACATATGTGCTCATGGTGGGATCTATTGCTTGCTGTGCTATAAATGGCAGTTTGAGCAAGAGGAGCCTATGTTTTAAGGAAGCAATCCTGTAAAGCACTAAGGAGTGCCTTACAATTCTCTTTTATGCAATTTAACTCAAAAGCCAGCACATTAGCTGACAGCTCAATGGTTTGGAAGGTGTTTTCATTACATTGTGTTGAATGTATTTCTAGGTTTCCCAATACACAGACAATATTACATAGAGATATTTAAGATGGTGGCTGGAGCTCTGCCCAAACAGTTACAAATGTAATTACTCCAGTTAATATCACCATAAGGAGATGGATATTAACATTGTGGCAAATCCTAACCTCTTTTTTTGATGTTCTGAAATCTCAATTACTTCTCAAGGTAAGTGACCACAGCTCTTACTCTGATTAAGGATCAAGAATCCACCATTCAGAAATAGAGGAAAATAGCAGACTGCGGATACTATGTGGCTTCAGTGTCAGGAAAGCAAGTACAGTGCCTTTCACCTGTAGGTCATCAGCACAATTTAACACAGCCATGCATGACTGAGATCTGTACCTTCCCTGACAGCTGTTGGATATAGTATGGGGATGATGATCTCAGACTAGTTCCTAGTGGACAGACATGATATGATTTGAAAATAAAGCCCTTGCAGCTGCTGCTAATTGGCTCCCTTATCAGCAGTTTCAACAGTGAGGCTGCAGACCTCAGAGCCACTGAGATTAAATTGTCTTCTAATCCCTAGAAGTGCTCAATCAAGATCTGGGAATAAAGTAAACACTTCAGTGAAAGGGAACGTGCACTGGTGCTGTCCATTTTCTGGGGATAATTAAGACCCTCGTTTTCTAAGGCTGTCAGTCTGACATCTTCCATCAGCATGAACATTCGCTTGATCTTTGTATTTTTTCTTTGTTAAGAGGAAGGATGGAAAAGGAGGAATAAGAGGAAAAAGAAACCTTGCAGACTGTATGAAGCACTTCAGTAGAATCACCTTATTTACATCTGAAAATTCATTGAACCCCAAACTGTCAGTGACTTGACAAAAAATGTAAATTCCTCCTTCTGTTATAATTCCTGAGCACATGGAGAAGCAATAGCACAGTAAGAGTTTACTGTCACCTTTAAATACTTGTTCACTGAGTCATTTTCCAAAGCCAGTTTGGATACAATTTCTAAGTGAATTATATGAGAGATAGAATAGTCATGGCTATTTCTTTTATTAACTGAAATTATATAATTAAAATAGAAAAGACTCTTTGCTGAATAAAGTAATTCCTCTCACAGCAGTGATGTTTCTTCAGGTACTGAGATGGTAAAAGACAGGCATAATTAATCCACTGTCCCCTTATCAAGACCAATAAACATTGAGCAATAAAATATAATCTGATCGTGCCATTATCTCAAATGAATTTTTTATCATCTGTTATCAACTAAATTATAAATTATTTTTCAACAGCTTTTTAATGAGGTGAAAGATAATCAGGGCCTGAAATGAAATACTATAATATCTAATTTGAATAACCAGTCTGTTTTCTCTTAAAAGAAAAAAAAAAAAAAAAGAAGAAGAAGAGAGACCTTTGTGTGCCACTTTGGAAATGCACAAAATTTTTGAAACCTCCAAGGATTAAAAATAAGGTGAATTGCTCAGGAATGCACGCAAAGGTGCTCAAGCACTGCACCCCAAATTTCACCTACATCTTCACAATGTCAGGAGGAGTCATTCTATCAGTTGCAGATCAGACCCATATTAACATTAATCTGCAATCAGATATTCATCTCAGTGGTCAGTATTTGTAATGAGCTTCACACAAGCAGTGAAGGTTAATCACAAACTGATGGCCATAAATTTGCATAAATGTGGCACTCTAGTCAAGCACAAATGCTGCCAGACCTTCTTAGTACCAAAACAGATTATATTCACTTGGTATCCCATTGTCAGTTCATTTTCTACAGTAAGCATTAAGCCCGAAGGTGCATATTGTTTACTACAGTATCTGAAATGCTAAACATGCTGAATGTATAGAAAAATAATCATCCCTCTATTAAAACCATTAATATCAACATAGAACTGATGTATGTCATTTTCCAGTCTTTCTAGGATTTTTTCAGTTAGCTTTCTATTGTTTTAGAGGCAAAGGACTTTAAAAAATATTTCCTAATCTCATCTTTCTTGAAAGAAGTCAACAGCTGCTTAATCACCCCATAACCAGTACTATGAATATGAGATGGCATTCACTTACAGACAGAAACGTAACATTTTCCATCTATAAAGCTGTGTGTATTCAAAGTTTTTTAAACTCTGACACTCATCTGGGATAAACCAGCTTCATTCTACTCATTTCATTAAGACCTGTTCTTTTCTGCCATAAATAGATAAATGTTGTTTTAGTTAACAAATTCACATCAGATTTTTAGGCCACTTTTTCCATTCACATGACTGACTGACTACTGACACACATCTGAGCTCTTTTTAATGCACACTCCCTTCAGTATGACGATTGTTTACAAGTACTGGGCTAGAAATCACATTTACAAACTCTGACCTTATGAACATCTATAATGAATTAATAGTGTAGGGAATAATACCAGGTTACGTATAAATGGCTTTTGCAATTGATGAAGTTCCAAAATACACAGTAGTATTTGATAATTGTAACAACCTTTTATAACAAGTGTACTTTCAAACATCACAATTCTTACCAAGAGACTTTTTTTTTTTTAAATAATTCTTCACACTTGCACAGTACTTGTCATGTTTGAAGCACTCCTACATAATCTATCCCTACCACTTCTCAGATAGGTTGTAAAGTGCCAGAACTGGAACTCAGTGACCACAAATATTTCAGCCTGCCCTGAAACTGATAGCAAAAGATATTACCCCAAAGCAACATTAATTCCAAACAAATGCAAGAGAAGAAATAAAGACAAAAGAAAAACAGTTCTGCTAATAAATTTTTGAAAGAGACTTACTCCTCTCATACCTCGTGGTAACGTCTAGCGTCTAAGCAGAGAGAAATAATTCTGGCTAACACAAACTTGGTGGCTAGTACCAACAGCTAACACTTCAAAAATGATTAAATATCATTTTTTTCTCAGGTCCACTTATCATCTTGCACAGCTCTCCTCACCACTGGGCACTTTACTAAGCATTTTGCTTAATAGTATGGATACGTTAGATTTAATAAACGGCTATCAATCACTCTCATTTTCTACAACAGCTCTTTAATTGTAAAGTGGGTTTCTACTTTAAGACCTTAAAATGACATACAACTTACAGTGTTTTAAATACACTAAAATATTTTTCTATGCCTGTTGCAATACACTATTTTAGCTGATCCATGATATCTTGACATGAAAACGACATTAACAAAAAGAATGCCTAAAATGTGCTTGAACTGTACATTTTGTTCATCTTTGTAGAGCAGGAAATTACCAAGGAGTTATTTAAAATATCCTGGGTTGTTTTTCTCTCTGCATGTTTGTATAAATTTCTAATTTTCAACTGCTTAAATATTGGACCACCAAGAAATTATGCAATGAGATACTTATTTCATCAAATGATGCAGCATAATCCAATGATTCATTATATTTCTTGTCATTAGAGATTAGTGTAGCACTCCGTTATTTCTCGTATAATTACGGGTGGACGGTTTCTGTCCACATAAAAGTGAAGACCGCAAATGAGACAAGCATTTAATGAGCAAGCATTTAGCATCTATTGGAAAGGACTCAGGCAGATAGAACCACTCCTCTGTGTTCATCTGTGTATGTTTACCTGTTCCATCTAAATTTCCTAATACACATTTAAAAGTAAATAATACCTTAGCAAAAAATATGAAGCAAGACTACTAAATAATATAAGAATCTCTAGCTTCCTTTTGTTACACTCTTTGCGTATGTCTTCATAATTACTAGATTACAAGAACCCATGAAGGGATGCTTAGTAAACTATTATACTGTAGCAGATTTTTTCTCACTGTCATAACTTGGTTGTTCCCTTTTAATAAACCCAAATAAAAATATAAGATACATACAATATAGATTATAAACTATTAATTGATTCATCTTACAGTTCACACCATGAAACTTTTGACTGGTCATTCAGAGACTGTAGTAATAATCTTGCTGTAGAACCAATTTAGAATGAGAAGAAACAAGCTGCCAAATGTACAATGCATGTCATTTACATTTACTCCACAGCCACAATCTCATTTTCATTTCTTTCCTGACACTTCAGGGTGCCAGCATTGAGTAAAACTATGAGATGTTAAGAGTAATTCATTACTATGTGGCATTTGGACCAGAAATAATTCACTTTTTCTATTTAGAACTTCATATGTTCAGGAACTCTACAAGGTTATATAAAGGCAGATTCCAAACACTGATAAATCATGTGTGTTTCTCATAATAAGCTGCTTGAGGACAGAGCAAGAAAATCCCTGTATAGAATATAAATGCTTTGTGAATCAGCATCACTGAGGATGTTTTAAAGAAATATCAGTGGCATGCTTGGTTGTTCTGTTATAAAGTATTACACCAAGGTGAAGATATACTATTACACATCTCTTCAAAATTCTTCACAACAAGCCTTTTCTGTCCGTTCCATAGCCCTCCTTATAAATAATAAACTTCAGCTATATCTTAAAAATGTACCTTTGAAGGTGTATGGGTAAGAAAATTACAACTGAGTAGTTTCACCATAGCTAATTGCTAACCTGCTAATTTTCTCCTGAACACATGGAGGTAGTTTTCCCCTGTTTGGTTTGTAGACAAGCTATCAATAGTATCATCCCAACTAGTGAGTTAGCTGGAGAACAGTAAGTTAACATCAACATTATGGCGACAACAAGTTTTTAACAGATTTGAATCACTACTTTAGCAAGTCTGTCTTCTGCAGAATGAAATAATTGAAAGATGCCAAATAGAGGATAAAAAGAGGGACCAAAGGACACAAAATTTAATTTGGAGGCGCTAACAGATTAGTACTATGCACAGACACCATCAGACTATCTGATTAAATGCTGACTTTGAGTGGTTCAACACAAATAGGACTTGCATTCTGTTGGCTCAGAAGGTATTTTCTCAACTCTAGATCATTGAACCAGCAGATATTAATGACTTCTTTAAAAGCCTTTTATGATCTATTTATGTAGCTTTAGAGCAGTTACAGACAAGTTGTGCCAACATGGCTACTGTCTGTGCACATTACATTCTAATGAAGGAAAAATGATGCAGTTCACTAATAGGAAATAAACACTGTGTTTACAGTATCGTGTTTCCACAGCTGAATCTTTCTTGTTTTTCACTAATAAAGTTACTATGTGAATTCTAAGAACAGACTGTAAACAGAAGGGGAAAAGAAAGGGAAATAACACATCTCTGGTAAATTATGATCTCAGTTTCACAACCTTCCCCACTTCCTCGAGAATTATAAACCCCTGGAACAGAAGATCGGAACAGAAATTTCCAAACCATTTCTCAAAGAGCTGTTATTAAACAGAATAAATACTCTGATGGGCATGACTTCCATGATAATTTTAACGAAAGAGCTAAAAGGACTCTCATTTTTGTATTTTCATTTCTCGAAGTCAAACAGCATTCAAGCATCATACCCCGTAATAGCTTGACAGTGTACAGGACTGGCTTGTTTGTCCCCCAGCAAACACACCACAGCCAGAAGCTGTGCCCTCCCTTTGATGTTTTGCTGGAATGACACAAACCACAAATGTTTAGGTTCATCCTAGTTCATACAGCAAAAAGACAAAGAGATCGCCAGTCATGGTATATCAAGTATATGGAAGGGGAATAAATGGGATGTAATAAAAGCTCCTTACTCTATTAGAAAGCAGAACAAGATTCTGCATTTGGAAGCTATTCTAAATAGCTAAATTCTAAATAGCAAATTCTAAACAGAGTAAGGCAGTTTTCTATCATTAAGGGCAGTTAAGCACCAGGAAAAAATATTGAGTGATAAATATTCTATTTTTGAAGTATTTAGTTTGAAACTATCTTTATCAAAGACATGTATTAGCGAAATACAAGCAGCTGGGATTAATAAAACCAATCAGTAATATTTTCTGACCTGTGTTACACCACAGTCAAGCCTGAATAACTGAATAATCATTCTATGCCTGAAAAACCTGCAAATCCATTAGCAAATATGTGGTTGTAAATAATAATAATAAAAAAAAAGAAAAAAATACTTCCTGAAAGAGCCCAAACCAGCAAAATAAAATAAAATAAAATAAAATAAAATAAATAAAATTTTACAAGTGGTTGATTGTAGAATAGGCGCCTAAATGAAAAAAAAAAAAAAAAAAAAGGTATCTTCTCTTTGAGCGGAGTTTAGAACAGAGTTTAATTATATAAGGGACAAATGAGTCTAGAATGAGTCTAGTAGAGGAGTTCTGATGAAAAGGAAGAGGATAGTGTGCAAGAAAAACAGGTTTTAGCTGAGACATAACTACTAAGAAAATGTAAAAACCTGAAGAATGAATGGGAGGCCAAGATAAATTAACAAGTCTGTACTTCTTAATCATAGCAGTAGGTAAAATTTTCTGGATCACCTTTTACAAATACCATTAAATATCTGTTCCATGATGTTATCTCAAGACCTCCTCACTGAATGCTAATTATTTCCACACATAGAAAATATTTCCCAAGAAATGTTAGAAAATGGATGATTTTTTTTCCTCTGAATTGAAGGCAAAAATTCATTTTGAGAAAAACCAGGATAAAACTATCTTAAAGGAGCTTGGTCATTTCTTCATTTGTTTGTTATGGTTACAGACTCTTAAAAAATTACTTGGAGTAAAACTAGATAGGATGCTCCAGAAAATATTGTACATAGTGACAAAGAATCACTCTGAAAATGCTAGGACCCAAAAAAATCTAGGAAGAAGAAAGTAAATATTTAAGTATAAAGAAAATATGTATCAAAAAGAATGCCAAGCTGACTTTTTTATTAATTTTCTGTCATGATTTTGGCTGGGATGGAGTTAGTTTTCTTCATGGAGGCTCATTTGATCCTGTGTTTTTGATCTTTGATGAAAACAGTGGTAATAACCCACCAAAGTTTTCAGTTGTTGTAGAGCAGTGCTTACACTGATTCAAGGACTTTTTTACTTCTCGTGCTGCCCTGCCAGCAATGAGGCTGGGGGTGCACAAGGAGCTGGGAAGGGACACAGCCAGGACGGCTGACCCAGATTGACCAAAGGGATGTCCCATACCATATGGCATCATGCTCAGCAATAAAAGCTGGGGGAAGAAAGAAGGGGGGGACATTCGGAGTACTGGCATTTGTCTTCCCAAGAAACCGTTACGTGTGATGAGACCTGCTTCCCTGGAGGTGGCTGAACACCTGCCTGCCCATGGGAAGTAGCAAATGAATTCCTTGTTTTGCTTTGCTTGAGTGCAGCTTTTGCTTCACCTAGTAAACTGTCTTTATCTCAACACACTTTTACCTTTCCAATTCTCTCCACCATCCCTCTTGGGGAGAGTGAGAACGTGGTTGTGTGGTATTTAACTGCCTGCTGGATTAAACCACAAAATTTCCTTTCTCTTTTTTGTCAAAAGCCTATCTTAAGCAATTCCTTTACATTTATTTATGTTGCAATTTTTTTTAGGAGATTGTTTCTGTTCTACCAAAATATTTGAAGTAAAAGTAAAAGGGGTAATTTTCTCTCAGTATGCTAGGAATCTGAGCATTTCTCAGTCTAGACACAAGAACTCNCTGCTTTATTTTGAGGATTGCTTTCCAGGAATTTTCAAAAATTTTTACATGAAAATTTCAGTTTAACAAAAGGGAAGCATTTCAAGAAAACGAAATGTCATCCAAATCCAAAAGAAGCACTTTAATGGTTTGGTTTGGCCCTTTTTTATCTATAGAGTTCAAAAAACCTATTTATCCAAGACATATATGTTTGTTATTAAATATATATATATATTTTATCTCTTGGGTTTAGATTTAATATCATTTAGAA
>VXAL01006013.1:5290-31421 GCA_013399475.1 Chauna torquata | reverse complement strand
TTGGGAATTTCTACTGAGTCTTTCAGGACTACTATCTTTAAAGCCTTTCCAAAGTCACTTCCTTCCTGGACATAGGTTATAACTACAGAATGGACACTATTTTCCCTGCTCTACAAGAATTCATTCGACTATGGGAGCATTAACATGTAGTTTATTATAATGGCTGATGCTTACCATTACAAGCTGTATTACTATGCATAATGGTTCTGCCCTTGTCAATGCTTATTAAGTCATAATCATTTTGTCAGTGGCAAATATTCTGAGTGGTAGTATATTTATGTTACATTATTAATATGAATACTGAAGAACATAATACTCTTCTACCCTGCCAGAAATGCTGCCTTTCAAAGACAATTTCCCATTGTTAGCTTGTTTTTGAGGTCTCTTAACTAATTTATATCTATGTACACTATTCGTAATACTCTGATAATCCACATGCACTACTCATAATACTCTGATAATTTGTTGAGTTCTAGCAAAGACAACAATTTCCAACTAAAATCTGCATTCACTACCTCTGTACAAATACCTATTCAACATTAATCCCAAAGAATTATACACATTTTAGTCTAATGATACTTGTCATCCACAAAACAATGCTGACTGTCAAAAGAAATGGAATTCCATACAAACTTTTGCTTTTCCATTTTTTTGCCTGGGATTACTCAGGTCAATCAACCTCTAAGTAACTCCAAATCAATCGTGAACTCTACTATCAAACAAAAACTAGAAATTGAGTCTGGTAGAAAAAGATCCAATAAACACTTGAAAAATATCTAATTTATGACAGATGGGACTGATAAAAATTGGGAAGAAAATGACTAATATTTATTTCTAATGTGTATATATATTAAATTTTAAACAAGATGCAACAATGAATGTTTCATAGTGAAGCTAAATTCTATAGGCTGTTAGTGTATAAATAACACTAGGAATGCAACAATTAAAAAAACTTGTTAGAAATACTGCAGACAAGCCAGACTATCTGAAATTAAGCAAAAATAATTTTGCAAAAAGCTAGCAGAGTAAGAGTAAGATTTGTAAGCATTTTAAGAGTAGAACAAGCTACTTTGTAAAAAAAAAAATCTACACATTTCAAGAAAAGCTCATTGGAAGCAAACTCACTAAGCTTGTTCTAAATACAGAACTGCATACAGACAAAATGGGTACTATAGACGAAATATAAATTTAATGACTGCATTTGTATATGCTATTCAAATAAATATGAGTAATTTAAAAAAATACGAATTCTTCACTTTATTTAAAATTTATCTTTCTTCTTTTGACCAGCTTTTTTTTTTTATATTAATCCTACTAAAATGCTGCCACTTAAATGGCTGTGCGTGATGAAAAAAACCTGGTGCACAGGCTGAGAAATAATATTTTCATAGAGATAAAAACAGTAACACATGTAAGTTTGAGTATTTTGTGGTATTTTTCTCAAATGTCTGTGTTCTTTTTCATTATCTGAATACTTACAAAATTGCTGCTGAAAACAGAGTTAGACAAATTCTACCCAGATGACACTACACATCCGTGTATTTTCTCATTCTCTTTGATGAACACCGAGCAGACAACGCAGCCATCTGGTCAGGGAGAAAGAAATTGTGTAAAAATGAGATATGTGTGTGTAAATAAAAGATTGATGAATGAAGCCCTGAAAGCTGAGATGAAAGTGAAGCAGAACAGACAGGTAAATCATTCTGATACTTATGTTAGTGCTGAAATTATGTTCCCCTACTCTCCCCCCCACTGGCAGCAGTGCAGGTGACAAAAAGTACTTTCAATTTTGCTGCTGACAAGTGCTGGGGGTTAGCTAACTGTTTTAGTTCCATTGCTGAGAAAGCATGCTTTCGTCAGGAAGAAGTGAGGTAAAGTTTTGTTGCTTTATTTTTAATTACTTGACATGTATGCACATAATAGTGTGCTGACAGTTATTTAGCTATGAAGCTCCAGCTTCATCACTACCAACAGAGGAATCTAGGATGGTTTGCTAAAACTGAAGAAAGGTTTAGAAAAACATATCGGTTCTGAAGTTGTTCACTAACTCAGACACAAAGGGCTAAATACTTCTTTTTGCACAGTTTCAGAAATGCTTTTAAGCTAGATTCCTTCCTGCACAAGTCTATGAATTTTCTGGTTTTTTTTTTATGTTTAAAATAATAATTTTAGCTGAAATACAATCGAAATAAAAATCCAGCAACTCTTTACAGGCAAGGTCTGTTTTTTTTTTTTTTTTGCCTCTTACGACAACCAAATGATATATTAACTAATGAACAACTAGCTTAGAACCTGGATAACCCTACTTGATGTGACTTCTATTCAATTTAGCAGGAGATAAACTGGACTCTAAAAAACAGTCTTTGCCATCGTGGAAATCAGTGTTTCCCAATCTTCCCTTTCATTATAATTACCCTGCAAGGTTGCTTTTAAATGGTAGATTTACATTTTGGCAATGGACAATAAAGACAGTAGTATGCAACAAACCATGAATCATTTTTCACATAAATGAGCATTGTCTAACCTTACAGAAAGCTTACTGAGTACACCTAGAACTACATCATTGTAAGGAGAAATAAATACTAACTACTCATCTAACATCTGAGATATCTACTGCTTGCTTATTGGTATATTGGGCATTATACAAATTTAAAGCCAACAGCTGTCTCAGTTCAGTAATCTCTGGCACAACTTTTAGGGAAAAAGACTCATTTTATAGATCAGCAGTCTTATTTCTTTATTTTTTAAATATCTCATAGATCTGTTGATATTTAATTAAATTACATGACCATGCAAATCAACATGTTTAAGAAGTTAGGCCTTTTTGATTGGCATGTTCAAATTCTGTGGATATTGGTTCCTGTATTGTTCAGGATATAAGACAAATGTTTTTTAAAACAATGACCTCAGCCAAGCTTGTACCGCCACAAATTTAAAGACATAAAAGTCTGCAAATTCAGGTACTCAGAACTTCAGAGCAGTAAAGCAACAGCATTCAGTCCTTCTGGCTCAAAAAACACAGGCTTCTACCATTAGATCTGAAAGATTATTTCCAGTAACTGTCAGCAGTAGCACATCTGCTGCAACTGAACAGCTGAGTCATTCCAAAAAAGCAAGAATATATACTACGCATATCACTTCATTTACTAGAATAGTTTTAGGGGTAAGTTTCCAAAGGCAAAAGTCAGCGTTTTACATCAGCATCTTCTCTGACTGAAGTCAGGCACCTAATTCTAAATTAGAACTTGGAAAAAATCTCGTGTTTTTTACATGTTATATTACTGAACTTAATATTGCTTAATATAGCTATAGCAACTATCAAAAAACAATAAAGCCTATTACTGACAAATTTTGCTTAATAGGGTTAGCAAGATAATCAAATATATCAAAGCTAAGCCTATGCATTACTAAGTAACATCAGTGATAACTTTTGAAGATTTTTTTTAAATATTACCTATGAACAACAAAATTTAAAAAAATCATACGTAATGTTGGCTTGAAGAATAAGCAATGTCCAGAATGACCGTGTTTACATGCTGAAGCCTGCATAATGTGATAATGTTAAGAATCACCATGTGCTAGTAAAAACTTTGTGTATTGTTACAGCAGCACACCAAGAAGAGGGAGAAGACTTATTGTTAGTAACTTATTCAGTGCATGAGGCTGCTTAGTCATGACCTTGGCACTGGGGAGAATTCAGTATCAATTGTAATCACTATGTATTTTTATTTTAAGCAGTTAAGAAAGAGACAAAGACAAAAACATGTGGAAGCTTATTACTGAGTGAACCGAAGAGCAGCTGTCATATGGTATCGTTTACTGACACATATAGGAGATAGCAGTGGATGACATTTAGCAATGCATGAAATGCCAGAATCACGAAAGAAAAATGACTTCCACATGTCAATCTGTTACTGCCTCTTCAAGTTTGTATTTTCAAGTTTTTAATGTACATTTTCATCTTACAGTAAATATCAAATATTGCTCCATTGATGCACTGTCCATGCTCCTTTCATGCTGCAAAGTGTCAACAGGAGACACAAATCTCCCAAACAGTGAGAAAAACTTGTGTCTTCATGAGTAATTGTTTAAACTTTTAAGCACCAAAAAAATCTACGCCTGAAGAGTTCATTCACATCTACGACAGGAAAAGAAATACCTGAGTATATAAACACTCTCTCGCTTATGATCAACAATAGGACCACTAACAGGCTTTACCCCATTTTTGGAAATTCATGCTCCCATCACATGCTGCTTAAAGAACAGAACCGAAATTCCCAGAACCCTTCTGCAGAAGAAGAGTGTCCCTGTTCACACACTAGACATGCAACTTGCAGCAATGGCCATATTTCTCTTGCTGCCACAGCTTTTCTGACGTGTGAGAATGGTTTAATATTTTCCCCCTAAAAATAATTGTTGGTGTAGAAATAAATACTACAGCTGGTTATATTAACAAAAAATCACGAACTTTTTACTTTCAAGAACATTTACCACACTAGCTTCACACATGCTTCCATCTAGGCATTAACATCAGTGGTAATGGAAAACTCTTGAATAAAACATACTAAAGACTTCTCCTTCAGAGAGAAATGCTAGGAGACCACCACACAAATTACTCTAGAAATAAAAGGCATAGAGTAACATATCTAATTCTAGCTAGAAGGAAAAAATGGAAGCAATGCTTTAATCTGGGGTCTAACACATGATCCTTCTATGGCCTTAGGGAAATCAGTTAACTTCAACTTGTTTTTGTCAGTTATAAAACAGAGATACTAAAAACCACCCATTATATTGAGACAAAGATCAGAAAAATGATAAAGGCAGATAGGTAGCATAATTATCATTATTAATCTCATGGAATGAAAAGGGAATACTCTTCATGAACAAAAATGAAAATGGTTATTTCCTTTGAGAAAAGTGGTAAAACACACCAGTGATAATGTGCAAGTCACCTGACACATTATTTAATATAACACCAAGTAGTTTATTAGCTGTTACAGAAATAGAGACACAGTCGCTCCCTTGAAGAACTCAACACAACATAATAAGTCAAGTGGACAAGAGGCAGGTGAGAGAACTGATGTGGTGAGGGCAGCCAGTAGTAAAGCAACTATTTTGTGAGGGCTAGAATGCAACACAGAAGGAGTATTTCTTTTTTCCGTTAGACAATGCAATAAAAGTTACATTTAGTTTAGTTAATATATTGAATTCAGACACATAATTGTGCTAAAACAGTTTAGTAATCTTCTAAGTCAGTTTTAAAGGGTATTCAAAGCTCAGAATAATGCATGAAAGAAAAATGGGGAAAAAAAAGGACAAGTTGGATTACACTGCTGTAATTACAGTAAAGAGAAAGAATGAAAACACCCAGAGCATGTAGAAATGGAAGGGAGTTGGAAGGAAGTTGTACAAAGCTTAAAAGAATTAAGTAGCTAACAACAGTAAGAAGAAAGCAAGGCAAAACTCCCAGTCACTGCTGTTGACATCAACGAAGCACTCAAAAACTGCATCCAAACAGTTAAACAAGCCCCCCCTCCCCCAGCTGCCAGCAAAACTCACCACGATCTGCATGGGCAAGAGCCTCAGTAACAGCCAGTCATACTTTGACATTAAAGGCTATGGGTGGAAAATGAATAGTTGCAGGAAAAGGAATTCTGCTTCAATTGTATTAAGTCTCAAATGATGGTATGACCTCCAAGACACCAGTTCCCTAATTCAATCTTTTGTGCCCCTCAATCTCCCAGTTTGAGATCCCTTCATTAAACTAGAGGTCATCCAGTTGGTCCTTGAAGCCTATCCAAGCCTGGGAGGGGAAATTTCTAAGAAGCATGTAGGAACAGGGCAAGGAAAAAGCAAAGATGTTTAAAGGAAGGGCGAGTATATTGGACTAAATGACACTGAAAAGGTTGTAGCTAGATGATGCTTGAGCAAGAGCAGAGGCTAATATTAAGCCAGTATGTTGCCTCTCTTATGGGGATCTAGGATGGGAGTGCCTAAAGGCTGAAAGTGGTAGCATGGCTCAGCACTCCCTTTGCTCTTGCTCCGAGTTCTGTGTTCAAATATATTAAAAGCATACATGAATAATAAATTGAGGTGCCCTCTTCCCTTATTGGGATTTTTTTCCCCTCTCAATCAAAGAAAAAAAAATCTCAGCCACCAATATACATGAAAACACAGCACCTTGTCAAGCCTCTTGATTTTTTTTTTCTCCTTCACTGAAAGACTTCTCTGATCCCTTGTTTTGCTCACAGGCACATGAAAAATCTAATACAGCCACTATGAATAAGGCTTTTTTTTTTACTTACCTAGTTTTTGCTGAGTATACAGTAAGGTGTGAAGTGGTCAAGAAGCAAATGCAGCCTGGTTAGAACAAGTAAAAAAAAATAAACATTTTAATCCAATACTATGCATTAGTTTTAGATGTGTTTTGATGATTTTGAGTTATTGCTTTCAAAACAGAATGTGTTGTTGAAAAAGATGCTGTAGAAACCTGCTTTACATTTAAAGGCTTTGCAAAATCATATAATCAGCAAAAACTGAGAAATTTGGCCTCTGTTTGCTTTCCTTCCGTTCCTCATAGTTATTACTGCCTCATTATACAGTCATTTGTACAATGTTTTGGCAGACATTTACTATTGCATAAATTAAAGTTACTGAATCTAGTTCTGCCTACAGGTCTTTATGAAAATACCAGCAACATTTTTATTTGAATGTCAAAGTTTGTCAACCATTAAACTGATTGATTTTTCATTATGCAATTCAATAGAAGAAGCAATCTCCAGTCTGTATGCAACATTACTCTGAGAAAAATATGCATCTATGAAAAATCCTTCCTGCTTATTTTTTAAAAACAAAACAACAAAAAAACCCTCTCTTCACAAAGGAACTATGTTTTAAGTCTGGCTTCATACATTTTATTATTACACTAGCAACAGATATGATGCTGTAATTCAATTCAGTGAAAAAGAATGAATTCATCTGTAATAATCCAAAAAGTCCAGTAAGCCTTTAGAAACCTCTCCATGTGGCTTTATAATAAAAATATTGATTACAGTAAGTTTAAGCCCTCCGGTGAGAAGCTACTGTAGGCTCCATAACAGCTAGACTCAATACTCTAAAGAAAGCTCCTTCAGAGAACAGCGCAGTATGAGCTTTCCTGGAGGAACAGCCCAGCATCGTGGAGACTTCAAACAAGTTTAGAGAAAAACCTTCTCAGTTTATTTAGTTTTTAGTTGTCTTTTCAAAATCACCAAGGATGATGGCTACAGAAAAGCCTAGAAGAAACTCAAAGCTTACCTCAGATTCCTCCAAAACGCCACAAAATGCCTAAGTTTATGTCCAGAGTTGCGTTCAGTTCTCCCTGTGCAGATGAGCTGGTCAAGGCTGGTTCATCACTCCAGCTCCTGAGGAGCTGAAAACAGCAAGTGCAGGCTGAATGTTGAGGTGCCATAGCAGCACGTTCCACTCTGCAGCAGCTATCCTTGGTCAGAGAAGCCACTATTTATCAACTGCAAACCAAGAGATTCAGAAGAGCCACACAAAAAAAAAACAGGCCTTCTCTCGTGCCATCCTGTGTTCCACTGCACCACAAATTTTGTTTACTTGTTTATGCTATATTCTCCCCAGAAGGAGGTGACATGGTGAAGTGCAATGACCTAGGAAGAAGGAAGGTTTATTTCTCTCTTGGGAGTAACCAAGTATATACTGGAGGGAAACGGACCAAGAATGCAGAGTAAATGGGAGAAGAGCACCACGGCCTTGTGGCACAGCAGCTGCAGTACTGACAGGAGCAAGGAGCACAGACATGCAGACCCTCTTGTGGACATACCCTTTCCCACCCCACATGGGCTACCCTCTCCCTCACTGCTGAGGCGTGCCAGTCCAGTTCTCCTGCTGCTCGTGCCACATCCCAGGCCAGAGAGGCGACAGGCCACCAGCAGTGCTGGCCTTCACCTCTATTTGGGGAGCATCTGCCATCAGCCTCACGGGGTACACACCACAGCCTCCCTACAAGTCCTTCAAGTCCTTGAACCATGAGCTATTTTATCACCAGCCACCAAATTTTATTCCCACCACCAAGAACAGCCTATGTGTATGTAATGGAGGTAGGGAAACAGCAGCACTTACATGTATTTTCCTTAACTTCTATTGCTTCCCATTTATTATTGAAGTATTATTCATTGGCCTGGCATCATTAAACAACCTTCTTCATCTGTTTGACTCAAAGATTAAAGAATGTAGAGCACACAATGAAAAGTTTAATTAAAACTAGGATGTTAGAGAGTGTAGAAATAGCACCCAACACGAAAGCATAATTCAAGCTATAAAAAGGTGAACTAAAATCAGTGTGCACAGTATGATCACTGTATATATACTGTATTCACAAGTTAAGTACAAAAGAACATCGGGTGAAATACTAGGCAAAACAGTCATACCAATTTTTAGGAGTTCCTTGAACTATAATTTATTCACATATTTGTGATTATTGATTTTTGTTAGTGGTATCCCATTGCTTTTATTTAAAAACCTTCCTAGAACAGGAGATCATTTATGCAAATTAGATATTACAAATGCTCAGAAATAGGCTGTGTAAAAAGAAATCCACAGAATTCATTGTCCGAACTAAAGAGATGACATAGAGTACAAAATTCAGCAATTATTTTGCACTTTGTAACTGCATCCATATATGTGGTAAAAACCTGAAAAGTGCTGTGTAATTATCTGATTTATAAGCAGTACCACAGAATAAAATCTGGATAAAATTCTGATTCTTTAAATTCAGTGCTGTAACTCCAAATAGTCTTCAAGCAGTACAATATTTCAAAATTCAGATCTCAGTTTTCTGAGATACCTGCTTAATTCAGTCTATTTCTTTTTCATTTTCTTTTTTTTAAAGGAAAGGATGAGTTAGGCTCTACACAAAAATAACAAACCATTAACAAATACATGGTTAGTGTGTGTAGCAGTATTTTTCAGATTCACTGGACCACTGACAACCAAACAAAGCTAACATGAGCTTAGAGTAAATTTAATATTATTTTTAATTTACTAGCACAGTTAAAAGCACTTTAGTACAAAAAAATTATGGCTTTTATTATGTCTATAAACAGGCAACCTACTGAATTATCACATAGAATGTTAGTGACATTAAGTCCTAATTAAACTACGAAGCAATATGCATTACAATATAATTACAATTACAACAAAATATGCACAAGCAAGAAGTATTTCAAAAAAGTATCACGTTACATTATTAAGGAGCAAATAAAGTTTGTGCTGATTGGTGAAAGCTTACTTGCAAAACAGATAATGTCACACTGATGGCTAACAAAAAATCTGCTATTCTGTCATGTAATAACAGTTATATTTTTCTCTCAGAAAATCGTTTGCACCTCTACTCAGTATTACTGCTATCCGTTTTTACAGCTACCATTAACACTGTTCCTTTTCCTTCTCAAATATATATTACTTTTATATTTTACTGACCTCTCAAAAGGCTTCAGAAAATATCTGTCACCATTTTACATCTTTTTACTGTGACATTAAAGGGAAATTATTCAACCAAGTTCATTCAAGAACCCAGCGCCAGAGCCAAGAAATGAACCCATTTCTCTTGAATCCCAAGTTGATACATTATCCACTGCATGTTGCTACTCTTCCAGCGCTGCTTTGTACTGCTTTGTTACACTTGTGCATGTGCATGCATTTTCTGACATCATTTTAAAGATGACACTTGAATAGACCATCTGAAGAGACCTGACGTCAATCAACTTTTAGAACATAAACTATATGCAGTGTGCATTTCAAATGATATCTTGGAAGAGCTGAGTATGTCCTTAAAACGTAACTGAGAGGGCTATTAGCTTTTACCGTGCTTACATTTTCATTTTAGGTGCAGACTGGGAGTCAGGAAAATAATCTAAGGTCTCCTGGCTTAAAACCTCTACAGAAAAAAAATGCAAGCATAAATGAAAGTGCCACCAAAGTAAGTTATTTTACAAAGGCTGCCTTAATAGTAGGTTGCTTTTTTTTTTTGTTCTTCATATAAGCATTTTATTTTTTGTCTTAAAAATGTATGAAGTAAAAATGAATAAGCAATTTTTTATTAAGTTATGTGTATTATTTCAGCCTCCAAATATGGAGCAGGAAAAATACCATGCGACTTAACTAGTAAGTTGCAGTAAGAATCATATAGTGGATTATCTATGAATAATCTAAAAGCTAAAAATTATTCACTGAATGTACTTAACTAGGGTTTACACAAATTTTTGAATAGGAAAACAGGCTGAATTCACTGGATAATTCATTCACAACAAAGGGCTCAACCATGACTAGCAATGACTTTCACGCTACTGAAAAGTTCCCAGAGAAATGTTTCATTACATTGGTCTGACAGCTGGTCTCTGATCATGATTAAACGGCTTTCCACTGGGGGAACTCCAAAAAATATGCCTGAGTTTGAAACAGAGTAGATTCAAAATTCCACACTGGCCATTACAAAGTTTCTTACCAACTCAGTCTAAAACATAGCACAAGAGCGCTTAAATCAATCCATTAATTAATTAAAAGAGAAGAATCTTTTAAGCTGTCCTTTTCTAGATCTCATGTTTCTACAATGATGTTAGCCAATAATGAAACACTTGTTCCTCAGCCTGGCCATTCAGCTCAGGTACAGAATACCAGCTTACTAACAATGACCACATTAGTTTTATGGCTTGTGAACTAGCGCTTGAAGTATCAACGAACTGCAGTCAAGGGCTGCAATGCTGTTATCCAGATGTTGTATCATTGTCCTACTTAAGAGTTGCTAACCTAACAGCTTCAGGATGAAGACAACAATCACTTTCAATAGAGAATCATTTCTTGGTCCAGCTCTGTGCTTACAGCAAAATTTCCTTAGCCACAAATGGTGATTGCTATCATGCAATAACACTTCAGAAAAGAAGCAACTGTCTGAGAAGACAGATGGAGCGTCCACAGCCTTTGGCATGCCACACTTACTGAAGTGTTAAGTGCAGGGAATGGAGGAACAGCACTAAAGCCTTCTTCAGAGACCCAAATATATCAGCAACAGGGTAGCACTTCAGAAGGAAGTATGAGATCCTGAAAATCTGTACCTAAAAATGTGGATGTTCCTATATTTCCTAAAAATCAGCACTATCTGAATTAATGGCACAACCTCCTTGCACCATGCCTCTTGTGCTAATCAAAAGATTAGACTGCCACTAAGAAAGTATTTAAGGATGCTCCAATCTTTTAGAGTAAAACAAAACAAAACCAAAAACCCCAACAACTGATAGTTAATAGGAAAAAATAAAATCGGGTTAAGGGACTGTACTACTGAATTCAGAATACTGGCCAGATTAAACAAAACAAAACAAAACAAAAAAACAACTTGCCATACTCCCAAAGAAGCTTTTCCCCAAAATTGAGACGATACCTACATAAAACTGCCACTTGAGCAGCATTATATACACTGGGAGTCAGCCATTGTATACTCAACCATTGTTTACTCAAATACATCTGGGCTTGATATACATTCAGGTTGATACCTTCCATCTTCTTTTGTCAATGTATGCAAGTAGTGTAAAATATATTCTCTGTTAGAATTGTGACAGGAGGAGTATTTTCTATTAAAGTCGCCTCTGATCAGAGCTCCCATGCAGTCAACATCTGCATCTTCCTGATACTTCACTGTCAACTTTCTAAATCTCAAATGTCATTGAAATTTACAACGTTACAGCCTGGCTCCCCATCCTGATTTTGAAGAACCAGTCACTGCTATGAACAGAAACTGGCAGCCTGTAAATAAAAATAATGGTGGAATTGCTAATAAGCTCTATTTACACCAAAAGTAATTTTTTTGCTTGGTACATGGCTGACATGATGAATTCCACATGGCTGACCACTTCCTACTACGTACCTCTACAGCTGAAAGTATCCTCCTGCGGTAACTTCTGTCACATTAAAAAAGTTATACTTGAAGTCATACACAACTAAGTTAAAGTTTCCGTCTGATCACTGAAGTAATCTTACTACTAAAGTGGGTTGCAATAAACAACCATTTAAGATTGGTGTCTCAAACTTCCAGTGTTACAACTACTTTCAAATCTTACTAAAGATACTTGGTGTTACTACTTACCAAAGAAATACAAGCAACTCCACTGCCACTACTGCTCTTCCACATATTTTTGACAGTTTTGGTAATAGCAAGTAATGCTAACTTTTGGATATTGTATAGTGGTTGATTTCTGCAAGGTTTAAATGATAAACTTTATGAGTTAATCATTGTCATAATAGTTACATATATACATACACACAGAACTAATTAATACTATTTGAAAACATGTTAAGAATTGCATGCACACAAAAAAACAATAGTTTTAAGATGTGACTTCAGTTAACTTGCTCCCTTAGTTAGAAATTTAGCAACTGCATTGATCATTTAGAAATCGCATTCATAAATTCAAAACATTTATATTTTAGGAACTTTGTCTGCCAGAAGAGCAGAACTGGAATTAAACAAACAAAAAGTCACAGAATCCTAAGGAAAAATAAAAGAGTATCAACAGCAGACAGCCCACCAGAATCTGAAGAGCTTATTGATAATTAATGAGTGAACAGAACATTCACTATGGCAGAAAAGCCAGGAGATGTCTGAATTAATATTCAAAGCGATGGAGCAGTTGAGGGTAGTTCTGACATCAGACTTTTTACTTGCTGAGGGGATGAATCGAAACTTTTTGTTTTCTTAAGGGAGGTTCTTTTGTTTTTCAAGGGAGTTGCTTTATGGTTACCACTGAGCAAAGTCTAATTTCCATATCATGCAGATTGACAGAAACTATTGTAAAAAAAAGAATTAGTAGATATGAACAATCATAATATTGGGAAAGAGTTAACAAGGCTTTCATAGAGAAAAGCTATGCCTCAAAAATCTACAAAAGTTCTTGAGGAGTCTAACTTGATGGCCACAGAATAGCCGGGTTATACTGATGCTAGCCTTCCCTGAAACTTCCAACATGACCCCTCAAGAAACTCTTGAAAAACATCAAACCTAACCATCAGAGGAAAAAGGATGCTACTATTGATTGACAGCTAGCAAAAAAATAGTAATTGTCCCAAACTTGTGTTGCTGAATATATTCAGAAATGACTTTAAGAAAAGGGGTGAGAGGAAGTTTGCTGCTGATACAATATTATGTCAGAAGAGTGAAAACCTAAAACGTATTGCAGAGGAGTATACAAAAGACCTATAACAGTAACTGACTTCGCAACAAAATGCACAATAAAGGATGGACAAATATATCCACAGATAAACAAAACATAATACTCTCACTTGCACTGTAAACTGCTCAGTGCATGCACTGCGTATTACTCCATTTATAAGGTATTCTTGGTTAATTGTTGTTGGCTCATTCCCAAAAGCACATGTGGTGTTGTCTCCCCCCAGCCCGAGCCCATTAACAATTAAAAATTGTATAGAAATCTCACACAGCAGAAAGGGAAAACAAAAGTGCAAGACAGTTGATCTCAGAGCATGAAGGTTATGACAATGCCCCCATGTTATCCTCCCCCTGCCACTACAATAATCCTATTTTAGCTATTTCCATCTGTTTGCCTCTCTCTTCTTTCTACCACGCGTGGAAAGTGGGTAGTTCACGTTTTCCCACTTGCAGCCTGGAAAAGCATTGAGGACAGTGAGTTTATCTTTTCAACAGCTGAGATTATAGATTTTAAGTGACCCAGCCTCTTACTGTGTGAAAACAGTATTTTAATACTTCCTATTTGTCATTAATCAATAGATTACTAGCAAATTGTACTTGATATTAAGCCATTGCAACTCACATTGCTGATGTACAAAGACTTGTAGAGGAGAGAGAAGAGCCTAAAATACAATGAAGACTGAAGCAAAAGGAGCCATGCAACCTCCCGATTACAAACAATGAAACTGATATTAGCCACATAAAGTAATATAGAACTGTTACAGGAACTTGGACAAGATTAGGAAATGTATGGGAAATACAAAGTGCAATATAAAAGATAAAAATACCGAAAATTCCACAAGTCCTCTTCAGAGCATTTCAGTGAAACAGCAAAAGGCTAGCTAGCGTGTGCCCCACTCTTCACATTTCCACACAGGAGCTGACAGCACCTGGACATTTCTGAATCAGCAAGTTTAACATGAAGATTTTTTTTCCAGGGGTCAATTTTCCCATTGATGCAAGGAGGATTTACACATGCAAGTCCCATTAACATTAATAGGAGTTACCCACATAAATCCCCCCGCAATGATAGGAGAAAAGACCCCATAGTCTGCAAGGATCTAAGTTCTAGTGATTACCTGTCAAATGGCCCTAAGCATCATCATCACTAGAAAAAGCAGACGTAGCAGCTTCATGGCTGAAAATACTTCCAAAGGAAGGGTAACTAATTGCAATCATACAGATAAGGCAATACAACACCAGAGGGGAAAGTGGCATAAAGCTGACTGCCTGAATATTAAGGGTTAATCCAATTAACCAAGTTAAAAAGAAAATACTCATTAAAAAAGGAATTCAAACATATCAAAGCACTCCTTCGAAAAAAAGGTGTGAATATTGTATGAGCTCCAAGGTGCTTGAAGGATAATACAGCTACTTGTTTAAAAATTCAATTAACCTTATCTTTCTTTAACTTGATTTATTAATAATCCTACAGATGAATTGCCAGTTTTTAAAAAGTCATGTTATCTTTTGAATACATCCTGTATGACAAGCCTTAAAAACTACTTCAAATAAGCCTAACCCTCACTTTGTATGCTTAAATCATTTAAAGCAAGAACAAGATGCAGTTCAATGCATGATTTCTGTAAAATAAAAAGATCAACAGCCTTATCTACTGCTATTGCAAGTATGCTATTGGGTACTCAATTACCATAGGAAAAGCATTTTATGTTTCCATTCGCCACATGAACAAGACATGAAAACATTTTTTAAGCAATCAATGTAGTGTAAAGTCATAGCCTACAACTTGTAGATTATTCTGTTTTATCTAGAATCGAATTTGCAGGATTACTAAATTTTGCTTCACATGGACATGAAGCACAAAGATGCTACTTTATACAAACTCACTATCTTATGTAAACATACTGACACACATATTAAACTCCAATCTTATTACAGATGTCAACATGCTGAAAGTAAAGAAGAGAATTTTCAGAAAGTCTCCACTAACAAATGAACTTTTCTTGCTTAATGGAAAGAAAACACACAAAAATGCACTTGCAAGCAAACCTTTAATTTTCATCAGACTATTTACTTGTAAACATAGAAGATGAAAAATTCAACTATGATCCCCCAGTAGCGAAAGGCAAACAGGTACTAGGTCTTCCACTTAGATCTTTTACAGATTGGTACATGTTAAATACAATTACCAGATACTCATGCTTTCCAATACACACAAGTACAGCTAAACGAAGTCNTACACACAAAGGTGCCTATCCAATAGATAAAGAACATAAGCACTAATAAACTCATTTTTGAATTGCAAATTGGACAACGTATTATGATGCAAGACAAAGTGAAGTTAGCTATATCAGTCATGCTGTAAAAATAAATAAATAAATTAACCTTTATGGCATGAAGCTATTTTAAAGGCAGACACATGCACTGCAAAACTGTACAAAAGTTTGGTTATGTCAAGTTCAGACAGTGCTGAATATTCATCATTTGATGGCATTTTTATTTACATACCGTATTTAAGCACTGCTAGAACTGTATCTAAGTTCAAGTACAAGTTTAAACTCATCAAAATTCACTGATCTCTATGTTCAGACACACTGCTGAACTATTCGAGTGTACATTTTAAGGTAAATCTTAAATCTTAAAGTAAATGCTAAATACTTTTCATCATCTGAATATCTAATTTCAAGCATTGTTCAGAAGAAGTGCAAGTCCATCCCGGTCATATACAATAGCTTTCTCATTTTGTAATTCTTCATACAAACTAAGCTTATAAATAGTTCAGTAAATTTTACTGTATAAATGTTTTATGATTATCATTACAAAATGCATCATGTACAGCTATCACACTAGTTTTAATCCTATTAACCAGGATAAATATAAACCTTTGGAATTGAGTTGAACCTTCTCCCCAGCATGGAAAACCTCAATTAAATGCCATCTAAACTTCTAAGACACCATACTTGCAAAAAAAAATTAATTGCTGGCTTATTAGAGGTCCAAACATTGCAACAAATCCAGGGAAACTGATAACAATTATGCTCAGTATCTGATTTTTAATTCTGCTGGAAGTCTAGCATTAAGTTTACGTTGTGCCATTACTGACTATAGTAAATTAAGCCACCAGTAAAAATGAGTGATCACGCAACTGTTGAGTTTTATTAAAAAAAAAACAAAACAGAACAAAAAAACATTCTGAAAGTAAAATAGTTTCCTGTGAGGAATATCCATTGGATTATACTTGTTTTTAAACTACGGCATCAGCTTCAAAACCATGCAAGAAATTTTTTCACTATACAATTTAAATGACATCTTTTGTATTCTAAAGCCACCCCAGAACTGTTAATATTATTGCCTTTAAGGTCTCTTCCTAAAAAGCACTCTGAAGGTCACGTTCACCTGCTTCATTAGCACAGACACAATGACTTTCAGTAGAAATGCAATACTTCATAACAGAAGATCATCTTCTGACTGGTAAGCAAAATTGTATGTTCTTTCAATTAGTTTTGACTTGCCTGTTTAAAAGATGGAGGAGTCTTTCCAAGATGTAAACCAAAATCAAACTCTTTCAACAAATGAATCATATTTGAACATTTTAAATTCAAATGCTTTGTTCCGTGATGCTTATTTATTTATTTTTCAGCTACAAACATCCCTGGATCTGGTGGACCTATGACTTTATTTGAATAAGATTATTCAAGCTAAGGAAAGCAAAGCAATCACAAATAGTACAGCTATGGGTTTTTTAAACCTCTTTTTCCTACCCTTCCTCCCTTATACCTTAGTTTCTGTCAGCTGCCTCTTCTACTATGAGAACAGAGCTAATTCATTCTTCACTGTGTTCTTTAACAGCAGTACTACCTCTGCTACTGCTTTCCTCAGGTGAGGATTCAGGTTTCATCTCTGGTGAATTATTTAACCCAGACTCTTCTGACACAATCTCATCTTCATCATAAATAATATCTTCTGGATTTGGTGGTGGTGGGCAAAATTCCTCTGTAGGAAACATTTCTTGGAAAATAGTCTCAGCCTATTAAGGAAAAAAAAAAACACTTTACTTTGAAATGTAATACCTTACAGCAGTATTTTGCAGATATTTAAGATTAACATCTGTTCTTTCAGATCGATAGTGATTTAATACTTTGGCAGTTTTGTCAATACATAGGAATTGCCATACCTTCTCGCAGTTCTCCAAAAAAATCTTTTCCACTATAAAAAATATTTCTATCTCCAGTCAAACACAAAGAGCTGTACGGGAAAGATCTCACCTGTTTCCAGAGAGAACAATCTGTTTCACATGCCCAGCAAAGCCAGGAAATTATTAGCATGTACAATCTACATCACAACTCTAATGCTTTCCATCCTAAATTTAGAAGCTAACAAAAAAAATCTCTTAGATATGATGAACATATCAAGCTTTCATTTCTGTTTTTCTGAACTGCTCTTACATAGCTCAATGAAGAACTATTTTCATCCAATGGGATATTATCATTAAAAATACATATTGAGGTTTAAAAGTTGAGTACACACAAAAAGCTACAGTGTCAAGTTTTTGACCACTGCAAAGAAAGATGTTTTAAAGAATCATGTTCTTGATAACATCAGGGTAGTTGTTATTACAACGTATAGTATATTACGATGTATAGAATACAACTATAAAATCTGGGATTAAAAACACCAAAGTAATACAAACATTAGAATTCTTGAAAAACAGACATTTTATAAAAATGAGACAGGAGACCAAAATTCCTTTAAAAAACACAAGAATGCAAGGAGCTTTGTTAACTAGTATTAAATTGTTTCATACGTTCCTGTGCAAATAACCCATTTACAAGCTTAACCTATAAGCTTAAAGAAAAAAAAAGAAGATGCTAAATAAAGGAATTTATTTAACAAATAAACATGCATGTCACATATCTGTATTAGGTTTATGTGGGAAGGTTTTAGTAGTGGGTGGGCTGCAGGGGTGGCCTGAGAAGAGTCCAGAAGCTGCCCCATGTTAGACAAAAGTCAGTTCCAGGCGACTCAAAAAGAGACCCACCACTGGCCAGAGCTGAGCCAATGAGTGATGCTAGCTAGTTGCATCTCTGAGAGCAGATTTAAGAAAGGGATAAAAACGGCTGTGCAACAGCAGCTGGGATACAGGGGTGAGAAAATGAGAAACAGCCCTGCAGACACCAAGGTCAGTGAAGAAGGAGGGCAGGAGGTGCTACAGGCACCGGAGCAGAAGTTCCCCTGCGGCCTGTGGTGAGGACCATGGTGGAGCAGGCTGTCCCCCTACAGCCCATGGGGTACCACAGTGGAGCAGATCTCCACATGCAGCCCGTGGAGGAGCCCACGGTGGAGCAGGTAGATGTGGCCTGAAGGAGGCTGCAGCCCATGGAGAGCCCCTGCAGGAGCAGACTCTGGGCTGGAGCTTCAGCCCGTGGAGAGGAGCCCACGCAGGAGCAGGTGATCCGGTGGGAGCTGCCACCTGTGGGGGACCCATGCCGGAGCAGTTTGCTCCTGAAGGATGGACCCCGTGGTACGAACCCATGTTGGAGCTGCCTGTGGGAAGCCCACGCAGGATCCGTTTGGGAAGGATGGCATCCCATGGGAGTGACCCCACGCTGGAGCAGGGGAAGAGTGTGACCATGAAGGAGCGGCAGGGATGAAGTGTTATGGACTGACTGCGAACCCCATTCCCGGGGGGTGGGTGTAGAAGAAAGTGGAGGTCGGGGGAAAGGTGTTTTTAGTTTGCTTTTAGTTCTCACTACTTTAGTCTGTTAGTAATAGGCAATAAATTACATTAATCTCCCTTACGCTGTGTTTTGCCCATAATGGTAACTAGTGAGTGATCTCCCCATCCTTGTCTCAATACATGAGCTTTTTCATCATGTTTTCTCTCCCTGTTCTTCTGAGGAGGGAGCGTGAGAGAGCGGTGTGGTGGTGCTGAGCTACCTACTGGTGTTAAACCATCACAATGTCCATGAAGGTTTTCTTTTCCAAGCCTCTAGGCTTCCATGGCAAATGGAGATAACTGACATAGATCCTGGTTATGTTCTGGGTTTCTTCAAAGTGAAAGAGTATTGCCTCTCAATTTTGTCTGTTTAGTAAACTATGCCCTAAAGACGACCTGTGATGAGAGCTCCCACATAGGCAAAACTACAGTTAATCTTTATATTGATACTATTACCAGACACTGCACTGAAAAAGCTGACAGTAGGGTCAGTTAATGCCAACTGCAAAGGCTGATTACATGATGAGGATTCCTGGACAAGGCGGAATTGTTTTCAGATTAATACATCATTGAGCATGTACCAAACAGCTTTCTGTGATAAACCTCACTGCCCACCAGCAGTGGATTTGTATCAGCAGCACATGGATGTAGGGCTCCATTATTAACTGCTCAAATGACCCTGTCTGCTCTCAGTTCAACTTAATTTTTCACTCTGCTTCCTAAATTTCACTTTTCCATACCCATTTAAAAACTCTTTTTAAAACTATTTATAATAGCATATGAAGAAATATTAAAAAAAAATCTTATCTACTTCAAAAACATGCGTTTGTGATTTAAAAACCCTGCCTAATAAGTCTGGAGGATGACAGGGTGCAAATATCCTACAAAAGGCTTACAAAGCTAAGCTTTTGAAGGTAAGAAAAAGACTTTTTATTTCAAGTCTGCACTTATCCTTGAAACTCCAAAAATATACTTAAATTACTGTATTTAATAGAATATTGATGAAAAAAAGTGCCATATTTTGCACTAAATATATGAAAAACTAGAGCAGACAAACATTTCATGCTGCATTTCTGAACAATTTTTCAGACTCCAGTGACCAAAAATGGTCAAACAGTTATGAGGTTGAACATGGCAAGAAATTCTCAGTATGCTATGCAGGACATCATGACATTGATTATAATTGAACAATTTAATTGTATAGCATACTTTCAGGTCTAACAATTTTTTACGTTAACCTTACCCAGCTGAAGTCATGCAGAATAACCAATTATAATTTAACATCTCCTTCATTACAGCACATTGATATTTATTGTAATTTAGTAAATAGTTGCTTCAATATTTAGTAGTTAAGTGCACCAGAGGTTCAAGTGTGTATGTTTGCATTAAGCATTAAGAAATAAGCATGTAAGGCACTTGCACAGATGTTCTGATTTGTAACTGTTAAACTACTTGAAGCTGAACAAAACATGTTTTGTTACTGCGTTATTGCATCCCAACTACCCATCCTGACAGCACGCAGACTAACTGTATGGGCTTTCATAGCAACTTTTACAGAGAACACTACCAAACTAACAGAGTTTCGAAATATGACACACTTGAAAAACTACGAAATCCCTCCAGATAAATGAAACAGGTTAAAGGACAAATATTGGCATGACATCGTAGTGCTTTCTTATGAACATGAAGATGCCTCAGAAATCTGAAATACTTCAGGGAACACTGCATACTACTTTAGTACGTGATTATTCATGTCAGGTTGTAGCAGAGCAAAAAATAGAAAACTGGAAGCCAGATACTTTACTTGATCCGTATGTGCAGGATTTGAAGTAATCATAAACAGGAATTTACATTTGATTTAGCCTATCCTCAGGACAAACAAATGCATCCATTAAAAATTAAATGAATATTATACTAGAAATTTAACACTAAATTAAGATAAAACAAGAATTAAGTCACCCGTATACTGAGCTGTAAATGGATAATCAACCGTTGTGATACCTCACCTTCTAAATAATGTATCACCAATACAATCAAAGAGCATGACAGACAGAAATTAGTAATACTAACGGTAATGAAAACATAAATCATAGAAGTATCACTAAAACAGTACACAGAATTGATTAGAGAACTTATATTCATTGTTCCAAGCTATCTCCAAGACTAATATGCAGTTGTTTTTTTTTTTTTAATTATTAATAGCCTTCTCATCCATGGATTTGTAAATCTCATGTTCAGAAATTTCCATCCATTGCTAGGAAGAAGAAAGTGATTTGGGCATAGAGGGCACACCAACTTACATGTGTATTTCCATCCTCCGCTTGTCTGGAAAGTACATGCACACTAGTTAGGAAGGGTGTGTCCTAACTTCGAGTTCTGCTCTATCTTCAGCTCAGTCTTTATTTGGTCCTCACATACACTCCTTTCTTTTCCGTCATGACTTTTAATTATGTATATGTTTACACTAAAATATTTTTCATTCTAATTAGTGACCACTTGTTTCAAAATCTAAAACAGGTTCAAAAAATCCTAACTTCTACTCTTTCTGCCAGTGTGACGGGCTCTTCTTGATTGTTTCTCCTCTGAGATGTGTCTAGTTAACATCTATCTCACTGATGGTCAAGAGATTTCACATGAAGGCTAACTACAGCACTGACTATTTACATACAGCTTTATCTACAATACCATTACTCACTCATTGTTAAGAATGGGAGCTCTTAAGGTAAAACAAAGCTAAATGCTAGAAAAAGTGGCTGTCTGAATTAAAATAGGCTGTTTTAAAACAAATTTAAATGGCTTTTAACTTGCAGTGTTTCAAATAACTGTTGAAAAAATCTCATTTAAAAAAGAATTCATTAACAATTTAAAACTGCTACCATAATAATTGTCTTGCATTATTTTTTGTCTTAACAATCCTTTTGTCCTATTGGGAGGCAAACTATTGCCTTGTAAAGCAAAATGAAGGGTACTATTAGTCCTTAATTATACTGTTCTGACCCTACAGTTCAGGCTATGTCAGCCTTTACATCTTAAACTCTTATTTTAAGAGGTTTATGACTTAGTCATAAAAAATCCTGCAACTACTTAGAAGATGGCATGCACATTCTCTGAACAAGGCCATTAAAAAAACAGCTTGAAAAATGAGTAGTGCCAGTTAATCCTACAAAGATGTAAAAGTGTTCTCACACGTTAGGTCTGAAAGCACCCTGACATCACAGTGACTGCTGTGGTAGACTTGTCTAAGAATTTATACCTTCCTTATCAAAGTGGATCTTTGAATGGAAGAGCAAAGGAGAAGCATTCCTGCAGTCTTCTTTTGCCGAACTAGTCTGTCATGGTTTTGGCTGGGATAGAGTTAATTTTCTTCGTAGAGGCTCACACAATGCTGTGTTTTGGATTTTTGATGAAAATAGTGCTGATGTTTTTGGTTACCGCAGAGCAGTATTTACATAAAGCCAAGGACTTTTTTGCTTCTTGTGCTGCCCTGTCAGCGAGGAGGCTGGGGGTGCACAAGGAGCTGGGAGGAGATATAGCCAGGGCAGGTGACCCTGACTCACCAAAAAGATATTAAACACCATATGACATCATGCTCAGCCATAAAAGCTGGGGTAAAGAAGGAGGAAGGGGCGGCGTGGAAAGTGATGGCGTTTGTCTTCCCAAGAAACCATTACGCGTGATGAGCCCTGCTTCCTGGAAGTGGCTGAACACCTGCCTGCCCATGGGAAGTAGCGAAAGAATTCCTTGTTTTGCTTTGCTTGCGCGCGCTGCTTTTGCTTTACCTAGTAAACTGTCTTTATCTCAACCCATGAGTTCTGGCACTTTTACCTTTCTGATTCTCTCCCCATCCCACCTGGGGAGGGTGAGCGAGCGGCTGTGTGGCACTTAGCTGCCTACCGGGGCTAAACCACAACATAGTCATAATCTGCATATTCTCAAGATCTTTTCTTTTACTCAGTAGTAGTGGGGAAGGCACAAAGAGAGGTTTAATATTCAGTTCTTTGAGAATTTCTATGTACCTACCCTTGGTGATCTGGCGTTCCCACATACTCTGTCTACTGCCAACAAAGAAGGCAGCTACTTCACCACTTCTCCACCTACCTTTTGTCTAGGGAGCTTTCACTCTTCACCTCCCATTTCAAAGCACTAGTATTTTGTCTCAGATCAAATACTGGTCTGTTGTGCCTACTATTAGGCAAGCTGCAAGCCGTTCTCAGTTCAGGAGTCCAGTTAGCTGGAACTAGATGCATAGACACCCAAATATGGAGAACTAAAAGTCAAAACTGAACGTGATTTGGTGCCAAATACTATCTCAAGGTCATGAGTTGAGTTAGATTCCCCTCAATGCCTTCAGAGACACAATTACAACACAAATTTTTAATACAGTAGTACTAAAGCAAAGAGGAGGTAAGACATGTAGCTTAACATACTGGACTAGTAATTATGCTGTTTTGTTGTGTCCTCCACCCCCAGCCCTCAATAGGTTTTGGCTTTGTGGCTATGTCCTGCAGGTATTAAACTGCTTTGACAATTCTTGCAAGTTGAACTGTAGACAGGCTTTCCTGACCTTTCATTTATACTGCTTCTCTTATTAATTTATCTCTTCTTTAACCTTACAGACAAAAGACTACATATTTTGTGGAGTTATCTTCTATACATCTGAATTGACATTTTTCCTTTCCAGAGTGTTAAATCAAGGAACCATCCTACCAACATCATCATCTTCAGGTATGGCTGCCTTCTAAATTCCCTTTACCTTTTCAGATTAACCATCTGCTACTCCTAATGTTACTACACTAATTGTCCTTTTCTGAAGTTTCTTCCATTCTCAATCCCACTGACATTCACATCACTTGTTAAATAAGATTTTTGTGTCCAGCTGTGAAGCTTTATAGCTGTATTAGTATTGATTACCTACCATAAAGCAGAGTAACCCAGAACAAAAGCAGACTGCACTGTATTTAAAGGTGAAACTCTGCAACCAAAAAAAATTGGTCTGACTAACCTGTTTGACAGCACAGTCATTTCCTAAAGCAGAGTCTGGCCCAGAACAGACATACACATTTGAGGGTAGGCCACTGTATGAACTTTTGTCAATTCCTGAAGAATCTCTCATGTTGAAGTATACTGCCCAGAGGACTCTGGGTTTTTCAAATTCTTCATTTTCAGTCTCTGGAGAGAAAAAAAAGTATTTCCCGTAGTCAATATTTATGCGTAATAAAATAAATATATAACCTAGCACACTGAAAGTCAACTTATTAACACAAAACTACTGTAATAAAGTATAAACGTATTTTCAAATAATTTTTCTTTCCATTCTTTTCTGAGGTACTCTTTCATCATACTTCTGTTCTCCATAGATATGTAAATTCTACTTATTCTGTACACAGTATGCCACAGAAGAATATACCGTCACCTAAACGAATAGTACCAAGAAGCTTGGTCTAAATTTAACCACCTTCCACTTCGTGTTATCTAGTTTACTCTAGAAAAACTCCATGACCATATGATGGGCTGAACAAGTTCTCCATGGTTGAGCCAACTCAAAGGTGTATTCCATACGCAAAGATATTTTTCATGTGTGCTTTTTCCCCCTCATTAATAGTTTATCTTTGTATGGGAACTCTTTCCATAATGGACCTTTGTGTACTTCAAAGTTGGGTGTCTTCAAGCCAATCTAAGGAGGCTCACCAATGCTTACAGTTTAAATCAAATATGTTGTTTAAGAAAAGACAACAAAGAATAAACCCCTCACTCCCCCATATTACCTGTAGATAAAGAATTAGCTAAAAACAGAAGCACTCTATTTGAGGTAAGTATTATGTAAAACCCCTATACTTCGGAACACTGCTAAATGAAAATAATTAATTAATTTATATTTACCAACACTTGAGCACTTGTACTGTGTTATAATACTCATTATGAATACAAAATGACCATAAACTATGTCTCGCTTGTTCATCATTTATACCTTCTTGCAGTTACTTTGCACGTTCATATAATCCCTCTGCACATAGGCAAAAAAAACCTCTTGGAAGATAAAGGTCACTTTTTAACAGTGCAAAATGCAGTGGAGGAATACACAACAGATTCTGAGCTTAATAGATACTATTTGTTTGGCATATTTGCTGTCCCCTTTTTGGTATTTTAGCTCCTCTAAAATAAATGAAGCCTGTAAAAGACCTTGTGAGATTTACTTCTTTCCAAGGAAGAAGCTACTAGATAACGACATTCAAAACAGTATTTTAAAACAGTTGAATTAGAAAAAAAAAGATAAATCTATGCTATTTCTTCAGTATCTTTTATAACTGTCAAATACTTTAAAAAAATAGGTGCTAACCATCTTGAACAATTTGAAATATAAATTAAATTCATCAGCCTGTGAAAGTCTGAGCCTTAATACAGGGCAAGATGCTCTTTAATATATTTAAAAGTTCACATTGCTCATAAAAGTTACTTCTTCCTCATTTAGGCAGGAAAATGAATGGAGTCCTCTTCTCCAGGTGACTTTGCCTCTTTGACCTGCCATGGCCCAGTGCTCACTTTATCTGGTGATTCATTTTCAATAACTCCAACAGTATTTGTTCTGACATTTTAATTAAAATACGACCACTACCTCATCCTGATGATAAAAAGGCCTATGTGTCAGTGAAAACTAGCTTTTCAGTGCCTCGGTGCACCTGAGGACCCCTATGATCACAGAGTTTCTACAGAAGAATTTCAGTCAGGTTCTAAACAATATATCATTTCAGAACTGGATCACTTTAAACATTAAGATTAATGCTATCTCCCCTCCCCCAATGACTAGAAGACACTAAACTGCAAGCTAATCTTTTCTTCACCAATTGATTCTTCAAAACACATGGCACTGTGCTGAAAATTTAAGATATACTTTAAAGGTGAAAGGCTGGAAATTAGCAGTCTTTAAATTAACAAATACAAACATGACAAGTGCTTGCAGCATTCCAACGTTTTCTATTTGCAAACCCTAGTTGTAAATGACATGTTTTGTAAAGGCTCTCATACAACAAACCTACTAAAAAATTTACATCTTTGGGGGCATCAAAATAAAGCTTGCCTTTCCAGTAAGCAAAAAAATCAGAAAATGCATTTTATTTAATCCTTTACTTCCTATTTAAAGCCTTTTGCTGCCTAATAAAATATTTACTTTTTCTTTAAAAGGTACAGGGAAAAAA
>VXAL01006012.1:39656-54315 GCA_013399475.1 Chauna torquata | reverse complement strand
TAAGGAGTAGAAATGATGATTTTTTTTAAATGTGTTTTTGACTCTTTTTGTATTCCTCAAGATTTAATGAAGCAAGGACAAGATGTCCTCAGTCATAAATATACACTTCAAACAACATTAAGCTATCAAGTATTTAGATTTTTTCCAGTTACATCAAGCATGCATTTTGTTATACCACGCAACTCTTTTTCTTGCAGATCTGAAACCTGTAAAGTAGCACCAAACATAGCATAAACTTTTCTTCTCCTGTTTTCTTCAGTAGTTAGTTCATGGGTCATATCCTCCAAAAGTCATGAAAAAAAAAAAAAAGCACCCTGAAGACAATTTAGGATGGTATCATCCAAAAGGATGAAACTTGTCTTTAAACTTAACTTTCAAGCATTTCCACAAACCAGTATTTTTCTCACTGTCCAAAAGGAAAAAAGTGGTTAAAAAAAAAAAATTAACAACTGAAAAGAGTCTGAACATCACTTATTCAGGGAACTAATTGCATTCACATTGTTCCTCCTGTAATTAAAGAGGTCACAGTGTAAAAACAGGTTACTGAAAGATCCATTAATGACACTGTGCTTAATGGAATTATTTACATATATTAATGTCTGTGGGATGGTGTTTATATTTACTTTTTATCAG
Source organism: Chauna torquata (assembly GCA_013399475.1). Classification (NCBI taxonomy): domain Eukaryota; kingdom Metazoa; phylum Chordata; class Aves; order Anseriformes; family Anhimidae; genus Chauna; species Chauna torquata. Next base: position 53,682 of record VXAL01006012.1, on the reverse strand, counting down.
TACACCTTGAAACTGAAATCATGTTACTTAACGGACACAGTGGAAAGGTATGACAAACTATGAAATGAAACATGACTGTGGCAAGGCAAAAACATCAGAAACAACAACACAAATCCATGTCAAAACGTGCCATGGAAGTTTTCAAGGCAAAGGCAGAAAAAAGAAAAAAAACATTATTTACATGAATTGAAGATCTTGAACATCACGTGGAGCAATCCACGTTGTTGTAACTTTCTGCTTCAAATCTGAATTTGCATGACTTACTGCTGAATTCTGCAATTAAAAAGAAATACATATAATTATAAAAGACACAAAAGCAACTTTTTTTCTACATTAAGGTAACTGCCTTTACAACAGGTAACACTGATGTCCTTTAAAGAAGCGTCAGGTATTTTTTAGATTAGATTTGTATCACATGTAGAAGATAAATGTATTTCTTGAGAAAATCGAAATTTTTAAGCTCTACTGATGAAATATTTTTGCCATAAAAAATGCTCACTTTTTTTTGAATCAATTCAGATTAAAGTATTTAAAAGGAAACCAAGCTTAAGTACTCCAAAAAGTGAACACATACCGTCATGTTATGACATTCCAAGCCTTTTGTGTTTGGATCTGTAATTTTAAAAGTACCAACAGGAACATCTCCTTCTATTTCTCGAGCTTGTAAATTAAATCCTTTAAAACCAGCATCTTTAAGGGCTTCTAAAGTCACTATGAAAACAGAATTTTGAGAAATTTAAGTTTTATGCATTACTGAAAACACTGAAGTGGTTAACAATTTCCCCTCTCCGGAACATAAGACTGCATGTACAGAAACGAACTAAAATCTTTCACAATTTTAAAAAGTTGGGATTTATTACAATTCTTATTAATAATCAAGTCTGACAATAAAGGAAAAGAAAGAAGTTTGGAGAAGCATTTGTGTGTAACTAAGTACCTTAGAAAGTAACATGAAATGTATGATTTACTGACAATTTTAAAAGTAAATCTGCTCTACTAAATGATTAGAACTTTTTAAATTACTTTAATTTGCTCCCCTGTGCATACTTGGAATACTGCCCGATTGCCCTGCTGACCAAAAGCTTATTTATTTTCTGTCTAATTAGGCCTACAAAAAGTCAAAATAGTTATGGGAGAAAGAATTGCATTTCTTTCTACCTCCATTTCAAAAAAAGAGATTAACTTTTGCCTAAGGTTGAATTGCAGATCCTTTTGATGGGTTACAGTTGGAAAAAGAGAGAAGCTAGACAATTTGGCTCTCATGACCTAGAATAAATATAAATAAAAATAATAAAAATCAATAATTATGAACTACTCAATTTTACTCAAAGTTTACCATTGAAGGAGCTCAAAAAAATATGGAAGAGCACAGTTTCATGTTATGTGTATATCCAAACTAAGTTTCAAGATGCATAATCAAAATTGTTATGATCTATTATAAACTTGGTCTGGTAATGCCAATATTAGGCATTTTCACAAATAAAATCAGAATAATTGTTTCTGTGATGTAGGTGCGTGGTATCCACGAAAAATAAGTGTCAGTAGATAAAGAACAGATAAACTGGGAATGACAAAAAAGTAAAGGCAGGGACCAGTCATACCTTGGCAATTTAACATTTCATAACACCCGCATAATTAGCCTGTCAATTTGCCATCAATTTCAGTCCTAACTCACTGCAGGTCTCATAAGAGGGATGGCATCCAACACTTAAATGCAGTGTTAAAGGGAGCACAGGTGCGACTGTAAGTGATGCCATATGACATGCCACAGGTGAAAAAGCAATACATTCAATGGAAGGGCAGCCTACTGCAGCTCCCTGAGAATAGGTACAGGATTTTTACAACATGAAGCAATAAAAAAGTGATGCTAAAAAAGAAAAGTAAAGCATAGTTAGAAAAAAAGTTTAAAAAAAAGTCAATGTTAGTAGCATCTGGGATTCAATATCTATGTCACAGTAAATCCCGTACAACCTCACAGAACACTCTCCATACACTTAAATCCATCCAACATTCTGCTGGCAACAGTGTTTTAAGAACAGTTATCAGTAATCAAACAGCCCTCCCATTCTTAAAGGGGTTATCCACTTGCGGTTTTCCAAGAATGATAGTTATAACAGAACTCTAACACTTTTCCATTCTTCTCTCTAGATATCACTCACCACAGAAACACATCCACACCACTGGCATCAGTTAAAACAGAAGCCCAGCTGGACAGTGACGCTTAGCGAACAATGCTTATTTTGAGCTACTGAGATACAACATTGGAAACGTGACGCATTACAACTCACTTCCATGCTTGTTCTACCAAATGACTAAAGAAGCACTCACAAGTCACTTAAAGTGTGACAGCACCATGAGATGGCATCATAGTGTGGAGGAACAAGGCTGTCAAGGTGTTCCATCCAGACAGCAACTCAGGATTAGGAAAATAAAAAGCCACAATAGCTCCACCTCCTGTAATTTGATAAAATCTGGGATGCAGCTGTTACAAGCATGATTCAAAGTATCTCACCCTTGAGTTGTCATATACTGTGTTTTGAATTTTTATTTTCCTGTAGGATGACAGCATGAGCATCACGACTAGGATCTCTTTGTATTGCAGAGGGCTGATATGATAGCTAATACTCAAATATGAAGTTAAAGAGCAACTAATTATTACTCTAGTTTGGCCAGCTGTCTCATGTGATTTTACTTTTGCCACAAAAAACACAGCATGAAGTTAAGGATATATTTACTATCTAGGGCAAAGAAAAAAATAAATTGAGAATATATTTTCAATTGTACAAACATATATAGATATGAAACATTTACAAAAAAGGAACATCACAAGTGTAGATGAATAAGATTGAAATTAAAAAAATATTAGATATACGGAGAGAGAAATGGGAAATTCTGGTGAAGACTGGTAATTCTGAATGACCTATAATCTTTATTTGTGTCTCCCAGATTATTTACCTTGGATTTCATTTCCTGGTTCAAAGTTATCAAAAGACACAGCGATAATATATGGTGGAGCAGATGTCTGTGGTTCAGCTTCATAGTTTGGTAACAGAGAATCACAATCGATGGAAGTATTTGTCTGTGGAAAACCAAGGATTCTGGGCAAAAATATCCCATAGAACAAAAAAACAAAGCAGGACCATCTCCTCATCTGTGGGGGGGGGGAAGGAAAGAAAAAAAAAAAGAAGATCCAGTTTATAGCAGCTTCTTTTTAGTAGTTGTCATAGTTGCAAATAATCTGCCTTCTCCAGGGTGGGAAACAGAACAAAACTAGAAAGTTTGGCTTTCATTGTATTCACATAGTTTGAAGAAAATCAATTACAATAAAATACCTATATACGCTGACAAAACAGTGCAATAAATGACACAAGTACTTCCATTTTAAAATGTTGAATTATTAACTGAAGCTTAAGTTCTCTGGTTACACGACAACAATTCATAACAGTCATGTCTGCTCCATTATGGCTTAGGACTAGAAAAGGCTTTACACAAACTTCTTCAGTGTTGAGCTGGCAGATTTAGCCCAGATCTTTATTCAAGCACTAAGATATAAGCCTTGGTCTCTCAAACTGCTTTTTGTAGATATAATCACGACTAACAAGCTCTCTTTTGACTGCTTTGCCTACTCCTACTTCCAAAAGACCGCCAAGAAATCTATTGTTAAATGTCCTTTAGAACTCTCAAAAGTTTTCCAAAATACTTGTTTCCTGAAGGACTTAACAAAAGATTTGCTTAAAGTCCTTCGGAAACATTTCAAACGCAATGTATGAGATGTGTCCAATTTGTATCATCTATCTGTGCATCTTCATTTATGAATGAATGCCTAAGACTATTTGTTTTTGTATGTGCTAATTAAAAAAAATAACAGAATAACCTGGAAGCATGGGGGGCAAAGAGCTTCAGAACACTAATCCAATCACCCGTGTGCTTACCTCTGAACTGAACTTAAACAATTTTTTAAAAGCCTGTGAATCAACAGATAAAACGAGTGACTGAAGTGTTGAAAGATTTCCTATAGGAAGATGATGAAGGTTTGCATGGTGACACAATCAGTAAGCGCAGCAATCAGGAAAGTTATATATGCTAGTTATCATGTCCTTAAAGGAGATGGAGACCATCCCTCCCAAGAGCGTCACGAAAATGTCATTTAAATGGGATCCTTGTAAGCATTAAGTCTGGGTATCAGTCTGCTGGGTGCGGTTATCCAATCTCTTGTGACTATTTTGACATAGCCCACTTTTAATTAAATTTTAAATACAGCATGCAGGTGCTATTATATTAACAGATGTGGTAAACAGTGATTTAATACGAACTAGACTATGTGTTGTTGAAATCTTTGTCTGACTCACGCTTAAGATGGAAAAAATCTGTTTCTAATTAGACATTCCATTTCAAAGCACAGTCTTTAGCACTAGTTCAGCTGCAAATGGAAAAATCTGGAGCTGCACTTTGCTGTGAAAGAAAACTACTCTGAAACGTGTTTCTTCCTTTCTTTTTTTTTTCTGGTTAGAGGACAGAAACACATGCACAACAAGCTGAAACACAGCTAAGATGCCTTCTCTTTGCATCAGCTCTCTGTCTTAACAGTTATAGAGCTACCCTAAAAGTCTCATCGTACCATCCTTTGGAACTGGGATTAAGATGAGGAAGAGATGTTAGCATCTTACAAAATTCCAAGTCCAGACTTGAGGCAGAAGCAAAAAATAATTTCCATGGAACCTCAATTCCAATACCTATTCAACATAGTCATGGTGTCTTGCAACACAAATTTACATTTTTCTTAGGAAAAAATGTAAAAAAGATTATGGTAAATATTTATTAAATAGAAACATAGGGAACTCTGGGAAATAAAGTTTATTTGCAAGCTCCTAGCTAATTTAATTATGAAAAGTTAACTGTATCCTCAGGTACAGATGGTCAGCTCCACCTGAGTATGCTTGTTTGAGTTGCCTTCATCTCATGGAAGAATGCTACTTCTCTTTTTTTTAAAGCACAGGTGCAATACCATCTTCCTATGAGCCTGTATGGCTCTCATCTCTGCAGTACTTGAGCTGCTACCTTAAGAATCCTTTTTCACATCTAGTTTAATAGGACTTCAGGCCAACAATTTAATCCCTGGGTGCTATTTAGTTAGCTACTGCATTCAAAGTCTAGTGGACTTGGGAAGAGACACTTTGGTGGTTTGCTTCTCCAGAGCCTGGGGCAAACTTCTGAATAGAGACAATAGTTGTTTTAAAAACCTTTCGATAGAGGAGATTTAATTAATACGTTAAATACTTTTTGTGCATTTTTAAAAAACAGTCCTGGCAAGTCCGACCTGCCAACAGTTCAAGACTCAGTCCTGTATATCCCTTTCCAACTCACTCTTTATGAGAGCTTTTCTCCTGTCCTTTCTCCTCCTAAATGTTCTTGATGAGCCATACCCTTTAGCCCTTGAGAATAAATATCACCAGTTAGCGTGCACCCTGTCCAGCACACCCCAGCAACACACCTTATCGACCAAGCGCCGATGCGTGGGCATCCTCTGGTCCCTCTGTGGTCAGCGCGGAAGAGCTGCAGCCTGGCAGTGCGGGTGCCCAGCAAGATGAGAGGGAGGAGGCGAACGGCGCGGCCAATCCCCGGCAAGGCGGGGAGCTGGCACGGCCAATCGCGCCTCCGCCTGGAATTAGGGCACCGCAGGTGGGACACCCCTGCCCAGCTGGGGCGATGACAGCACGCACTCCTCAGGGGTGAATCACGCCCCCTCTGACCTTTAACTAGGCATCAGGGACAGGTAGGGCTTCTGAAGATTGACAGCCTAAGCTAGTATGTTGATTAAAATCTAGAAAATTGTGCTATACAAAATCTTACTAATATTTCATGAGCAGTTTGAGTAAAATATTCTACACTAGTCTATTTAATTTGACCTCAGAGTATCCTGCTGCTGGCTTTTCACTTTTTTACTCCTTGCTTACCAGTGGAAAAGACATGGAAAATTCAATTCATGGTAACGCTGCCAAGAATTTTCTTATAGCAAAGAGTTAATGAGGCTGTTTTATCTCATGTACCTCGTGGGAAGGATCTGAAGTTATTGCATCTGACCTGCATTAAAAACTAAAGAGTTTTTTTCTTCAGAAGCATTTTCACAAGCTCTCTGCTGAAGATTAGGAAAAGTCCAGAAGCAGAACAACATATGACAGGCGTTTCTATTTAACCAGGGAATATCGGGAGATCCATGAACCAAAGACTGTTGGTTCACATAAAAATCTTTCAACTTCTTGATGTTTGTGCATTTAAAATGCACTTAAAATTCAAAATGCTGCTGGCATTTGAAGAACATTATCCATTTTAAAAATTTAGCGTATTTAACTAACTGTATTCTCTTTCAGTTAATCACCTTTAATTAGTGAGTGGTATTTTATTTACATTATTTCATTATGAAAGAAACTACTTCCTATCTACTACTATCCATTGGAGAAGAGATCATAATCTTCCTCTCCTTACTGTACCACTAAACTTACCATTGATACCAATGTTATAAATAGCAGTGAAAACGCACGCTATGCACCACAAATACAAGAGCTTACTGGCAACACAGTCAAATAAATGACACAACAACGGAATGTCAACTGATTGCACTACAAACAACTAAACAAAGAGCTGGGATCTTAGAAATGCATATATGCATGACCTTTCTTGTATAAAACACTAGGGTGTCTACAAAGACTAAATGTCAGCAGAAAGACTGCAGTGCCTTCACTACCAGCTAGAAGATACTGACAGGTAACCAGAGCCACCAGAACTATTACTCCTGGCGACTATGCACGGGACTGAGTACTCCATGAACACTGGGTTTGGCAGGCAGTATATAAATGTCAGACAGTGTATTGCTGTAATCTTGATGATATTATAATTATGAAGAGGCATAGATAAGACAAGTAATATGCTTATGTTGGCTATAACACTAATAAAATATTATATTGAATAAGCTGGTAAAGACTCAGACCATTAATGTGAGAGTTGTAAACCTGGTGTCCCAGCCCATATACAACATTATTGCTTGTGGTTTATTTCAAAAGTATTTACAGTGCATCACACATAGGACACTGATTCGGTAATAATTTACCTGTACTCCAGAACTGCCACTTAAAAGTCTTTTTCAGGTCTCCACACTTGAAAGGACAATTTGGAGTTCATAAATTAAATGCTAGCTGAACTAGCGGTGGCTTCCTGACTCTGGTGAAACTGTGGTTACAAAGTTTGCTATGTATCGAAACTACTGTGAAAGTGCAGATCAATTCTATGCTGTATGCACATGGACTTCCCTGGTGCTTGGAATGCATACTCTTTCTTTAAAATAATAATGTTAGACTTGTGCCACCAAGGGGGTGTCCATTCACTTTAGGAACAAGCCAGGCAACATGGGTGAGGGGCCAGAGTCGAGCAAACTGGGAGGAACAGGATCCCTACAAGGCAGCGGGTAAAAATTTTAAAGGGTACATGGTAGACAAAGGGGAAGCCATCTACTCGCCCAAGCAAAAGAGCATATCCTTCATACAGAAATGCTAGCAGAGTTTTCTAGAAATATTTTGTTTCTACCAAAAGCTGTTTACACCAAATCAGACCAAGCAGCCCGTTTCCTTTCTCCTCACTGACATCAGGACATTCAACTGTCCCCTTCACGACACTCAAAAGCCTCCAGCTTGCTCTCTGCAACTTCTGTGCCAATTTTGAGCTGGAAAAATACATTGCAGCTAGAAATGTTAGAAACCATAACAAAGCTTCAGCTAATGTCAACGTACATATATAAATAACAAGGTAAAAGATGTGAGGGTTATTTTCATCAGGGTCTGGTATCCTTACCAAACTGCTTTGATGTTTCCAGTATGTAGTACTGATAAACCACTGAGTCTTGGACTTTGCAGCAGAGTTGAGAACCTGTTTGCTTGGATACCTCAGGTGTGCTGAGATACAACATATGACAACACAGTAACCACTCCAAAATTCTTCCAGAGAAAATGTATTTTAGAAGTGCAGCTTCTGTGATGTGATTTATAAGACTACAAGTGTGTACTGTGCCAAGAGTAAGGCTGTATACAAATGTGTAAGTCAAGCAAAACATTAATCACTTAATATACATTACGTTGTTAAAGGTCAGGTCTATGGATATGAAGATGTGAAATTATAACCAGTTATCTTTAATTGACACCTCCAAACTAACTCTACAAAACAATAAAAACAAGCAAAAAGGGAGAGAAACTCTCTTCCACACACTATTTTCCATAATTCAGACAAAGAAAACAAATAAATATTGCTGAACATCTCTGCCTCCTCTCAGGTGCCAGATGCCTTCCAAAGATCTCCCAGTCCTTTTTTAAAAATCAAGTTTGCTTTCCTAGCACCTACTTTGAATATCAAAAGGAAATTTCTGCAATTTAAATGAAAATATCCTACATTTCTGCTCCAAATGAAAATGGTTTGTTCAGTGTACAACATTTATGCTATTAAGACAATGTTATCTCAGCTGCAATCCTCCAGCATACTTTCAGTAACTGGTAAGTACTGAACTGAAGTTCTGAAACACATTTTATAGTCTAACTTTACTGTTGAGCCTTCTTACTACGCTACGTGAATTATATCATTATGATTACATGAGGAGATATATTAACTTTTTCTTTAAAAACAGTATTTCTTCTGTGTCAATATTTGTATCCTATTTCCAAGGCCTTTAAGTATTCCCACATTTTTTGTTTATAGGTAAACATTACACTTTCTACATTGAATAATTATATTCCCTTAAAAATACACCAACACATAATACAGTAGAATTCCTTACTGCTCAGAATAGCTGTAGCCTATCCTTCTTACTCTAAGTACTTTAAGTATAGTGCTGTTCTTAAAAAAAAGTTTCACCTGACTATGAAACAAGAGAAAGGGAGTGATCAAATGGTCCACTTCTACTGATTTTTTTTTTTTTTTTTGCCACAGTAGAGCTGAGAGTGAAAAAGACTGTGCTTACTGATGCCATACACTTCTGCGCTGCTCAGGAGAAATACCTGACATGAACAGCATATACAACAGCAAGGACATATGAACATTGCGTCATCTCATCTTGCGTTGTGCAAGCTAGCAAATAGTATTGTCCCTATGTGCTTTTAAGGTGAGTGGTTGGGTGTAGCTGCAAACATATGCAATACTTCACATAAACCACGGTGACTACCATTTGTTAGTGACTTACCAGACTCTATATTCCGATTGAAGTAAAGAATTTAAACATCTGCCCATGGAATAGGAGACATAGGAAAGGGATCTGACTACTGAGATATGCAGTCCAAAAGAAATTTGGAACCTTAATATTAACAATCAGAATTCACTGTTTCCACAATCACAGAGAAGCTAAATAGTGTCTCATACAGGTAACACCTACTGGATTTACTGAAAAATTATGTTTGTATGCAATCTGTACCTATGGATCCAGAATACTTCAGGCATGGTTGAAATATGTTTAAAGGCTATTTGTAAGTCCCTGTGGCCTAGAGGATTAATCTGTAGTTAAAGCAATGCACATATACAATACACATATACATGATACATGCATATATACATAATATACACAAGTGTGGCCCATTCACGAGTGAGCAGTTTGGATTTGGTGATGTAAGTTTAGCTTTAGAGCGCCTAGTAATCCAACAGTACTTGGTCAAAAATACCACAGCTACATAGTGCAAAACAGTGGTTGGTATAAACTCACTTTGCTGATGTACATTCATTCATTAAAAATTTTTGACTCGTTAGACTAATTGAGTTTTGGGTAATTTGACAGAAATGTAGTTGTATGTCCATAACTGATACCCATGAAATTCGCAATACTATGCGACCAGACAACACACAGATCTGGTATTAACAATCACAGAACTGCAGCTAAGAGCTTCTGTTCACTCTCTTATGCCAAGAGGGAGATTCTCACAGTAGTGGATGCTCCTTTGGATTTCAAAATCAATGTAGACACTTGGGACCCACTTCTTCAAAACCATAACCCACTAGGAAGTTTATTATTTGTCTTTATGTCAAACTATACAGGATGTTCCTTTGGTAAGGGAATGTGATTTTAGCTTTGGGGATCTCAGGTTCGTCATTTGTAGCAGCCAAAAAGCAGTTATCAAAGAAACATGCATATTTTTTGGGCAGGAAGAGAGGCTGTCTCATTTTGCCTAACAACAGGTGCACAACTACTTGAATACAAGAGCATAAAGCAATCAGAGGCATGAGGGAAGATATGATGGGCTCATGCGGTTTCTGATAATATCAACTTCCCAAGCAATAGCCAGTTAACAACATACATTTCCAGGACTCGATCAACAAGTTATTTGATATTGTTCAGGTTTCCAGCAATAAATAATAACACTTCCATTGCATCTTTTCTATTCGTCTCTGAACACACCTTACAAATGGTAATGAACTAATTCCCACAGCTCCTTCTGAGGCAGGGAAGTATTATTATTACAGCCTAATTTTACAGATGAGGAAACCAAGTCACAGAGGGATTAAGTGACTTGGCCAAGGTCATACAAAAAGTCTGCTGCTGCCATACGTGGTATGCGTCAGTCCTTGTCAGCACTCAATGACACTCCCTGAGAAGTTCACTCAACCCCTTTCTCGTGTAGGCCAGCATCTTTAAGATTTCATAAGTATCATCTTTTACCCTAACCTTGACTGAGAGAAGAAACATCACCAGCCCAGGTGAGAGTCAGGCTGAGCATGATCCCCAGTTAATGGCTTTCCTGTTATTTCATTTAGGACTCCTGATTATCTCCTGGATTGTACTTTATTTTCACCTCTGCCGGGAATTCTTCCTAACGGATTCCTCTAATTTAAAACTATGTAGCTAGGCAGGATAATATTGCACGAATAGACTATACAATAAATACATGCAGTAATTACTTTAAAAGATATATACGTATGTCTCTCAGGATATACATGGAACACAAAACTCCCAATTTCTACTCCTGCACAAAAAAAAAAAAAAAACCACACAAAAAAACCCCAAAACCAAACCAACAAAACAAAAAAACACAAAAAGCCAAAAAGCAAAAAACAAAACAAAAAAAAACACAAAAACCACCAACAAAACCAAAAAACTTTCCTTCTCTACATAATACAAATCAGATAGCTTGAAGTTTCATAGAATTCATCATACTGTGTATACGTGTGTACAGACATAGACAAAACAGATACCATAATACGTCCTGTATAGACAGTTACACTACAGATGTAAATCTGTAAGTGCATAACCCTCATAGTGAGTAACAGCAAGAATAATCTCAAAAAAATTAAAAACCACATGCTAAAATATTTCACTTTTACAGCAGCTTTCCGACAAAAATCTCTGATCTGTTTTTATGCGTAAGCATTTATGTATACTTCTGCTTTAACTAAGATGATGCATTTCACATATTTTCATTTCATTGTGTGCTTGTGTGTCAGAATAGTTAGTGTACTTAGTTCACGTGATGCCTAAGGTGAAAAATTTAAGTGCACATCAGGTCCCTTTCTTCTTTCTGGTAAAGCAGAAATCCAAGCTTTGTATTTGATTTTCAGGTGTCCATACATTGTCTAAGCCTATGAAATTTCTTCATTATTTTCCACACTTTAATTTTTCTGTTCCTGGATTTGAACAAGCACCCTAAATCTCTTGTCATAGTCTTAGAGTTTTTTTTTTTTAAACTACTTTAAAAAGTTTGTTAGTTTATTTACTTTGAAATTTCAAAAGACAAAAAGATCCTGCTAGTAGCAATACCTTTTGTGATTTACTTTTAACTTATATTATGTTAATTTACATTTAATATGCATCTTAGTCTTTCTTGCACTGAATGCTGACCGTTTTTATAAGATCAACATGACAGACAATAAATAGAGTAATCAACTCTGTGAAATAAAAACAGGAGGTCAATAACAATTTAGTCAATTTGAATTTTGGAGGAATGTGGTTAACCAAAGGAAGAAGTTAGTTGTGTTGGACAGGGCAGGAGAGAAACGTTACTCTTTTATCTGTGTTAAACTGTAAATTGAGAAAATGGACATAGTCCATGAGTCAGCAATTAAATATTGGCCTCACCATATACAGCAAAGGAATGAACATGGATATGATTTCATGCATACCAGCAACAGTTGTGATCTGTGCCTTTTTCCCCACACTGGTGAAGAGAAAACATCATCATTCCCTGTGACCCACACAGTGAATACTGCATTTTCCTCAGCTGAAACAGAAATGCAGAGGTACAGCCACAGCATTCTTGAGCTTCTCGATTTGGAATTGGTATGTTCAATACTAAAGACAAGATTAACAGCTGTTTCTTCAATGCAGGTCATACTAGATTTCCGGAGGTTGGTGCTGCACCAAACTGCTGAAATCCCCCTTCCCCTCCCTCTCTTTCTTTGAATTCAGGTCTAAGATTCTTGCAACCTTTACAACCTGTTGTTACTTAAAAGCATTCCTATTCCAATAATAACTCAGTTGCTCCATTATATTAGCAGAAGAGAAGCAGAACTGCTGTTGTTCACTTCTGTCACTGACTCACTAATCCACCTTTTCAGTTCATGCATTATCAGTGCTGCTACAAAACGAGGAGTGCCTCTTCTTTGGGGCAGAAAGAGTAATTCTGTAAACAAAACAATAGGCATAAGAGCTGGGGGAGCTGCCATCTATTCCTTGCTCTGTCACCAATTTCCTGTGTGACTCTAGCAAGTCATTAATCTCTGTATGTCTCATCTAGAAAATGGGACAATAATATTTAACTATTTCATTGGAAGATTTAATGGTTGTGAAATGTGCTGAGTTCCTTGGATGGACGGAAGCTGCTGTCAGAGTAAACAGTAACAGTATGATTATGTTCGGTGGGAAGGTTTTAGGAGAGTCACTTTGTAACATCAATATCACAATTCCACATTGCATAGACAAGCCTTGGCTAGTCGAGTGAATCACTTCCCAAGAAATCTGTGTTCTTCTTCAGCTGAGGCATCTATGCACACTGTATGGAACCCAACGTTAAAGTGAATAGTTAACAGCTTGTAAGTCTGTGGAAAGATACCTGCTTTAGACAATGACACTTCCTTTTCTCTAGTCTTAGAATCTAACTGCAAGCATCAGTCTATAAAAGATTTAGAAACACATCTAGGGGCTGAAACCTGCTACAGACAAGTATGTCCCACCATGTGACAGATCAGTCATAGACCATAGCACAGATATTAGTTCCTTGTGGATTTTTCCTTTGATATTTTAGAAAACATTGGGTCTTGAACTAATCAATCTGCCATTGATATATTCTTAGATGAGACCGCAGATATGGATTTTGAACACATTTGTGGAAAAACGTCTAATCCATGAAGTCAGTGGGAGATGTAGATGCTTAGCATCTAAAAAACCCCCCACAAAACAAAACAAAACAAAAAACGCATAACGTTTTTTGGAACTTTTGTGTGGATATAAGTACCTGATGTTAGACACATACTGGGCAGCTCAAACTTCCGAAAGTCTCTCCTCTCTCCAATACCTCCTCGTCTCCCTCTTCCTCATTAATATTGCCTGTCTTAGTACTTTTTAGGTTCTAGGTTTACATTTCTTTAATTCAGAAGAGGGTGTGACATCAAATACTCTTCTATACTCCTTCTTGCCAGCATAACACAAAAAATGTCATGACCATCTCCTACAAACTCAAACAACTTATTCTGACAAAATGACTAGTAACTTATTTTTGGGCAGTAACTTGAAATTGATGTTTCTGCTTCCACCACACCAATCCTCATTTCATTTGTGATGAGGCATTAACACTAGTCAGCTAAATCCTCTAAGATGTTTTCATGTTGATACAACATCAGTGAACATGTGTTATTTTCCTTTTCAAATTAGAAGGTAAATACATGCTTATACAGTTTGTAAATATTTCCCTATTACAGATACCTTAAAAAAAAAAAAATTGATATCCACCACCAGTGCCTTGACTATAGGAAATAACATGCAACTTTTTTTACTTGAAAAAGGAACTTAATC
>VXAL01006012.1:5672-26359 GCA_013399475.1 Chauna torquata | reverse complement strand
CCTCCGCTAGTAATCCTCTCCTCCATTTAGCCAGAGGACAGGGAGGAGAAGGAGGTGACTCCAATGGAAAGAAGTGTGTTCTACTGGAAGAGTGAAGAAGCTCTAGGTGTTAACCTCACATGATTTAAAAGCTCTCCATGTGGAGTGTAAAAGCCTTCTACGTGCATGAGACACAAGACAATTTGGACAAAAACTGAGTTCCACGTCACTTCTGATCTAATGCTTTATGTTCCTACTGAACTCTGGCATTCCCAGAACCATTGCACAACGCTATCTTGCTAACCCAAGATTTTTTTTTCCCCCCTGACAGGCTCACATTTAAATGCTACACACCCAAATGATAATTACATGCTACAGCTATTTTTTGCTTTCCAGACCATGGAGAAGTCATGCTACATCTGTGTAATGGTATCAGCACAAACACGCATATGTGTATACATATATGCGTACATGTAAATATTTATAGACATATATTTATTGGCAAGTATCAGCACAATACTAGCATTTCAGGAATCAGGTTTAATAAATTATGTTTTACCTTCCAAACAGTTGTGGACAAAAGGTGGACTTTCAGAATGGATCAGTACTTTAAAGGAAGAGAAAGGAGTGCTGCAGAGATGTAAGTTTTTTCAAGAACTGTATTATTCTGAACAAGATAGGAGAACAGGACAACTTTCATACATGCTAATCCTCTTCCTAGTCCAGTTAAAACAACAAAACAAAACACGGAAATCTCAACCTTTCGTTGCAGTTCAACAACCTTATTATGCAATCTCTAAGACCAATCACAAGTGCTTTTAGTCCTCTACCTAATTTGACAACTATATTTTAATCACTGTAAAAAAACAAAACAAAAAACTGTCAAAGCCATGTTCTCTTAATTGTCTTTATTACTGTTGGCTCATATCCAGTTCCTATGCTAACAAAGAAGTACTCATGTTAATTTTAAAAAGCATGTTTTTTAAAATAGCTTTCCCTATTGCGCAAATTCCTGCTCTTGCTATAACCTGTAGAGTTACATGAATCCTAAACACAGCACTAGGAAGGCCCAGAAATGTCAGACTCAGCTCTGAGTAGGTCTAAGATGACACCATATTCTGCAGCTTTTATTAATGAAGACAAATGGTAGTATGATGGTGATTAATACTGAGAATTAAATAGTATAAATCAGGCTTTTTAGTACAGTGCCGGATTACGCTGAGTGCAGGTCTTAGGCCACTTCTAGGCTTCAAAGGGATTTTTTTTGTTACAGTTGTTCCACAAAGAGCCTGCTGACCATCAAGGCTTTTGTTGGTACAGGGTCTCTCACAGCTGTGCTAGACCTGTAGCACACCAGCATACAAAAAGCCACAGCAATAAGTTCATGTGTGGCAAATCAGGCAAATATAAGTTTTAGATCCTCTTATTCTTCCAGCACTTTTTTTGTATTTTTGCTCTGCAGTAAGAATCTACTGCCCAGCCTTCTTCAGGCCATCAGATCACTGCAATCAGGTAATGTTTCTGTGCAAAAGGACTGTGAAATCAACTTTCTTGAGTTCCTCCAGGCTGATGTTCTATCCATTAAATGCATTCCTTAGAAAAAGCATTATTTTTTCCAATAAATGTGAATGCAACTGTAACGTATGGCATAAGCAGCCTACCTGATATCCTAAATGAGCTCTCTGATGGTTACAGTGGCCACATTACGCTGAGTAAGAGGTGTAATTACAAAACTATCCTTATGAAGTATTCATCTAATCTAATCCATTAATTTAAATACTTTCATGCTTAGTATGAGTTTGTCTTTCAGACTGTGGATAACATATTTATTAATATCTTATCCCCCTTTCACAAAAGGACAGCATCCTTTTAGCAACTGTAATGACACAGAAAGAATAATATAAATATACTTAAATGCCGTTTAATTAGGTTTAGCAAGTGAAAGCATTTGTGAAAGTCAACTCAAGGTCAGATGTCTAAGGACCACCTGTCAGCGATTTACCACCCTGCAGTGATTCACAGGCTGAGAATTCCTGCAAAAACTCAAGAAAATGCATTATACTATTTGCTATACTGCATACTCATACCTCTGTTTGTATTACCTTTGCATAAATATGCCTTTGCATGTCTACTTTAAAAGTGTTAAACCATGTCCAAATCCACAGCACAAGATATTAATTACATACTTGAAACTAGGTCACTGAGTATAGTGTTCAACATTAATGCAAACTAAGTAATACAATTGTGAATAAAAGGATAATAGAAGAGAAAAACAGGATATGAAAAGGGAAAAAAGGAAAATATAAACACATCTTAAGTCAGAAAGAAGTAGCTCAGGTAGTAAATATATCTTGCAGTTCGTCAATCCACAGGATTCAGCTGTGGAACCAGACACTCTCTGCTTCACATCTGTGTTCACTAAAGCCAAGCTTCAGCTTTAATTTATGGAATCTCTTATTTTTACATTTCCAACCTATACTCCATCAACATCAGACTAAAACAGGAGGAATCTGTGGCTTCCAGTAACATTAATAGAAATGTCTTCTTTTTTAATCATAATCTACAAACCTGTGGTCTACAGATGTAAAGATCTAAATTATGGAATAATCTTTTTAAAAAAAAAAAAAAAGAAAGAAAAATCATCCAGCCTGCATTAAAGTGATATATAGATGTAACTTTCATGTATCAGTTCCTTACATACCATCTAATTTTCTACAGAATGCAGTATGGTGAATAACACCACAAAGGCAGCTGACGAATATTTGAGATGTTTCATTAGAAACAGCTATACGATGATCAGAAGAAAGACCTGTCCTTTTGAAACCTATGTGACACATTTCAGAACTCAACTGGGAGATCGTGTCTGAAACAGCCCAGAAAGCTGTGCACAGTCAGGTCTGAGCACAGGTTGTGAGGTTTCCTGATGGCTAAACATGATATGACATAACAGATGTGAGAGCAAAGGAGCTGTAAATTTTAAGAGATAAGGTGTTAGTTCTGTAGAGCTGGCTAAGTTCTTACCTTTAGGCACTAACCTAAAGACGAATACACACGTGGACCTTCAGGCCTACTGCAAAGTAAGGCATGATGAGATTGGGTATGGTGTAAATTGCTGTATAATCCCTGGCAGACGTACAGTAAGATTACATATAAAGCACATATGGAGGGCATATCCAAGGTTTTACCACTTCTCATGACAGTCCTGATGACAGAGCAGGTAAAAGTAGCTCCTGATGAGTGCAGCTCACAGACAAATGTTAGTGCTACTGGTACACTGTTGGAGTGATCTGAGCAGGCAGAATTAAAACTGTATGGACTGGAAACTATTCTCAATTTCCTGTTTTTAAATGTTTGAATTCTGCTGAACTTGACACTCTATAAGAATATTACATACTACCTCATTAATATGTTTAAACAAACAAACAAACAAACCCCAGCAACAACAAAGAAAACATTTTCTGTTAATTGTACCACTAGCAATGGAAGCAGCAATATTTAGAGTTCCCATCCAAAAGCAGCAGCAAGATTGATGGGTTTTTGCTTAGAATATGCCTATTTGGCCAAGCAGGAGTTTGGCTAGCGGCGCTCTTGTTATCAGCAGAAAAGGATTACTGATTATCTGGGAAGGACAGTGAAAACAATGGAGCTGTAGAACCAAATCAAAACTGCCCCAAAAGAAGTGTTTTAACCAGCTAGCACTGCTGCCATCCACTTCCAGATGTCCTGAGGATACAAGAAGTTCATAGGGTGCAGCAGTCATAATTTTCCATGAAAGGAAATTTAGGCCATAGAGACTCATACGCGCTGTGCAATCATCTCTTCAGTTAATTCAGGGCAAATCTTAAATTCTTACCACTGGAAATAGACTAATGTGAGTGGTGTGCAGTAGTTACTGTCACAGCTGTTTAGTATTTCAAAGTATTCTCGCACCTGAGTTTCATGCCAAATTCGTAATGTAATACAATATTCAGTAAAGCATTAATACTAAAAAAATGCTTACAATGTTGTATCTTTGACTTCTACTGCTTTCCCCCATGTTTGAAAACATGTATAAATCAAACATGTTGACAGAGTATGTTCATTAGCAGTACACTGAGTATATAATCATAACAAATTAAATAGAGAATGCTGAGAATTAACTTTATGAGACAAAAGTTTATAGTAATTACTATTATGAGTCACTTTTGTACATGATATTAAGAGACATTAAAATGTGAAGTTCAAGCACATAAAAACTTAGGGTTTGATGTAGCACTTATGTTTCCAGTGAGCTCAATGAATTCTGAGTGAAATTCACAGTAGTATTTTGGATATACTGAAGAAGGATGAAGTGAAAGACAGAAAATGAGAATCCTCTTTAGAATAATGCAGAATCACATTCAGGTGGAAATTTTTTTTTTTTTTCAGTCTCTACAGGAGCTCTTTTTCCCCTGAGATTTCAATATAAAAGAAGTACCTATTTCTCAAAAGTGAAAACCAGATGACAACTGAAATAAGTTCGGAAATGCATCTACGATTGCAGTTAGTTCCTCCAGCCACTCTTCTCTTCTGTGATTCAAAATTCCTGGTCAGACTACTATTCCATTTTGGTATATCACTAGAGCCCTATGACTGTGACGCCTGCTAGGACACAGTGTGCAGTTAGGGAGACAGAAAAATACAATGCTCACCGGGCACTTGCCTGGATTTCCAAATTAAACTAGATTTTCACCACTACCTCCTCCTCTGTCTTCAAGGATTTGGAAGTACAGTCCATGGACAGCTGTGTCCAAAGGGACTCTTCAATTCTTATGTCTATTAATATAAAGGTAACAGAATGCAGAATACCTTTGCTATATAGCCTTAGCCCAGTCATTAATGGACACTCCATAAAACCTTAAGAATACTCTTGTTCTTCATTTTACTGACTTTTTCTTGAATCTTATATATGAATTATTTCATTCCAGGCTGAATGGTGTGCTTTCTGTTAAACACAACAATATATTTATTTGCTTACAGTATTAGTAAAACTAGGAAAAAAAACTAAATTAATTTCTACCAATATTAAAAAAGTCTAGATTTTAAATTTGTTGAAAAAAGTGGCTTTGCGAAGGTTTCCCATAAACTGTAGCCGAAGCCGCAGCTTTTTGCATTCAGCTGCATCATCTCGGAATTAATCTCTATAAAAAATAAGATAAACGTGATTACTTCAAAGCAACATTAATACATGTAATTTAAGCAACCTCAGTTCAACAGTTTCAGTGAGATTATACAGGATTCCTGAATCAGAAATGGGTACAGATGAAGAGTTAAATATTAAAAGCTAATTTACTTGCCAAAATCTTTCTGATGAAAGCCTGTGTAGGACAAAGCTTTCATTGGACAAAACCAATTAAAAGTAGATTTCTTGTTAATCTAATGGAAACAGTGTTAAACTTTCTTTTATACAACACAAATGTGATGAGCTAAAATCCAACTGTACAGTTAAAAACATAAATAATGCTTAAGATAAAATGCCTATTCATTTTCAAAACTTCAGTGATATAGTATGCTATTGTTGTAATACCGTTAAACAGTAGGCTACAACATGCAGCCACACAGGACACCAGATTACCCTCTCTGTCCTGCTTCCTCCCTTTGAAACACTCTGGAGCTAAGCGAACATCCCTTCTTGTCCCTCTTTGCTGTCCTGATAGAAATCCTTCTCCTTTTCTCTCATATCCTGCCCTTAACCACCACTGCATCTACGGCTATCCAGGATTCACTAACCACCAAGCAGAAGGCTGCTCTTCGGTGAAGCAATCCAGAGTTAAAGCTGAGGCACTGACGCATGGACTGAAACAAAGAGGTTCCACCTTCCAAGGGATTTTAACAAACCCTTTTCACTTCCAAACAGCAATTCTGCACCTCTCCCTCTCAACCAATATTTAAGTGGTTTATAATTTAAACTCTGGCATCAAAAATAGAACACGCACACACACACACACACCCCAGTTAAATGGGGCCTTTCGTGTTACATGAGGTCAGGGAGAAGGACAGGAAGGAAGATGAACCAGAGCTCTGGAATTGCACACTTAGCAGCAACTTTCAGTTTAGAGCAGTTGATTCAACACCGATGCAAAATACACACCAAGAGTTGAGGGAAAGGTTTAGTCACCTGACTGAAACATCCTATCTCAGCTGCTAAACTAAAACATTTACTTTTTGAATATTGTAACTTTAAACCTCTCTAGTCAATCTTCCAGCACAAACAGAACAAGACTTCCCAACAACACAAGAACAAAACCTCCAAACCTTTCAGATGTTTAATGGAATGTTTCTGCAAAGGTCAACTTTGAAACCATGACAGAAATAATCAGATGAACACCTGTCTACTCCTACTAACGCTTATACCTCATTACCAACTGGCTTTTAATATTCTTACAGAGAATGTTTTCTCCAATTTGATAAATCCACAGTACGAAATTTTCTAGGAATATAGCAAAATTTGAAGTCTGTTCTGTTAGACTCCCCCAAAGGTACTGACTGACCTTTTATTTCACAAAAGGTAAAAAAAAAAAAAAACCCTACATATGACTAGTTTCAAGAGCCTACCGTGACAATGCATCCAATCACAGCTTGGGCTCCTAGCCTGGAACGAACAATAGCGTACAATCTTAATGCTTCTGTTTCCTATTTTAACTGCTGTTTGTAAAGGTGTCTAAACCATCTAAAGCCAAACTTATGCAAAAGTAAATCTGCAATAACTCAAGAGGTGGAAGTTAAATTACCCCATATGTACTCTGATACAGCTGATAACAGAATCTGGTGCTGAAATTTAACTGAATGGTATCTGGAGGTCTTGGGAAGAGCACTGGAGTAACCAAACTGTACCCAATGCATCAACATGGTCCCCAGAGACCTGGGGAGAGCTCGGGAGCCGTCCTGGAAATACACAGACAGCCATTACAAGAAAACAAACAAACAAATTTTAATAGCTCTCACAGTAGGTCTGATTATAGGCTTTACAAATTACAAAATTATCTGGAAAATGGGGTGTTCCCATCCATCTTCAGCAATTCACTTATCTATTTTGTATACAATATGCTGACAACGGCTGGGACTTCTTGGCACATAATGACAACACAAGACCTCTGTTTGTTTCCATAATGTTTTATGGTAAAGTCAGTAGAAACTGATTTTACATATTTCCAGGCTTACTGCAAGTGAGTAATTTTCAGTTACAGTTTCATCATTTTTGGCCTCAGTGCCTGCAATTGATTGTCCTAGAAAGATGCTGCATGAAAGTTGAATGCCTTTAAAAAAATCCGTACAACAAAATACTTACGTTAGAATTATCAGTTATTGTGAAAAATCACCCAGGTATAAATATTTTCATTTTTCATATTATTTGTACATATATAAACCATATAAGGAGACAGATTTGAATGTAAGCAATTAAAGAATCATTATGATGAACAAACATTATGCTGAGTACAAACAATAAATGAAACGCATAATATATACTTGGTTTCATATCCTAGCATTTCCCACTCTTTAAGAGGTAAACAGACACCTGAACCATATAATAAAACAAATAAACAGTTTCCTAACCTTTTTAATACTGAAATCTGCTCCTTAGAGTCAATTACCATTTTAAAACATCAAACTGTCCCCTTCGCTATGTAGAAATGTATTACTGAAACATTTTCTAACCATCTAAAAAAATTATTATGATCTTGACCTGTGGGAGTAGGAACAGAGACTTCAGCCATTAAAACACAGACAAGCACGTGTGGCTCTACAGAAATACTGGGACTTTCTCAGAAGGAAGAACCAGAGAACTGAATCGCCCATGAGATGTAACAATGGAAGGTGGCAAACTGGCGCCATCCTCTGCTGTCAAGTTGGAAATGTTAATTTTTCAGCTATGATAAAAAAATTATGTAATTCTTTCTGAATCTATCATCCCCAATTTTCCACTGAGATATTTACCTCCAAACAGCCCACAGTCCCAGTCTCTAGGTTACCATACTTTCAAGTAAGATTCTTTCTCATATGCCCCCCACGACGTTTAAGTAAATCATCCATAAACATGCACAAAAATTATATATCACCATCTTTCAAAACTCTACTCTAAACTCTCCTTAGGACTAATACTACAAAACATCTTGACAATAGTTAAGTTACTAATGCCCTCTGATCACTGCTCTTGCTAAGACAATATTATCTCACTATTTTGGTACACTACAGGGTGTTACGGAAGCAGCCATGAACCTTCCAACCCCCCTGCCATGGACAGGGACACCTCCCACTAGACCAGGTTGCGCAAAACCCCATCCAGGCTGGCCTTCAACACTTCCAGGGATGGGGCATTTGTCAAAGCCAGACTCAGAAATACAGGATTCCATGTTTGGCTACTAAATCCACATCTAGAGTATTTAGGGAACCTTCTCAGAAGTCTGAAGCTGTGTTCCCCATCTCTGCAGAACCTTCCTCAACTTTTCTTGTGGAAACTTCTTCCCCCCTCCCACATTATATAAATACTGAAACTGTCACCAAAACAAGAAATGAAATAACCATTCACTCTCAAAAGTGAACTGCTCTGAAGACTGGTGGTTAGCACACTTGCCCATGTACTGGGTCAGAGGTCTCAACTGCTTTTACACAGAATGTTTAAATATGTAAATATGTAAATAAAGCAGAAAAATGTGATTAGGGGAGACTGACAGCAGTCATCCAGATCTTAGAAAGTCCTTAGATACTGCTCTGCTAGATATAAAGGAGGAGTTTTATGTATTTAATCCTGGGAGAAAAACAGCAACAAAAAACACAGACGACATTACTTGGAACCATGAAGAAGCTTACATAAATCCTAAGGGGATGAAGGGGAACGAACAAGCCACAATCTCTCCTCCTATAGCAAATGCAAGTATTTTTTAAGAAAATGCATTAAATCTACATTTTGCTTCTAAAAAAAAGAAGTGGACTTTTAAGCATTTGCTTCATGCAAACAGGCACTAGACTGTCTTTTCTCTATACTGCTGTACTCCATGCAAACGAACCACACTATATGGAAAACAATAGGATGTTTTTATACAAACATATTTCTTTTTCAAAGAAGCCTGTATATACAAACAGCTAAGAAGGTTTCAGTAGACCTACAACATCCTATAGATTGTACTAAGTAAACCTCTTTGGAAAACAGAGCTTCTGTGTCACGGAGAATTTCTAGAAGCGTTTGACATCAGTGTCACATCAGCTCAAACATTAGATTGGCTTAGCCTCTCCAACAAAGCTTCCCCAAAATACACTACTAAAGCTCTACTTTTGGTAATGGCTCTGCCTACAGTTTGTGATGAAATTCTAAACATTGGCTTCAGAAATCCAGGTTGAAAAGCACAGGGTTAAATCTTTAACTGAATGCCATTAGTACAAGAATATAGGTCTTGGCTTGGCCCCTTGCAGAGAGAGGATCTTTAATAAAATCTCATTACTATCTAGCAGAATCTTTGCAATGCCACACACCGGGGTCTTTCTGAATTTAACTACTGTTTGCATACAAAAAGCACTAGTACACTATTTACATTTCTTGTTTGAGAGGAAACAACTAAATGCAGACATTAAAATCTGGCTGTGACATTAACACAAAACATACTAAAATGCTGAACCAAAGTTGTTTTATGTACTGGGTCTGGCTGGGATAGAGTTAACTTTCTCCCTACCAGTCCATATGATGCTGTTTTGGATTTGCATCTCAGTGTCAATAACACACTCTTGTTTTGGCTGTTGCTACACAGTACTCGCACAGCACAGAGGTTTCCTCTTTCCACCACATTCTGCCTGCCCAGTGAGTAGGCTGGGAGTAAGCAAGAAGCTGGGAAGGGACAAAGCCAAGACCTGGACCAATCAAAGAGATAGTCCATAGAATGTAGCATCACGTTCAGCAATAAAAACGGGTAGAGGGAGAAGGGGGCTGGAGGGCTCTGTTTTCCAATGTGGCCATTGCTTGGAGACTGGCTGGTCTGCTTGAGGGACCTTGCACCTTGCTCANCATGAACCTTCCAACCCCCCTGCCATGGACAGGGACACCTCCCACTAGACCAGGTTGCGCAAAACCCCATCCAGGCTGGCCTTCAACACTTCCAGGGATGGGGCATTTGTCAAAGCCAGACTCAGAAATACAGGATTCCATGTTTGGCTACTAAATCCACATCTAGAGTATTTAGGGAACCTTCTCAGAAGTCTGAAGCTGTGTTCCCCATCTCTGCAGAACCTTCCTCAACTTTTCTTGTGGAAACTTCTTCCCCCCTCCCACATTATATAAATACTGAAACTGTCACCAAAACAAGAAATGAAATAACCATTCACTCTCAAAAGTGAACTGCTCTGAAGACTGGTGGTTAGCACACTTGCCCATGTACTGGGTCAGAGGTCTCAACTGCTTTTACACAGAATGTTTAAATATGTAAATATGCAAATAAAACAGAAAAATGTGATTAGGGGAGACTGACAGCAGTCATCCAGATCTTAGAAAGTCCTTAGATACTGCTCTGCTAGATATAAAGGAGGAGTTTTATGTATTTAATCCTGGGAGAAAAACAGCAACAAAAAACACAGACGACATTACTTGGAACCATGAAGAAGCTTACATAAATCCTAAGGGGATGAAGGGGAACGAACAAGCCACAATCTCTCCTCCTATAGCAAATGCAAGTATTTTTTAAGAAAATGCATTAAATCTACATTTTGCTTCTAAAAAAAAGAAGTGGACTTTTAAGCATTTGCTTCATGCAAACAGGCACTAGACTGTCTTTTCTCTATACTGCTGTACTCCATGCAAACGAACCACACTATATGGAAAACAATAGGATGTTTTTATACAAACATATTTCTTTTTCAAAGAAGCCTGTATATACAAACAGCTAAGAAGGTTTCAGTAGACCTACAACATCCTATAGATTGTACTAAGTAAACCTCTTTGGAAAACAGAGCTTCTGTGTCACGGAGAATTTCTAGAAGCGTTTGACATCAGTGTCACATCAGCTCAAACATTAGATTGGCTTAGCCTCTCCAACAAAGCTTCCCCAAAATACACTACTAAAGCTCTACTTTTGGTAATGGCTCTGCCTACAGTTTGTGATGAAATTCTAAACATTGGCTTCAGAAATCCAGGTTGAAAAGCACAGGGTTAAATCTTTAACTGAATGCCATTAGTACAAGAATATAGGTCTTGGCTTGGCCCCTTGCAGAGAGAGGATCTTTAATAAAATCTCATTACTATCTAGCAGAATCTTTGCAATGACACACACCGGGGTCTTTCTGAATTTAACTACTGTTTGCATANCACACCGGGGTCTTTCTGAATTTAACTACTGTTTGCATACAAAAAGCACTAGTACACTATTTACATTTCTTGTTTGAGAGGAAACAACTAAATGCAGACATTAAAATCTGGCTGTGACATTAACACAAAACATACTAAAATGCTGAACCAAAGTTGTTTTATGTACTGGGTCTGGCTGGGATAGAGTTAACTTTCTCCCTACCAGTCCATATGATGCTGTTTTGGATTTGCATCTCAGTGTCAATAACACACTCTTGTTTTGGCTGTTGCTACACAGTACTCGCACAGCACAGAGGTTTCCTCTTTCCACCACATTCTGCCTGCCCAGTGAGTAGGCTGGGAGTAAGCAAGAAGCTGGGAAGGGACAAAGCCAAGACCTGGACCAATCAAAGAGATATTCCATAGAATGTAGCATCACGTTCAGCAATAAAAACGGGTAGAGGGAGAAGGGGGCTGGAGGGCTCTGTTTTCCAATGTGGCCATTGCTTGGAGACTGGCTGGTCTGCTTGAGGGACCTTGCACCTTGCTCAGGGTTACACATACTGGTCATGCTCTGAAATTAACATTCCCTTTTCCCATTTTAAACAGACATTGCTCTACTTGGAGACCTGTGCTTTCATACAAAACTCANGTTGCGCAAAACCCCATCCAGGCTGGCCTTCAACACTTCCAGGGATGGGGCATTTGTCAAAGCCAGACTCAGAAATACAGGATTCCATGTTTGGCTACTAAATCCACATCTAGAGTATTTAGGGAACCTTCTCAGAAGTCTGAAGCTGTGTTCCCCATCTCTGCAGAACCTTCCTCAACTTTTCTTGTGGAAACTTCTTCCCCCCTCCCACATTATATAAATACTGAAACTGTCACCAAAACAAGAAATGAAATAACCATTCACTCTCAAAAGTGAACTGCTCTGAAGACTGGTGGTTAGCACACTTGCCCATGTACTGGGTCAGAGGTCTCAACTGCTTTTACACAGAATGTTTAAATATGTAAATATGCAAATAAAACAGAAAAATGTGATTAGGGGAGACTGACAGCAGTCATCCAGATCTTAGAAAGTCCTTAGATACTGCTCTGCTAGATATAAAGGAGGAGTTTTATGTATTTAATCCTGGGAGAAAAACAGCAACAAAAAACACAGACGACATTACTTGGAACCATGAAGAAGCTTACATAAATCCTAAGGGGATGAAGGGGAACGAACAAGCCACAATCTCTCCTCCTATAGCAAATGCAAGTATTTTTTAAGAAAATGCATTAAATCTACATTTTGCTTCTAAAAAAAAGAAGTGGACTTTTAAGCATTTGCTTCATGCAAACAGGCACTAGACTGTCTTTTCTCTATACTGCTGTACTCCATGCAAACGAACCACACTATATGGAAAACAATAGGATGTTTTTATACAAACATATTTCTTTTTCAAAGAAGCCTGTATATACAAACAGCTAAGAAGGTTTCAGTAGACCTACAACATCCTATAGATTGTACTAAGTAAACCTCTTTGGAAAACAGAGCTTCTGTGTCACGGAGAATTTCTAGAAGCGTTTGACATCAGTGTCACATCAGCTCAAACATTAGATTGGCTTAGCCTCTCCAACAAAGCTTCCCCAAAATACACTACTAAAGCTCTACTTTTGGTAATGGCTCTGCCTACAGTTTGTGATGAAATTCTAAACATTGGCTTCAGAAATCCAGGTTGAAAAGCACAGGGTTAAATCTTTAACTGAATGCCATTAGTACAAGAATATAGGTCTTGGCTTGGCCCCTTGCAGAGAGAGGATCTTTAATAAAATCTCATTACTATCTAGCAGAATCTTTGCAATGCCACACACCGGGGTCTTTCTGAATTTAACTACTGTTTGCATACAAAAAGCACTAGTACACTATTTACATTTCTTGTTTGAGAGGAAACAACTAAATGCAGACATTAAAATCTGGCTGTGACATTAACACAAAACATACTAAAATGCTGAACCAAAGTTGTTTTATGTACTGGGTCTGGCTGGGATAGAGTTAACTTTCTCCCTACCAGTCCATATGATGCTGTTTTGGATTTGCATCTCAGTGTCAATAACACACTCTTGTTTTGGCTGTTGCTACACAGTACTCGCACAGCACAGAGGTTTCCTCTTTCCACCACATTCTGCCTGCCCAGTGAGTAGGCTGGGAGTAAGCAAGAAGCTGGGAAGGGACAAAGCCAAGACCTGGACCAATCAAAGAGATATTCCATAGAATGTAGCATCACGTTCAGCAATAAAAACGGGTAGAGGGAGAAGGGGGCTGGAGGGCTCTGTTTTCCAATGTGGCCATTGCTTGGAGACTGGCTGGTCTGCTTGAGGGACCTTGCACCTTGCTCAGGGTTACACATACTGGTCATGCTCTGAAATTAACATTCCCTTTTCCCATTTTAAACAGACATTGCTCTACTTGGAGACCTGTGCTTTCATACAAAACTCAGAACTAAGAAGCTTCAGCCCTAGTTTAGTAGGCACCTTCTGTGAAGTACAAAATACGCAAGTAAGTCTCACAGACCATAAGCAACTCTGAGGGTCGAGCTAAATGAAAGTGACAGGCATATAAGCTCCAACGTTTGCACAACAAACCAAATATTCACAGGCAAATGCATTTTCCTTTTTACAGTTTACAGGCACATTAGATTAAAAACAAAACAAAACAAAACGAACGCTTACGGTCAAGCAGGGCAATTTTCACCAGGTCACCTGACAGACCGCAGCTCGCTTGTAAGGAAACGCGCCTGGTCTGCTGCCGCTGGTCCGCCGCTTGTGAGGAGAGTTTCAGGAGCGGCTTCTCCCAGCGGCGGGGCCCGCCACGCTCTGGAAAGGCCGCGTGCTGCCGGTGCTTGCCCCTGAGGCAGCCGAGGCACCCTGCGGCTGGAGGGGAAGGGACGCGGGCTGTGCCTGCAAACGGACCCTCGCTACGGAGAAAACCCAAGTGACCTTTCCAAAGCGAGCTCCTACGCAGCTACGTAGGAACCACGGTAAGTGCCGGACGGACTTCAGAAGCCCGTCCGAGCGCGCAGGTACGATTGGTTTTCTCTCCGCCAGCCTCCTCACCTCCCGCGTACCGCCGCTCCGCAGGCCGGCCCTGTGGCGCAGCCGCCGCAGAGGGAAAGGCGGCCAGCGGGCTGACCCGGGGCCGGGCGGCTGCCGCTGGGCCCAGCTGGCGAGGAGCGGGGGTACGCACGGGCGTGGGCTCGTGTCGTGGGTTTGGCTCGTAACCCACACACAGGGCGCTAACCCCCCCCCGCGTCCCGCCTCAGAGGAAGCGGCCCTGCCCGGCGGCAGCTGCCCCAGGACCGCTCCTGGCTGCGGGGGCTTCCCTCAGCGGCCCCTCGCCTTTCCCGCTGACACCTGGGAAGGGGAAGCCCTTCGCAGGTGGCGGGAGCGGCCGTCTCTCTAGGGCGCCCACAGTAACTCGGCAGCTCGGGCTCCTGACTAAAGCTTCGCTATTTGCGATCCGAAGCGGAGCTCCCAGCGCCAAGCTGCCCGGCTCCCGCTGACACCCGTTGTGTCCCAGCGTCGCTGCTCGAGGTGCCGCCAGGGCTCAGAGGGGGCAGCGCTGAGGGTACCTGCCCGTGCCCTCCTTAGCAGCCCCTGACAGGTCATTTCAACATTTCCTTAATGAAATGTTACATGAAAATAGTACGCAACAGAATAATAGAAATGGCTTTCTTAAAGGAAGTGCTTGAGTTAGAACAATCGATTAAAACAATCCTAATTTTATAAAGTATGCGAAGAAATTAGGGTAATCTTAAAATAGCAAAGATGTTCTGACATTCTATCACAGAATCTCGTGTGCTAAGACTTTGTTTTTACACAGCAGTGCAAGAAAATAAAGTCCATTCACTAGCAATACAAATATTGCACAGAAAGTTAACTAATAACTGTGCATCACTTGGACAGCTGTCAATCAGTTTGTTGGAACTGTTCATTTAGGGAATTTGCAATTTTTTTTTTTTTTTAAAGTTTAGTTCATTATTTGACCTGAGGAGTTCATAATCTGTTCGCTCATGTATGT
Source organism: Chauna torquata (assembly GCA_013399475.1). Classification (NCBI taxonomy): domain Eukaryota; kingdom Metazoa; phylum Chordata; class Aves; order Anseriformes; family Anhimidae; genus Chauna; species Chauna torquata. The sequence continues at coordinate 11,033 of VXAL01006012.1, read as the reverse complement.
AAAATTGAAAACAAGACAAAACAAACCTGAACAACCACCATCATCTCTAGTGTTTGGCTTTTTTCCAGACAGCCATGTGAAAAGGTTAACTCTGGCTGAATTACAGAATTTTATTTTGTGCATTTCAGAAACAAATGAAGAACTACATTTTCTAAACTCAGTTATTTCTGCGCTAGACAGATGTAAAATTCAAGTATGCAGCAATCTTTCCGTTTTATACTACCACATGCAGTGCAAGAACAATACATTATTTTACTTGAATTCTCAAGATAATCATCTCTGAATACATCAAGAGCTATTAACTGCATAAGAGTATTGGTAACAGTATTTTTTTCAATTGGGAGGTAAAAAATAAAAAAAGGTCTCAATACCACAGATCAAAAAACATCGACTGGAATACAGTAGATCCACAGTCCTTACCGAGTTCTTATTTCCAAAACATACTTTATTGATGGCTATGCCTTACTGGAAATTTTGGATGTATAATATAAATGATACTAATGAATGAAAATACAGTTCAGGATCAGTTACCATTTCAAAAAGTAGTCAGCTATTTTTAGGGGATTATGACTTAGGTATAGAGTTTATGTAGATGAATACCAGCTCGTATAATCTTAGATTTAATACTGCTTTTTTCCTCTCTTCATTTTTAAACTGTTCAGTTTGACAAAGTGCTGAATAGCTTTGTTAAAAAACAAACAAACAAACAAAAAGGTTATGACTAAGCTTTAAATCTTACTTTTGTTGCTACATAACAGCAGTCAAACATACTATACATATTTTTCCTATATAAAACATTTATCTGTCACTAAATCTACACTTAACTAATCAGTGCAAAAGCAAATTTATAAACAACCATGAACTCCATCATATGTATGTGTACACAGGTGATTTTATCTTTTAAAATGTTACTGTTAGGTTAGAAAAATAAACTAGCAGTGACAAACACACACTCTATCAGCAGTGCAGTCTGAAAAACAGTGAAAAGTTACCTGTAATATTATGGGAACGTTTTGATGAATAATTTCTGCCATTTCCCCCAATACAAAGAATGTTAATGCCAATGTCTATAATTTGGCGTCTTGTGGAAATCTTTTTCAGTCATAGCTCTTACGAGCCACTTCCAATTTCAAAGTATTTTGATTAAATAAGAACAATTTATTCTGCCATATTGTTCCTGCTTTCTAAACCATAGGAGCTATAAAACATACCCTGAAATAATAAACAAGAAATAATTATCTAGGAAAAGAGTAAATGCTAGTGACACAGTAGGACATAAACCTCAATACCATTATCAAGAATTTTGGAAAGTTCACTACTTTTTTTTTTTTCCCCCAAATGCACAAGTGGCATATAAAATATTTTTCATAATCTGTTTCTGACATTTCAGTAAAGTTTTTGATCAAATGACACCTCTCATGCATTATGTTGAGCAAGTAAAAGTCTCCCAAACCATGTATTACAGCAGCTCAAAGCTTGTATAGCCACTTCTTACAATTCATCTGTCTTCAGTCTATCAACTTGCCCTTAAACACATTTGTAACATCTCCCTGAACAAGGCAGCACACTTGCACTCTACTTAAGACAGGGTAAGGAAACTTTAAAATACAGATATAATAAAAATATTTACCTACATGTTACTTGTGTGTTATAATTACATCTCACGTATATTTTATTTTCAGCATTTTGTTTAACATTAAGAAATGCAACATTAGTTTTGCTTCTCCCCCTTATGATCAGGAAGCAGTCAGCGTCACCTTCTTCCTGTTTATTGCTCTAAGATGGAAAAAACACATGAATAGAGTTGGGAATTACAACTGCACTTCTGCCAAACACCTTTAAGTTTGGGAACACTGAACAGAGGTCAGTAAGGGCATACAGGTACCTAAATATTAAAGAACATACGTGTTTTGCATTTTGTTCACTGGATGCTGTTCCTGAAGATCTACACATAGAGGTTGCCTACTTATTCTTACTGGTGTCATTTCAAAATGCTTAGAAACCTCATCTTTAATTCCTTTTCCCATTAATATTAAGTATTTCCATCTGCTTTAACAGAGCCAGGATTTTACTATAAAGGGCTGAAGTCACCATGTATCTTCCATAACAGAAGATATATGGCCTCCCCTAAGATATAGACTGTGCATTTTTATGCATGTGCATGTTTTTTAATGAATGAATTTTTCATACTCAAAAACAGATTTAAATGAAGAAATAAGTTTGCTGCATGGCCACAATGTTTAAATAAATTTATAAATGTATTAGCACAGGATATTGTCTCATCATCGCTCAACAGTTAACTCCAAAGAATAGTTTTTTTGAAAATTTTTTATGTAACTTCAAAGGTTTACATATTTTGTAAGCTTATTTCTGTGGTTGCTTAACGAAGTGCTCTACTGAACACATACAGAAAACCCTAATGCAGTTCAAGACAAAGTACTCTGTTTTTATTAATGTATGGTGCTGTAGCTCAAAGCATACCCAACTCAGAAAGCTATAGGTTAGTCTACTCCCCTTTAAGCATGCAATTGCAAACATCCATTTGCTCTTAAAGACACAAAGAGCAAACAAAAAACAAAACATGAGAGCTGTTCTTCATATGTTTAGCTCAGTGAAGAACCACCCCACTTTGTTATATGCAAGATTTCAACTTGAGAAGTCTAAAAATCAAAGCTACCTAAAATAAGTTTGTGCATATTCTTAAAATTGCTCCTTACTAAAAGTTTCTGCATTACATTTGCACTGCAGTTTTATTTTATTTTCATGGCCCGATTTTCAAAAGAAAAACAAGCCCCACACAGTTGCTCAGCATAGGAGCTGCTGGCTTTCAGCATTTTTGAAAGTCAAGGTGAAGTTTAAGATTGTGCAGAGCAGGACGTTTCTGTTGCCGTATAAGCCAAGTGTTCATTTATGCCCAATAAGGAGAAGACCACAGAAGTTTCATCACATCAATCAGAATTAACTTTTACAAATCATAAAGGATTTCAAGGATAACACCAATCGACCAGGCCTGAGTTTCACAGCTAAAAGGACAATACTGTCCATTTTCATTGGTCAGTTCTGGAAGCCCTTTCCAGGATGATCTGGTAAGAGAAAAAACAAACATGAGCATTGTTGTTAGATTATACATTGAAATTAAAAGAAGACTTCATTATAAAACCTTTGAGGAGAATATCTCAGTAGGAAACTGAAAACCATTGCTAAAGGCCTGTTTTCCTACAGTCACAATATGTTATCTAAAACTAAGATTCGATTCAATTACTTCTTCCTGCAGCTGGAAATTGGAGGTTTTTTTTGTGGGGATGCCTCTCCTTCAAAGCAGATTCTCTGGTACTCGCTTAACAAATCCCTTTTCCTTCTCATGTGGTAAGACAAACCTTTCCATCATGGCCTGCTGAAAACAATTGATTTACAGGTACAAATAAATGCATATTTGAAGTACTGCAGAACAGATTATATGGAAGAGGTATCAAAGGCAAGATCTTTCTTTTGTTTGTGTTTGTCTTAAATCCTTAAGAATTAAAAATATAATGGAGAGAAAAAGGGATTTATTTGTTTTAAGAGGGAGAAGTCAAATTGCAAAGGAACATTTAAGGGCCATATAGTGAGTTCCTCTGTCTTCTTAGAATACCAACATTATTAAGATTCTGAAACACTGTCAGACCAATTTGCTCATTTATAACATGTGAAATCTTAATATTTTGCATAAACTTATCTGCCACATTTTTAATCTGTTGCTACTAGCCCTTTAACTATTTTGTTTTGCAGGCTGTTTATAAATACTTTGCTTGTTTTCTAAAAACAAACAAAAAACAAAACAAAACCACCAAAAACACCCAACATTTTTTTGCTGAAATTCATTTTTTGCACAAATTAGACTCCTAATTTTTTTACATAAAATTTATTTTCCCCAGTCTTCACATGGGTAAATATTAGTAATTCCAAAAATCTATAAACAGCACTAGATCTCAGCTGTACTTGAAACCTGACTTGAGATCTGCAATAGCATTTATAGTGGTGAACTTTGTATGTAGAAAACAGAAGCTATATTTATATTATAGACTTCTATATAATATTAACAATATATCGTATTATATACTTTTACATGCAAATGGATAGTGGATACCACTAGTCACTAAATATTTTGAATCTATGTTAGTTGGTGTCTTACCTTTCAAGGTGAACATAGTGGCGAGAAAGAACATTCTTTATCATAACTACAGTTTTTGCATATATCTGTGGGCCAATCAACTTTGAGAAGTACAATTTGGCACGAAGAAAATATCCAATCGGCCACAGCCATTCCTAAGCAAAGAATGGTATGAGATGATTATTATAGCTGTCATATTGGAAAAGTGTCAGTACTTATTCTGAAATTGAAGAAACTGGCTCTTACAGGTCCTTGGTGATAATTAAAACCTCTGGCTACATTATAGTTGTCATTGTCAAGAGCGTTATCATATACTCCACAGTACACCATATCACTGCAAGAAAAAAAAAAGAAATTATGTAAACAAAGCATTAACAAAAATAATTCATAAAATGGAATCCAGAAATGAACCAAAAATTTGTTATGGCATTTATGTTTGTTGGTGGTTAGACCAGGGAAGTCTCCAGCAGGTTCTGCTTTTTACATCACAATGGAATTCCAAATACTGTTTAAACCAGTGGGAAAATGGTTACAATCTTGGAATGATTTGTATTCATAATTTTGCCCTTTTGTTTTTATTCAAACTGTAATGCTGTGTACTGTATCATATACGAGTAAGCATAAAAATGCAAATTCAACCTCTTATGATAGCAAATTTGACTTGCTTGCTATGTGGCATCCAAAAACATGTGGTGATTGTCTACATAAATAAAATCAATTGCATGGACTTTTAGAATTGTGAAATACTTGTTCCTGAAGTATTTATTGCAGCCGTATTTCGCACGTATAGGTGAGGATTTGAACAAAATAAACATTACACCCACACATTCATACTGTCATGTTTTATGATTAACAGTTATTCTTGTCTCTACTATACTTACTCTGGGTCTAAAGTTTTCATGCCTAATGGACCAAGTAGTTTTTCCTCTGCTATCTGCAGAGCTTTCCAAGCTCTCTCAGGTGTGAACAACTCAGGGGCCTAATAAAATAATGAAGATTTATTCAGTAAACTCTGCATATGTACACACACAAGACTATGTATATGAATGTAGAAGACCACAAAAACCCTAACTATTGTATTACTGAATCAAAATACAGTTACTCTTCTAGAACCTACAAGTCAGAGTAAGCAAGATGACAGAAGCTACTCACTGCTTTGAATTTTATTTATTTTAAATACTCTGGAATTTCCAGTAATAATCTGGAAAAGA
>VXAL01006011.1:46919-91018 GCA_013399475.1 Chauna torquata | reverse complement strand
CCCCCCCCCCCCAATTACTGCTCATTCTTGAAGTTCTGAAGGAGTTCTCTGACTCACCTTAAGTAAAAGACTTTCCTTAAACAAGTGAAGATTCTTTTTTCTGTCTTGTGTTTCTGAATCATGCAGTGGAAAAAGTTTGGTTTTGTTTATAGGTGCTTCCAGTAGCTGTGCTTGTCTAATTGCGTCTCCGAATGTACAGAGCCAGAAGATAGCATGCACTTCAAAGTGTCTAATGTCTTGGTGGACATTAGATTCTGGCAGGTGTGTGTGTGTATGTACACGCATTTGTTGTGATTGTTGTGATTGCTGGTGAACAACAGCAGTATGTTTTGACTCTGAAACACCTGCCTTGAAGGCTTTGGGTTGCGAGAGATTGCCTCAATAGGAACTACTTGAGAGGTGAAATAAGTTAGCTTGCATCAGGCACGGCACTGCTACTGCCAGAGCTTACTTAAACCAAAGCTAGTTTGGATATCTTGGTGTTAGTGGCTGGATCTCTTATTTTGCCTTTTGGATTGCTTTGTGTTTTCACCAAATTCTGTATTGTCTGCTGTGAGGCAGCTTGATAGTCTCTCCTAGGGAGAGTAACATGCGTGCGGCTGTTCTTTTTCAATGTCCTTTAGCCAAATGTCAAAGAAGCACTATTGGTTTTGGAAGAAGCAACGCATTTTGCTTTAAAGCAGTTTTATATATGCAGCAGAGGAGTGACTGAGTGTGTTTCTGCTCCTCTCTACAGCTGATGCGAAAGAACAATAAGACGAAAGTACTTCATTTGGCATCGCTGATAGCGATCGCAGTATTTCAGCAAACTAATTCCTCTTGCTACTGAAGTCTTTGCAACTTCTGAGCAGCTTTAAACACCTACTTCAGAGTGGATCTTTGAAATTCAGCAGAGGAGAAGCCTAAGGCTAAAAAGTGCCACATGCTCGTTCTTTGAAATTCTATTCAAGAAGTCATTGTTTTCCATTTGGTGTTTGCATTCCTCAGCAAAACTTTAACCATATGCTAAAATAATTGGAAACGCATACTCTAAAGTTGAACATATGTTAATGTCAAGGCAGTGTTAGGAACAGGCACTGTACAGTGAATGTGTGGGTGCTGTAGTAAAGGACAGAGGGAAGAAATTGTGATTCGATCCATGATATTACAGTTAAGTGTACTAAAATGTTACCTTTATTTAAAAAAAAAAAAAAAAGGCTGAGAAATTGTATCACTCTAATGTTAGAGTTCTAGCAAACCTAACCCAAAAGCTTGGAACTTTGTCTTCTCTCATGTATGTGTTATGTACCGGGGCGGGGGGGATTTTTTCCATGTAAAAATTCAGCCTCTTTCAGTGTGCGGGGTGGGCAGCCTAGAGAAGTGAATCTGGTGGTTTACTGCCACTGGCAAGGGGTGGTTCTGCTGCTCCCCTTCTCACTGTGTGCTCTTACTGTTCTCAGTGCTCTAGGTCCTGTCAGGCAATGCTGAGAACCAATTCTGTTTGCTAATCTAGCAGCAAAAAAGTGAATAGTTTTCTTCTGAGCAGTTAAGTCAATTTGCTTCATGATCAGATGAGCATCAGTCAGTACAAGGAATGGCCATGTAGGACTGCACGCCAGGAGCAGTGTCAGAGGAGAGGTGAGTGAGGAGCTGGACTCTACTCATCCATGGCAGTGAGCTCTGAGATTGCTCAGCTGTCATATATCTATATTTGAAGGCTGAACAAATAACTTTGGATTTGACATCTTTCCCATCTGTCAATATTCAGTTTAATATTATAATATAAAAATCTTTCTCTAGGAAATATTGTATCCAAAGTATCTGGCTGGTGGATACTCTGAAAATGTTTCCTAAATACATCATTTGCTGTGAGTATGAAAATGAAGTAGAGTTCCTGACAAAACTGCAGTCTTGTGTAGATAGTAGCTCAGGCTTGTTTGAATTTGAGAAAAGCTCAAAACAACACATTAGCTTTTCAAGTAATGTTGTCTTTGTTCTGCTTGGAGTGCTTTTAGAGAGTTAAGTTTTACTCTTGTTGGTTTGTAATTTTTTTTAAAAGTCTTTAATTCTAGTAATATTTAGAAAAAATCCCANAGGCTTCTTTCCTGTCCAGTGGCATCGTTAATGCAAACCCTTGAAGTGGGTGTTCATATGTTGTCTCCCAACCACGGAGACCCCCATTTGGATTTCCCTATCTCTCTTCCCAGTTGCAAGTAGCAGTTTGGGGGGCTCTGCTACTTCCCATCGTAGGTCTTCTGGTGGGTTTTTATACAGCCTTTTGTTCTTTCTGTGGCTGTTGCTCTCTTGGTTTTCAGCTGTTTCAGAGTTGAAAGTAGCCTCGGTTCTATCGTTTTTAGTATTTAGAGATACAGAAAAATCTGTGGAAGAGAAGAGTTGTTTTCAGAGATAAGAGGTTGCTAGCAAGTATTTATTTGGCTCCAAATTGTGCATGGTATTTTTGTAACTTATTACCTGGGAAAGCATGTAGAGATGAACTTTAATACTTGATATGCGTGTAAATGGCATAAACCTTGTAATCTGTGGTCAAAAGTAAAACAAACAAAAAGTCTGTTATTAAAATATTTGTACTTACAGCTGAACAGAAAATCTAAATGCCAGAAGGAAGCTGGTTAAGGGTGTTTTCTTTCCTTCTAAAAGCTTCATGGAGGTGGTGTGAAAACAAACACAGAGAATGATAAATGATCTTCACTTCAAAAACGCCGTAGCATGATCTCTCTTAAGAAGGTTTTAAGTACTTACATAGGTGTATACCGAGTTAACTAAAACTTGTTGTTACAGCTGGTTTGAGTGCAAACCTTTCTGGATATGTTTAGGTGAAGTTCTTATTTGGTAATTTACTACTGTATTGATTTGCATTCCCTCTATCTGATTTTGTGTATGTTACATTAATCTTTTGTTTTTGTATGTGTAAAAGCAACACTGCTTTTGAGACCTGGTTTTGCTCATTTGAGTGCTGTTTACTGATGATTGTTAGTTTTGTAACCTGACAAGTGTTTTTTGTTGTTTTATTTGCATAGCTGCCTCTGTGAAATACACTTAGTGATGGATTGAAAAAAAAAAAAAAAGCCACGGCACATTACAGGAGGAGTTGAATGAAATGGATTGTTACTTAGAAAGACTTCTCAGAAGATATAATCAAAGGCAGGGAATGGGACATACTGAAAGAAGAAATTGAATAAACTTTCTTCTGTCCTTGTACTGTAGAAATAGTCCTCAATTTTTGAGGTAGTTTTGTGGAGATGCAGATTCATGCACATCTTTTATGCAAGTACTTTACTTTTCATTATTACTAATTGAAATGTAAGTTAGTAGCTGGGTGTTCAGCAAGGACATGGATGCTAATCTTTGGTTTTAAGGCTTTTTTTGGGTGATAGACATGCTGAAGTATGAGAGCACATAGCAAATGGCTTCTTGCTTTAACTTCAGAAGTTGATGCATTTGGTTGCCAGTGATATTACTGCTGTGTAACCCTGATGAATATAAATTTCCATCCCTTCCCTGTCATGCATTAAGATCTGGATCTGAGTTACTGGCCCCTGGAAGGATCTGGGCTCCATATGAGAAAAAGCAAAGTAGGTTGACAGATAATCCTTGCTTCCCCCAGCACCCCCCTTGCTACAGGATTCAGTGCTACAATTCCGTGTTTTCTATATTCAAACTAGTATAATATTGGGAAGTGTATGACTTTGTTATGTATCCTTTGGTATAGCAATGAGTTTTCAAGTTTAGAGTGAAATAATTTTATAATGGTAAGTTAAAGCATTTTTAAGAGTTTGCAGTACTTTTAGGCTTTTGGATACTCTCTAGTTGTGTGTTGTTGCAGCTGGGAGGAGGGGAAAAATTGCTGCCTAATTCTGTAGTCTGTATTTTTAAGATTTGGATTGAGATTTTAAAGTATGTAGTATGGAACTTCCCACTGTCATAAGCCATTTCTTTGTTTTTATTTTCTCCATGTGAAACTGGTGCCATAATGACACCATTACGATACCACAGAATGTGAGTGTTAGTTTTGTCAGGTGATGATGTTTCCCTCAGGTACCTTGGTGTCCTTGATGAATTACTTTTGGGACTCCTGTAAGGATTAGGTAGCTGGCTGCGTACGTGTTGCTGCTTTCTGGTGTTTCCATGCCCGATAGATCTGAACTGTTGTGGCAGAAGGAAGGCATTAACCAAGAAGTGGTGTCTGTCACGTTTACCAGATGAAGCAGTGCTGTTGCAAAGGTCCATGCTGTTTTCACATTAAATTTTTTCTAATGAAAATACAGGTTTTCTTGAGCATGCTGTGCCTTCTGGCAGTTGAACTTGGTTAGCTAAAAGTGAGATTGTGCTCATAGAGTATGCTACATTAAATCTGATTTAGAGGGAAGGGAGTCTTTGTAGCTCTTAACTGTGTGGATTAGGTAAAGAAATCCCAGAGCCTACTTCCTTGTTTAGGCTAAATAAGGAATGGGTGACCTCAGAGCACTTCTTGCCCCTACATGATGAGAAAATGGAAGCTAGAGAGATAACTAGCTCTCCTGCCTCCACTTCAGAAATCCCAGAGGTAGGTAGCTGCTGTTGCAAGCCTCAAGAGGCTCAGAGGCAAGCGTCTTAATTGCTTGTTCTCCTTTCCACTATCTGCATATTCCGGATCCAAACCTCCTAATTATCATCAAGAATGTGTGATTCCATACACCAGCAGTTGTGATCTTTCCTGTTTTTTTCCTCTTTTCTTTTTAAGCATTATTTTGTGAATTGCTTGGCCTGAGGGTTGCAAGCTGAAATTAGTCTACTGCATCATAGCAGTAGAGCCTGGCTTGAAAATTAGTATGCTGTCTAACTCTTGAGATTTGAGGTTACTTAAAAATTGTGTGTTTCATTGCAAGACTTCTCTAAACTTCTGTGTCTGAACCTGCTGGTTGTGAATGGGAGTCGCTGGCTGTGAATGTAGTTTTGTACTCTAATGTGTTAAATAATTTGGTTTTATCAAATCATAAAATGAGATCGTATCAACTGCTAGACTTCTGTCACTACACTGCCCTGAAGTCTTTTTGTTACCCCACTTAGTACTTGCAACCTGCCTCCCCCCCCAAGCATGAGAAGAAAAACAATAAGAAAGGAGGATGCTTATCTTGGGAATTGCTTGAACACGATATCCACAAAATGAGTACTCTTAGCTTTAGCCCCTTACATCTTATTTTCAGTGACTTTAAGCTAGTTTCTGTGTTGTGAAGCTTTTATTTTTTTTAAAAGTCTTTCGTCAGTTTTTAGATGTTTCCACATGTATTTCAACAAAGTTTGTTTTGTTTCTGGAAGAATGACCACTTAAAGCCATCTGACAAGGTAGGTCCTGGCAGTAACATTTGTGAACAGCTTGCTGATGGTTGGTATTCATTGACTGTAAACCCCTTGTTTGGTAATGTTTGTTGACAGCTGTCATATAATGTGTCTGAACTTTCTGGTTTAGTGGCTGCTGATGACCAGTTAGTGTGGTTATAGACTGTGATTATGAAAGTGGCCTTGGAAAACTAATTTTTTTGTGTGTGAGATATCTATATATAATTTTTATTTTTTCCCTTGTAGATTACTTGTCAGTTGTCGTGTGATTGTGGCAGGTGTCTCTACTCATTTTCAGTAAGATACGCATTTTGCAATGCTCAGTATTGGTCTCTCTGTGTCCCTTGATGAGTGCTTTGGTAACTTTAATCCTGATCTCTAAATAAATGTTTTGTATGTGAAGGTGCTTAAGAGAGCTTTTTTTTTTTCCCCTCTCAACAGGTGGGAAGGAAAAACCAAAAACCAATGCAGAAGAGCTACAGATTAAAAAGGTTAAGAAGAAAAAGAAAAAGAAACATAAAGAGAATGAGAAGAGGAAGCGTCCAAAAATGTACAGCAAATCCATTCAGACCATCTGCTCAGGACTGGTTTCTGATGTTGAAGATCAGGAAGCCAAAGGCATCATAGATGATCATCTTAAGGATTTCAATGGGAAAAATATGGATCCCAAGAAGGACTGTGAGTCCAAGATACCAGAGAACAGTGAGTTTCCATTTGTCTCGTTAAAGGAGCCACGGGTTCAAAATAAACTCAAAAGGTTGGACACATTGGAGTTCAAACAGCTGATTCATATTGAGCACCAGCCTAACGGAGGTGCATCAGTTATCCATGCCTACAGTAATGAACTCTCCCACTTATCTCCTGTGGAGATGGAGAGATTTGCAGAAGAGTTTGTGGGTCTGGTTTTTAGTGAAAATGAAAACTGTGCAGCTTACTATGTAATGGGTATTGTTCATGGGGCAGCTACTTATTTACCTGACTTTTTAGACTACTTTTCGTTTAATTTTCCCAATTCACCAGTGAAAATGGAGATTTTGGGAAAGAAAGATATAGAGACAACGACTATGTCAAATTTTCATGCTCAGGTAAGAGGTTATACATTTTACTTTCTAAAGTCATATTATGGTTTCAAACAACTGTGAATGTTTTTTTTTTTTGAATACGGTTACTATTAGCTGTGCTGTGTGCATGAAGCAGAAGACTAGAAGCAAGGTTCTTCTTTAAGTAATAAGTTCTGCAATATTAAAATTAAGGAGCATATTAACCCAGAAAAAGTTGCGTTCTGTGGGGCAAGGGAAATGTTTGCATGCCTATGTATGTAGGTTTCTTTGGATTTGTTTCTGTAGCTAAAGCTTAACTGAGTTTGAGGGCTGAAATTATTTAGTTGCAGCTATCTGGGCATCTAACCTGTAGTTTACCTGTATGAGCTTCTTCATAAAACTGAACTACTTTAATACATTAGAGCAATGTTATACATAAAGCCTGTGTAGGGCACAGTTATGTAATTTCATTTGTAGTTTGAGGCTTCTAAATCCATTCTCAAAGGAGAACTTGACAGTGGTTAACATAGCTACTAATTGGATCCTTCCCCATTGCATTTGCCCTCAGTTGCTTTCCCTTGAAAGCAGTTATGTGGCAAAATGGCAGGCATCTTTTGAATCAATCGCTTTTTATTTTATTTTCCATAGAGAAATGACTATAATCATGTAACAGTAACTACTGGTTAAAGATCACCTCTGCTATTTATTAACTTGCTGTAGAAGATGTGAATACTTTATATGCAACAGTAATGTATTTCAGGCCCTAAAAGTTTAGGAAAAAAAGTTCTAACTTTCCTAGATTGCAGCCTTGGTGATAAGGGTATTATATAAAGCCCTTACAGATAATCATTGTGATGACCATTATGATGAAACTGAATCCTGTTTTTCAGTCTATATCAACTTTAGATCACAATTACCTGTCTAACGTGAATAGGAATAGATCCTTATTTGTGAATATTAAGTGTTATTTGGAACACCTATAAACTATTTTAGTCTTCATTTTTTTAGATGATTTTGAAGAGTTCAAGTGTAAGTTATACTGACATCTTTTTGATGAAAAATATGCTTTTATTTTCTTTCACTACATAAATATTTGCATGGGAAACTGTTGCAAAAATTTCAACTGTTTTACAAATTTCGTGTATGACCTGCAAGTGTATACAGAACTGAATTGTTGCTGCAAGAGAAGGCTTGCAGCCCTGGTTTAAAAACAAGTCCACTGCCATGGAATATGAATGTTCTGTAAAATAAACCCACTGAATTTTTTCAGTCTGTAAACTGACTTGTTACTTTAATGGTGAAGCTCACAGAATATGTTATGGGGAGCTACCCCGAGCTGCTCTGTCTTAGGTTATTCCACATTAGAAAGCTGGATCTGTCCTTGTATGCATGTTCGTTAAGTCTAACCTGGTGTCTTGGGCAGCATTAATGGAAGCGTAACTGTGCTGTTATTAGACATACTTCAGAAAAGCCCAAACGTTATTTTTGTGAATTATAATGGAACTGTCTTACCGAAAGGATGAATTAACTTGATATTGCAACAGTACCATCAATATCCGTAGTTAAATCAATCCTGTGGTCATTGGTTTTGAGGTCATTTCCTATCCTTCTGTAAGCGAAGGAGAAGCAGAAAGTGCAGTAGGTGAAATAAACTGAACTTTGTGTTATAGCATCCACACTGTCAACTTTGTAGTCCATCTTCTGGTGTATATTTTACCTGTTTGAAGGCTTAGTTCTGGTATCTTTTTCCTTTTGTTTTCTCCCAGTTTTTCAGCAACTTTTTGTAACATTTTAACACTTGTCAGAATGTGGTTGCCTGACAGAAAATGTTTGGCTCCTTATACGTTTTTGCTAACATAAGGGGTGTGGTGTGTGTAAATAATGTATATAGGCGTACACTAGACTTCTTCACATCATCTCTTGCACAGCATCACTATTTCCTGGAGTATTTCAGTATCTTGATTGCCTAGCTATTGATTCTATTTTTCCTTATTATTTTTAATCTTATTCTGGCTGTGTGCATGTTCCATGTGCCCAGGTGATCCGCTGCAGCTGAAAGGTTTGCTTAGCGTAGTGTTCTGCTTCATTCTTACTGGAGTCAGTATCAAAGATAGTTAGGAAGGACTGTGAGACTGGAGTGCTCATAGTGATACTGTGTCAGAGGGCTCATCCTCCATGGATTCAACAGGACCTTTTCAAATCTGAGGACTGTGAATTTCGTGTTTTTAACCTTCAGCTGTATTTTCTGTTGCATGAGTTTGATTCATTAGTGTCAGTTACCTCTATAAAAAGTTAGGCAGAAAACTGAAACACAGAGTACTAAATGATTACATAATTTGTTAGTTTTTTTGTGCAGCTCGATAATATTTTCCCTTTCTTGCTGAGTTTTTTTTGGATCTTCAGGGGATTCTTACATGTTGTTGCAGTATGTTTCCATGAAATTTTAAATGTAACTTTCTGTTCCTGCATTGGAAAAGCTCTGTATTGCTGTGTTCCGTGTTGTTCTGAGCTGCCTGTGCAATGTCTAGCAGTTGTTGTATGGTCTCAGTTGAGTTGAGAGGTGAGTTGATTTCTGATGCCTAAGGAGGAACTTGGCTTATCTGGTTTGCTTTGAATATCTATCTCAACCTTCCTTAGCCTTAAGAAACTTGGCTGTTGCTTTACTAATTTCAACTAAAACACTGAAGTGATGCTCATTTTAGTAGATGAAGTTCTTTAGTCTCTTTTTTATCTCTTTGTAGCAAGCATATGTAATCAGTCTGACAAACCTAACATGTATTTAAAGATCTAAAAATTTATTTAAAAAAGTCAATAGAAAGGAGGAGTGAGCTAAGCCTGAAGCAGAAAGTATCAGAGTATTGTATCAGAGGTATTTTTTGTTTAATTTTTTTTTCCACTTGATTATTCCAGTACTACTCAATAAGCTTCCACCTGCTGTTTTGTGGCAGATGAGTTTTTGGTGGTATTTTTTTTTTAATTTATTTTTTTAGTAATGTATATTTTGACATCAAGTAGTCAGTCCTGTGATATTAGGCAGATTCCACAGTAAGTTCTGTTTGTGGAATCAAAATTGTTGGAGTCCTCCTAACTAACTGGAATGTCTGCATCTATTGAGGAATTTACTTGTTTTCACAAGTATAGATTTGAAAATGCTGTCCTCTCAGCTTTTCCCAATACATCTATAGCAGACAAAAGTAATATATTTTCACTTGTTGGGAGATTAGAAATGAGGGGAAGCTTGTGAGAGAAGTTGCAGTAGGCATGGGAGAGGGAAGCTTGTGTTGGAATTGGTTCTGTCTCATCAGAATTAGCTTTTAAATTTTGGGGAGAGAGGAATTAGGGAGTTGTCCATCACCTGTCTTGGGACTACATTAATAAATTCATATTTTTTTCTAGGTTAATATAACAGTTCTGTTGCTGTGAACTGTCTGTGGGGCTTCGTCAGACTGTTTCTGTAACTAGGCAAAATGGAATTAGGTTGTGTATCCTTGTATCCAGTAATTCCCTCTTTCAGGCTGCCCTGTAGGTACATCTCTGGGTTCATTCATCTTTGTAGATTGCGGTAGCTCTGTCAGTTACCTGATAGCTGTGAATCTTAGTTGTCAAGTTCTTAGGAGCATTTCAAAGAACATAAATAATCTTTTGCCACCTGCTTGCAGCTTACATCACTTCAGATAAGCTTTTTAGTGCTGTTGAGGCACATTTTGAAACTATTACCGTGTCCTCATGCTGGGCAAGTGTAAATTTTCAGTATCTTGCTAAAACCCCAAAGCTCACATTTCTCATGTTTAACTGTAGCAGTACTTAGTGAATTGATTTTTTACTGTGCTTCAGCCTTGTCCCAGAGACACTTATTTGTGCAGGTAGAATAGAAGAAATCCTGAGCAATTCGAAAAAATTCCTATGCTTCAAGGCAAGACTTGACTATTTTAAGGCTTATCTGACCAATGCTTCTCTGATGTGTTTGCTGGAGATCTCTAGGTGATTCCATGCCTCCCAAGGGAATCTGTTGAACAATTCTTTCTTGCTTATCTCAATCCTCCTGCTAGTCTTTTTATTCTGATCAGTAGTGGACAAGGCAAACAGCATATGCTTTTCTTTTAGTGTTTTCCATGTTTGAAGATTGCTTACCAGCTCCCTTTTTTTCCTCCCTAGGTTAAGCCATTTTAGTTGTTTTGGTCTACCATGATGTGTTACACCCTTATTCATCCTGCTGCTCCCCCTTTATGCTCTTTTCAGTCAGACCTTCTTTTTCTGAAATACTGTACTGAAAATGGATGGTGTCTGTCTGGCAGATTATTGAAGCAATCCTCTCATACTCCTTAGCAACAAGTGTCTTGCAAATGATTGCTCTTAGTTGTCTTCTCCTGCCTTTTTCACAGCAGTTTGTGATCTGCTGCAGCAGCAGCTCTTGCTGAGTGAGTCACTCCCCTTTTCATATGCATCTGCAGTCAACTGTATGTATAGATATATCTGAGTATAGTTCTCTGCTTTCATTCAGTGGGTCGCACTGATCACACAAAGGGCTTGAATAGGAAACCCCTGTTTCCCAGGAATCCTGGAGGTGATCATGGACTGGTCAAAAGGCAAAGATTTGGGAATATCACCAGAGGAGGAGGTGACACGTGCTGAAGAGGCCCCATGATATAATAGAGTCTCAGAAAATGAGAAGTGATATGCCCTGTTCACTGATGGGTCCTGTCATATTGTGGGAAAGCATCGGAGGTGGAAGGCTGCTATACGGAGCCCAGTATGTCAAGTTGCAGAAGCTGCTGAAGGAGAAGGTGAATCGAGCCAATTTGCAGAAGTGAAGGCCATCCAGCTGGCTTTAGATATTGCTGAACGGGAAAAGTGGCCAGTGCTCTATCTCTATACCGACTCGTGGATGGTGGCAAATGCCCTGTAGGGGTGGTTACAGCAATGGAAGCAGAGCAACTGGCAGCGCAGAGGCAAACCCGTCTGGGCTGCCGCACTGTGGCAAGATATCGCTGCCCGGGTAGAGAACCTGGTTGTAAAAGTACGTCACATAGATGCTCATGTACCCAAGAGTCGGGCCATTGAAGAACATCAAAACAACCAGCAGGTGGATCAGGCTGCTAAGATCAAAGTGGCTCAGGTGGACCTGGACTGGCAACATAAGGGTGAATTATTTATAGCTCAGTGGGCCCATGACACCTCAGGCCATCAAGGAGGAGATGCAACATACAGGTGAGCTCGTGATCAAGGGGTGAACCTGACCATGGACACTATTGTACAGGTTATCCATGACTGTGAAACATGCTGCAATTAAGCAAGCCATGTGATTAAACCCTCTCTGGTATGGAGGATGACGGCTGAAATGTAAATACAGGGAGGCCTGGCAGACTGATTATATCACATTCCCACAAACCCGCCATGGTAAGCACCATGTGAATGTGTTACCATGGAAGCAACCACCAGATGGCTGGAAACGTATCCCATGCCCCATGCTACCACCCGGAACACTATCCTGGGCCTTGAAAAATAAGTCTTATGGCGACATGGCACCCCAGAAAGAACTGAATCAGACAACGGGACTCATTTCCATATCACCTCACAGACACCTGGGCCAAGGAGCATGGCATTGAGTGGGTATGTCACATCCCCTATCATGCACCAGCCTCTGGGAAAACTGAATGATACAGTTGGCTGTGAAACACTACACTGAGAGCGATGGGTGCTGGGACATTAAGATACTGGGATACACATTTAGCAAAGGTCACCTGGTTAGTCAACACTAGGGGATCTGCCAACTGAGCTAGCCCTGCCCAATCAAAACTGTTAAATATTGTAGAAGGGGATATAAAGTCCCTGTAGTGCACATAGAGAACATGCTGGAGAAGACAGTCTGTGTTATTACTGCTTTGGGCGAAGGCAAAGCCATGCGTGGCATTGCTTTTGTTCANTACTACAGTAAGAGTCACCTGCATTAAGGAAGAATGAATTTTAATGGAACCAGAACTGGCTTCAGCATGCAGCAATCCAACACTGCGCAGCACCTCTCATGCCCCGAAGGACTGTTACGACAGATGGAGCCCGAAGTCATGGACTAAATGAACTCAATGGGCATTTTAGAGGGATGGCCCATAGACTAAGGGAATGATCTGTGTGTGTATATGTCAAAAGACAGGAAAGGTGGTGGTGACTAATTGGGATCTATTAGAAAACATGGGACCTGGGCATGACGTAGATGGTATAGAATAAGGGGTGGATATTGTCCTAGTTTTGGTTGGGATAGAGTCAGTTTTCTTCCTAGTAGCTGGTATGGTTCTGTGTTCTGGATTTAGGGTGAGAATAATGCTGATAACACTCTGATGGTTTAGTTGCCACAGAGCAGTTCTTACACAGAGCCAAGGACTCTTCAGCTTCTCGTGCTGCCCTGCCAGCGAGGGGGCTGGGGGTGCACAAGGAGCTGGGAGGGGACAGGACCAGGACAACTGACCCTGACTGGCCACAGGGACGTCCCATACCATGTGGTGTCATGCTGAACAGTAAAACTGAACAGTTGGCTGTATGGAGTCCTACACGACATGTTGCAGAAACTGCTGAAGGAGAAGGTGAATCTAGCCAACTTGCGGAAGTGAAGGCTGAACAACTGGCCTGGGGCGCGGCTTGCGGCTGGTTGGGTGTGGGTCAACAGGTCGTGAGCAACTGCGTTGTGCATCACAAGCTTTGTATATTCCTGTATCGTTATTACTATTACTTTCCTTTTCTGCCCTGCTAAACAGTCTTTTATCTCAACCCACCAGTTTTACTTTTTTCCGATTCTCTCCCCCATCCTGCTTCGGGGGAGGGAGTGAAGGGCTGTGTGGTGCTTAGCTGCCGGCTGGCTTAAACTACAACAGTTTTGTTCAGAGCAAAGATCCTTGCTGAATACCACAACGTAGGGCCTTTCATGTTCGTATTTGAATATAGAAGAGGGAAAACTATCCACTGTTTGCTGTTAGTAGACTGTGTTTCTGCCCTTTGAAAAAGCGTATCCTGTCATTGAAAGAAAGGTTTGTTTGGCTTGATTGTTCTTTGACGTGGCCATATTTACTAGTTCTTATCTTATTTCTCAAATGAAGCATTTCGCTAGTGTGCTATTTTTTTCCTCTGGAAGTTGAATCTTGGTTAAGTGGTCTTTAGTTTTTATCTTGCTTCTCTTACCACCTCTTTCTTTGAGGTGGTGTGTTTACAGATTGGAAGAATGTGTTTTGAGTTCTCACTGATTTAGTACAGCTTTGTTTCTCTTTTAATGAACTGTCTTGGTACTCTAGGGTAGGTGAGGATGCTCATCAAGAAGCCTATTCGATTTGGGAAAGTAGCATATGTTTTACACTACTCAGTGTGCAGTTACACAAATTGTCAGAGCCAATCTAGCACCTATTGCTGCTAAAAGAGAGCATCCTCCTTGCTTTTTACTTCCAGTTGTGTGTTCTTGTGCCAAGCTGTGGTGCTTCTTGGACCTCATAGTGGGCCAATTTGTCTCATTAATCCAGCAGAAAACTTACCCTACTCCCAAGTGATTGGTTTCATTGCGAAATTATATTAGCAGCAAATTATATTAGTTTACAGTGCCAGAGGTAGCTCAAGGACGAGTGTGGGACTACAGAGTCAGCCCCATTCCATGACAGCAGGCAATTTGCTACTTCAGAGAAATGATTCGATTTCCCCTTGCCTGCCCCCTTCTGAAGTCATTTATTCCATGTAGCCTATGTTAGTTGTGATTAGACACTAGATACTCAGATAGTGTGTTTAAAAAAAAAAAAAAAAGTGTGAGTGTTTGAGGAAAGAATGCAATAGTAGTGACTATGGTTCATGTTTGTGTAGTCACTTTTCAGGTTGGTGGTTGTCTTTTTTTTCTGACAGTTCTGGACATCTTTAATTTTTATTTTTCTTTCCCCTGTTCCAGATCTCCTTCAGCCATTTTTAATATCTTCTCTTTGTTGTCCTCCTTGTTTAGCTCTTGCAAGTTTATCTTCAGGGAGATGTTTCTGCTGCTCACTCTTTTTCCGATTTGTGGAATCCTACTTGCTTGAGAATACTTTCGCTCTTCTAATATTTGAGCAGACTTGCTGAAAACATTTTTCTTTAACAGAAATTTGAAGTAATTGGATACAATTTCATTTTCTTATCCTTAAAGATTTCTGTTTTCATATATTGTGTTATTTTCCTGTATTTTGTGGTCAGAGGAATTCTTTAGATTGGAGCATGTCTCTTCAGATGTTTCAGTAGCTTTCAGTAGAACTCATTCCTTGCTTTTAAGGTCTTTGAATGTTTGGTTAGTTATTAAAGTTGTAAAGGTTATTAGTAACTGCCTGATGCTGTGCAAGTTACCCAAAGTATAGCTTTTTTTCCTTCTAGATGATGGAAAAATTGAATTTTAGCTTGTTAAAGCATATATATTGCACCATTGTTTTTTATCAAATAATCTGTAAGACTCTAAGAGACTTTTTTGATGGATGATGGCAGCCCATTGTCTTCAAAGCAAATTTTTTTCACTTATTTAACAGCATTGAACAGAGAATCAGTTCATATGGAATGACGTTAAAAATCTGCACGCATGCTTATTTGTTTTACACAAATAGGAGTTACCTTTTTTGAGAGTTTACACAAAAAGTTACCTTTCAGGATTGCTTTTTGACAGGTTTAGCCAACAGATATCAAATGACAGTCTTACGTTGTTCTTTTTGATCAGGATATTCTGTGTTGGGGTGGGGGGGAACTAGACAAAACCCTAGAGGTTTGTACTGGCAGCTCGGAGAGAATCGAACTGAACCTTGTCATAAATCTTTTCAAGTTACAAGTGCATAATAGCTACTTTGCACTGGCATGATTGTTTTCCATGAAAGTGTCTAATTGTTGCTATATCTTAATTCATTTTTAGAATTCTTTATCAACAGCTTCACTGTTTTTGTGTCAGTAGAATAGAGAATAATAGATCCTCTTGCTTTTTAATTGTTGGTTTATCCATCCTGTATTATTTGAGGATTTCAGCTGCAACGTGAAGTATGTGAAGTGGTGGTACTAACTGCAGTGGTAAAAGGGCACTGGTGGAGTTGTACTTTAATAACAATGCTTGGGATGCATCTCCTAAAACTTCTGTTTAGGAAGTGGTATATTTGTTGAAATTAAAGCTTTGGTGATAATGAATCACCTTTGAAGAATTATACAGCTGTCAAGGTGTCTTACTCTGATCCCAAAAACCTGACTAAAAAAACCTTATAGAGTATATAGGCTTTAAAAGCAAGCAGATTTGCAAGTGTTTTTAAGCTCAGAGTAATTTTGTTGAATATTATTTTCAATGAAATTTTAATGTCTCAGTATTAGTTCCTACTTGGAATTGAAAATATATGTAAGCTTTCAAGGATTTGAAAAGAGGTGTCAAGAAGCAGAAAACCTTTTGGGCACATTTTCAAAATGTACCAAATAAGAAGGAATGCTACACTGACTCTTAAGCATTGTGTACTATTTCTGTCGAGTTAGCAGAATGAGTGAAATAATGGTGAATGTGAAGCTGGATTGTTCTTAGTTCTAAGATGCAAATTTCTAAGTGCATTGCTTGTGAACTTGTGTACTGAAAGGAAAACCCAATATTCTCTTAGATATCCCAGCATATTTTAATGGTGATTTAATGTTTTTGTTGGTTGGTGGGGCTTTCTTTGTGTGTTTCTTGAAATTAGTTTGGGTTCCATGGTTGGTTGTTTTTTTCCCTGGTGGCGTTTCTTATGATGCACTGTTGTATGATAACTGTTTTTTTCCCTGACCTTTTGCTTTTAAAGCTGAAAAACTAAAAGAAATTTGAACCATTAAAATTATAACAAAAAATAAGATTTTGGATGGGAAAAAAAGCATACTATATTCAAAAAATAAGGATTCAGTTGTGACTTGCCCCAGTTTACATTTTTTTAAATTCATTTCTTGAAGTGTTTGGTTTTGCTGGACTGTTGCTTCCAGTTTGTGTATGTGTCTTTCATAGAGAAAATGGGAAGCCTTTAAAATATTCTATAAACAGGAAGCACTTTAGCACTAATAATGCTCTAATATATCACTGTTGGTATTATTTTAGTAGAATTTCAGTATTTTCAGGTTCTTCTAGACACCAAGACATTTATGCCAAAATATTTGCTTTTAATAACTCTTTACTTAAAACTGAGCAAGTTAAGTTATACTAAAAAAAAAATTAGTCGTTGCTATACTAGTTACAGAAGCAGATCATTGTCCAGTTTTACTAATTCTGAATTCAGTGGTGGTTTTACTGTCATAACTTTTTATTTCCTTAACGGAAGAGATTGACCCAGGATCTTTTGTGTGTTTTTAGGTGACGTGCTTCAAATTTACGCTACATGAGAAGAAAGAAGTTAGGCTATCATATTTATTCATTACATGTATCTACCTGTTTTTCTTGTGCATTCTATTATACTGCTTTTAGTTGATGTTTTTGTGTGTGTGTTGATTTCGGTCATGTTGACCATATGATAGAAAAACTGCATGTCATTTATCCCTTCTTTTATTCTAGATTTAGATTGTTCCAGCTATTTATTTGAGCAAATTTGTAACACAGAGATTAGTGTTCACTGCGTTCTGCTGAAATTACATTCAGGAAGAATACCATGTAAAAGGTGTATAATCACATTCTGTGGTTGATGCACAACGTAATGTACAGAATTTGAAGTATTCTGTTTTTAGTATATGAACTTTGTTTTTGAGAGTTCAGAAATACATAGGGTAAACTTTCCCTTCCTGTGAACTAACCAGCCAAGAGGTGACAGTTAAAAAAGGAAAAGAACCATTGCTGTTATCTACTATGCCCTAGATTATACGAATTTTGTTGTTGTTTTTAAGAGGTTTCATTTTACTTCTGTTATTGTGCAAACACCAGTAGCAAGTTTTTGGTGTTTTCATACTATTACCTAGTAGCAGTCTAATTGTGGAGTGAAAGTTAATTTTGTCTGTGAGTTCTTCCCTCCAATAGTGACCTCACCTCTTTATGTGTGTTTTTCTAATGCTTTACTTTAGTCGCAGTAGTGCCATCGCAGCCCATGCCCGAAGTCTAGAGTTCAGGGTGCTATAATCATACAGTTGGACTAGATGATCTTTGGAAGGTCCCTTCCAACTGTGCTATTCTATTCTTATCCAGTCCACGGGAGAGATGAGAGAGCAGTTTCTCAAGAGCAGCTGGAAGTCGTCTTGTACTTGCTTGCAGCTTTGAACCACAGCCCATGTCTGCTGCTGCAGGAGAATGTAGTGGAAGAGGGTGAGGAGTTGGAGATGGCTATTTCAGAAGATGGTACTCGCTGCCATCTCTGCCAGACTACCTCTTGTTCTTTCAGATTCGTTTTTACGGCCTCTCTCTTGCTTATATCTCATTGTTAAGGAAAAAATAAAAAAAAATCAGGGGTGTGGGTGAAGATAGCAGCTTGATGTCCTGGCCTGGAATGCTAGAATGCTAAGTAGTTTAGCATTCTTATGCCAGTGGAAGAGCCATCCATTTACATGTTAGGTTTATCAATAAACTATGATCGACAAATTTATGGCTATCTGTAGCTTCCAGAAGTGTTTTTTGGATATTGTGGAACTGATTTCCAGTAAGCCACTAATGAAAAGTGGGTAGTCCCTTCCTTATCCCAGTGCTTTGGTCCTGTGAGCTCCTGCTGCTTTGTGCCTGTGCAGACACACCTGAGTACTGAGCTGATGGATATTCAGCAGAAATGAGTATTTGCTGATGTTTTATAACAAAATCAGTAGGTGTCAGTGCAAAAGAGCTGCAGGAATGTGTGACTAAAGATTTGGGGAGTAGGGGAATACTGCTGTCTAGCAGTACTGCTCTTTTCAGTATGGCTGTGATGGCTTGCCTTTACATCAGCTCAGCCATTTTGTGAAGTCCTACTTTTAGTTAGTCTTCTGTGGCCTGGGTGCGTGTGACTGAGGTGGTCTGAAGAGGAGGATTTGGTTCTCAGTTTCTGGCAGGCATCTTGTTACATCAGTCTAGCTTCTAAGAAGGGCACAATGTTAATCTATGTTGTGCTATTTAGTCTTTTCTGGAACTGCTGCTAATTATCCTTTCAGTATTGTAGTTATTAGAAATCTAGAAATTTTAATAGTCTGTTTGGGTGAGGGCTATAGTTAAGCTCCCCTTCATTAACTGTTTTCCCTGCACATTTTTGTTTTCTTGCTTTGCATGCAGAATGTCTAGAGATGCAGTGCAGGAGAAATGCCTTACTTGTTTGTGTAGTGGTCCATCTGCTCTTCTGTCTGTTTTGATCTGGTCATATTTCATCTGATAATACTGCTGTGTTGTTCGGCCTGTTAAACAGGAAATCGGAAACTTAAGGGGAAGTGGTCCTGATCAGTCTTGCGCTTAAGTATTTTGTTCATGTAACAAGACAGATCAGATTATTTAAAACAAACAAAAACCAACAAAACTTACAACACTGTTTCTGTTCGAGTTTAAAATAAAAGATTTTTTTCTGAAGGGTGAATGTTATGGCCCTTAAAGTGGGAGGAAAGCAGAAGAAGTCTTAGCACAACACAGGAAAAATGAAGGAGTAATCGTCATTCTTTCTTTTCCTGTGCTAACTCTTTATGGGCCTTGTCTTCAGTGTGATGATTGGTTCCAGTTAATGGGCTCACACAGTGGCCATGCTGGAGAGGGTGATTAGCAGAATTGTTTAGAATTTAATTAGTTGTAACTCAGGGTGCTGCATAACTCTTACAGGAAAAGGTAAAAATTCAGTTAGTCTTGAGTTAAAATATGCAGATCAGGTAATCCAGGTAAGGATGCTTATTTATTACTAATTGAGTAGAAAATACTTGAATAGTCTTTCACAGTTACTACTTTTGGAATATTATTTTCTGGAAAGACAATATTTATCTTACATTCAGCCTTTAAAATATAGAAGATACAAGTCATACATCTTTAATGAGAACTTCTGTCTTTGGTGATGACTTCATAGTAATTGATTTCATAATAATCTTAAGTATAATGAGGACTGTGTAGGACTTGATATCAATCAGAAAATGTAAGCACAGAGATTAAAGGTGTTTATTGAATGCGGACTTCGAGTGGTAGTGACCTCAATGTAACTTTTACTGTCATATTCTACTTGTAGGTAAAAAGAACATACTCTCATGGTACGTATAGAGCTGGCCCAATGAGACAGATCAGCCTGGTTGGAGCAGTTGATGAGGAAGTGGGGGATTACTTTCCTGAATTCCTTGATATGTTGGAAGAATCACCCTTCTTAAAAGTAAGGACAGGAGGGAATAGGGTGGGAGAAGGGGGACAATGCTCTCTCTAGTACTGTCATAATAAAGTGAGAGTACTGTGATGTTCACTTAGATAACTGACAGTTGTTTAATAAATGTTTTCATTGTGACACATAAAGGCTGCTTTAAAAAAAAAAAATCAAAGTAACTCACTTCAAAATTGTGCATTGTATTTCCCATTAGTGTACACTGCCATGGGGAACACTTTCTAGTTTAAAATTAGAGAGTCGTAAAGACAGTGATGATGGTCCCATTATGTGGGTACGTCCAGGAGAACAGATGATCCCTGTGGCTGACATGCCAAAGTCACCTTTCAAAAGGAAGAGGTATGTTGAAATATTTTGCTTGATGAGTGTTTGGTTAGGTTAAAAATTTGTTTTTATCACAAATGTTTTGCTGGTTGATATTTTATTTTCGTGTAAATTTCTGTAAGTCTTCATCTCAAAATATATACTTGTAAGTTGCTTTGATTTGTAAGAGTTGTTTTTGTTGATGGTGTTATTTTTGTTTTGTTTAATTGTTTACTGTCTGGCCAAGTAAGGTGCTGGTTCTCTCTAGAGCTTTAGGAAGAATTTAAGGTTACAGAGCAGTCTAAATGTTCCTCACTTTCCTTGTGCAATGAACTTGTGATATAGCAAGGTGAAAACTGCAGGGGAATGTAAATAGGCATAAAAGTACTTAGACAGAAGACTGATATTGGCACCCCTGCTCTTCAGTGTGATTGGATCTTTAAAGACCTAAACGGACAAGGACTTCCCTCATCTGGAAGGTGAAGTGCAACATTAAATGCCATCTTTAAGCTTTGCTGTGGTACTGAGTATAAGTAACAGCTTAAGAGTAAGGATGTCCTCTGTAGAACTTGATAATTATGTAATGTCTTTGGAGCTCTCTTGTTCAAAATTCAAGTGTAAAAAGGAAGCAGACAAGAACTGGAAGCAGGGTCAGATGCTTTAGAAAGAGTGTACAGACAATGCCTAACCATGAAGGGGGTGCAGTTAAAGCCTGGAGTAGAACTTGGCAAGATGTGAAGGGCGACAAGAAGGACTTCTAAAGGTGCATGGACAGCAAAAGAAATACTAGGGAAAATTTCGGCTGTCTGCTGAATGGGGCAGTGGTCCTAGAGACAAAGGACACAGAAAAGACCAGGGTACTCAATGCTTTCTTTGCCCTACGCTTTACAGGTAAGATTCCCACTGTCTCTAGGACCTGGGAGTCCTGAAGGCCAAAGTCTGGAGCAAGTATTACTTACCTTCAGTGGAGGAGAATTGGGCTAAGGAACATTTAAAACAGATTAGGCATACACAAGCCCGTGGGGTCTGATTGGATGCACACAGAGGTGCTGTGGGAGCTGGGCAGTATCATTGCAAGGCCACTCTCAGTTACCTTTGAAAGGTCATGGTAATTGGCAAAAGTTCCTAAGAGCTGGGAGAAAGCAGATGTCACTGTTTTCTTTTAGAAGGGTAAGAAGCAGGACCTGGGGAGCTACAGGCCAGTCAACCTCCACTTGACTCTTGGAAGGATGCCACTTTGAAACATGAGGGACAAAATAGGTATTGGGAGTAGCTAGCATCGGTTTACAAAGGGGAAATCATGCCTTATCAACCTGATAGCCTTCATCATGATGGGGAGTGGAGGGGGAGACACTGATCTCTCTGACAGCAACAGGACCCAGGGGAACGGCATGGAGCTGTGACAGGGGAGGTTCAGGCTGGGTGTTAGGAGAAGGTTCTTCACTGAGAGGGTGGTCAGGCACTGGAACAGGCTCCCCAGGGCAGTGGTCACCGCACCGAGCCTGCTGGAGTTCAAGAAGCGTTTGGACAACACTCTCAGATATATGGTCTGATTTTTGGGTGGTCCTGTGGGGAGCCAGGAGTTGGACCTTCTGGGTCCCTTCCAACTTGGGATATTTTCTGATTCTGTGATTCTAATCTATTCTACAACTAAATGACTGGCTCAGTGGATGAGGGGAATGTCAGGGGTGTTGTATATCTTGACTTTAGCAAGGTTTTCCACACTGGACACCTGTCACCCATAACTTCGTCAAATTCAAATTAATGAAGGACAAACTAGATGGATGGACAGTGAAGTGAATCAAGAACTGGCTTAATTGCTGTGTTCAAAGGGTTGTGATCTTCAGCACAAGGTCCAGCTGGAGGGCAGTGACTGTTGGAGTACTCCAGATGTTGATACCTTGGGCCAATTCTGTTCAACATTTTCATTAATTAACGATGGGACAGAGTACACCCTCAGCAAGTTTGCAGAGGAGACAAAACTGGGAGGAGTGGTTGATGCACAAGAGGGTTGTGCTGCCAGGCCAGGGGGCCCTTGACACGCTGGGGAGAATTAGGCCAACAGAAGTCTCATGAGGCTAATGCAGGGAAGTGCAGAGCGCGGCACCTGTGGGGAACAACGCCATGCACCAGTTCAGGCTGCAGACCAACTGGCTGGAAAGCAGCCTGACAGGAAAAGACTTGGGGTTCTTTGTGAATGATGAGTTGTCCATCAGCTGTGCCTTTGTGACAAAGCAGACCAACAGCCTTCCAGACAGGATTAGGAAGAGCACTACCAGCAGGGTGATGGAGACAGGTCTTCCCCTCTGCTCAGCACTGGTGACACATCTGGAGTACTGTGCCCAATTCTGGGCTCACTAGTCCAGGACAGACATAGGCATACTGAAGCAGGTCTGGTGACATGCAGGGCGGTGGCTGGGAGAACTGGGATTTAGCCTTGGGAAGGGAAGGCCCAGTTGGGATCACATCAAAGTGTATAAGCACACACAAAGGTTTTTTTAGCAGTGCCCTGTGACATGACAAGGCAATGCGCACAAGCTGAATTACAAGAAATACCATTTAAAATAAGAAACAAAACAAACAAAAAAACACCTTTACAGTGTGGGCAGTTGAACCCTAGAACAGGTTTCCCAGAGCTCATGGAGTCTCTGTCCTTGGAGATGATCAGAACTTGACTGGATGCAGTCCTGAGCAACCCACTGTAGTTGAGCAGCGGAAGGTGGACTACACAATCTCCAGACATCCCTTCCAATCTTGACTATCCTGTGATTCTAAGCAGCTCTTGAAAAATGTGTTGTGGCACGCAGTGTAGGCTCTAGCTGGACAGGAAATGGTCTGTTGGCTCTGCTCCCCTCTGCATTGCCTTCCGTGTTCATTAAGCCCTGAAGAAATGATCTTTTTCTGCTTCTTGTTCCCAGTTCTACAGTGTGGAACTAAATATGCATACACGTTTACCAGCTGTCTGGTGGAAATGAGAATGATCAAAAACTACTTGAGGGATAATTGAAATGTATATCACATTCTTACACATATTGGTAGCTGAGTTGAAGACCAGTGCTCTTACAGCATGGCTCAGGCCAGGATGAAGGCCCAGGCCTGAGCTTAAATGAAGCTTTGGGGCCCTTTGTAAGGGCATGTAGGTGAGTGAGGCTGAGTCATTAGGGCCTTTTAGTGCACTTAGGGCCCTGACTGTTTTTTTTTTTAATATTACATCAGCATTCTGATTTTTTGCTTAGCTCATTGCATATTTTATTTGTCCTACGTGTTACTGTCTTTCTTATTTGACTATACATTCTCACAGTCCTGTTGGCTGTGGGTAGAAATTAAGTAACTAAGGAAAATTTCTGTATCACTAATATTATTTGTTCTTATACAGAACTACCAATGAAATAAAAAACTTGCAGTACCTACCTCGAACCAGTGAACCCCGTGAAATGCTATTTGAAGACCGGACACGAGCCCATGCAGATCACATAGGACAAGGTTTTGAACGACAGACTACAGCTGCTGTGGGAGTATTGAAGGCTGTGCACTGTGGAGAGTGGTATGTGTTAATTGACTTACTCAGCTAGGCATCTGAAAAATATTTACCTGGATTTCCATTTATTATCGATAGATGGAGCACTTAATAGGCTAATCTAGTATTGGAGATATTTAAATAAGACTTGATAGATACTGGAAGTTTTTTTCCTCTATCTCCATGCACTAGATATGCTTGTCTGCCCTCTGCTAGATTGGGTGAAACTTTGCTGTGTTGTTGAAACTAGAAAGGTGAACTGCAATGATGGTTTAATAGCTATAATTGAGTTGCTGTAACTAAGTTGGTGTTGGATGTAAAAACACTTTACGCTTTGTTTTGCTTTAAATAGCATGTGCAGATTGACCTGAGCTTCTGCGTGCATCAGAGGTGCAGATGAAGGCTTTTCAGCAATTCTTTGTGTTGTCTGGAGATAAGCAGAATTTTTATGCTTCTGCTTCAAAGTCATGGTTGTTATAACCCAGATTTATTTATGGTAGATCACAGAAGAAGAATCCTTTCGGAGACTGTGTGATATTCTTTGTTATCTCTCTGAAATTCCCATATGTGGTTCAGGAAATGAACCTAGCTTTTTAGAAGCTGTTTATATTTTGGCTAAATAAAACCCCCATAATCACATGGGCTCCCTGGCCCAGAACTAAGAATTGTTTTTCAGGAACTTCTGACCTTTTTTGGGAAATAACCTTAGTTTTGGAGGTTACCTTTGCATACTTAAACACAAAAAACACCTTTTGCTCTAAATTCTGTGTAGAATTTAAAAGACTGAATTCCCTTTGGATGAGATGATGCAAATTGTGTTACAGTGCATGAGTTCATTGAGATAGAAAACAACAGTTGCCATTGGAG
The DNA here is from genome assembly GCA_013399475.1 of Chauna torquata. NCBI lineage: Eukaryota > Metazoa > Chordata > Aves > Anseriformes > Anhimidae > Chauna > Chauna torquata. Next base: position 66,719 of record VXAL01006011.1, on the reverse strand, counting down.
GAGAACTGTCTTGCTCTGAAGTTAAGGTGTTCTTATTTTGGGCTCTGAGATTTTGCGGTTTACTTCCTCGTCAGGTTGATGACAGCTGGAGCTTTAGACTTCCTGCTTGCTCTGATTGTGAGAAGCTGGAGTGAATTAAGACTGAGGAGTGGTAGGAGAGCAATAGTTAAGATACTGTGTGTGTGTCTGTGTGTGTGGAGACTCCATTAAACTCCATTTAAACGAGAAAAAATGAATGGAATTAGACAAAATGAAAACTATTTATGTAGAAATAAATAAGTGATCTGAAGATGGTCAAAACTAGGCAAAACTACCCAACAAACTTAAAAGTACTTCAGTTGGGGTGGGGGTCAGCATTTCACTTCAGTATAAGGACTGAAAATGCATCTTTTAATGCAGGAAAAAGACGTTCAGAACTGACATATGTTGAGGAGGAAAATATATAACACAATCGACACAATAAAATGATATTTCAAGCTTAATTGAACTTCAATGATAACTTCTTTGCCTTTCCACCTATTTGTACAATTTTGAAAAGGCACTTCCCTTTGTTCAAGCACAGTGAACTAAGCAAGGCTTATGATAATGAAATGTCAATATTTAATGTAACACATTAATTTCAGATATTCTTTACTATAATTCTTAAGCTGTATGCTGTTTTGTACTAAAGGAAGCCACATGCATGGAAATCTTAAACTGTTTTTTTTATTTTATTTAAATGTATTTTTTTTAATCTGCTTAAGTAGTTCAACAAAACTTAAGCTTGAATATAGTCCAGGGATGATTAGAGCACTATGGAAATAAAAATGCACATGTTTTAACGATGAGATATAACCATATATAAAAATTGTGTTTTCTGTGAGGAGAAAATAAAACAATTCCTGCAGTTGTTGAACTGAGTGGTTAGTTTGTGTTTAGTGAAATGACCATGGAAAAATAGCTTTATGGTGCTTATAGGGGAATATACACGCGGAACAGCACTTGAAGGAAAGGAAATCGCTTCCCACAACTGCTGAATCCTTTGAGAGGTGCTGGCAATGTTTTTGATGCGAGTCCTTGTTCTGATAGTTTACTCTTGGGTTTTGTGTTCAGAGGAGACTGAAGAAGAGGAAATACGCTTTGCTTTATGATCTGGGTGCACAGAGTAGTAGGGGTAATACATATGCATATTTTGGGTTGATACTACTTGGGCAAGAAGTCTCTGTGATAGTGTTGAAGGGATGCTTCTGCAGCTGCACTGGAATATGTATACGGACAACTTATTTTGAACTTTCTTTGCGATTGCCAGTGTCTCATCTCTTTCTGGAAGGAAAAAAATGCGCAATATATCCTTATAAGATTTATGAAAGGGTTGTGCTATGTTTTGAGACGGTTTCTGGACCACGGGGAAAAACGTTGAAATTTCTGTGTTTTTTCTGAAAATCATCAGGATTGTAAAGCTGTGATTACTGCTCGAGTAATAAGAGAAGAGTGAGGTAATTAAATTTCTGGCCTACTTGACATTTTTAAAGGCCTGAAGTAGGAAGCTGTACTATCGCTTGTACTCCTCGTACAACTATGGAAGTAGTAGCATGGTTGCTTTTTGAGGACAAAGCAATTTAGAAGTTCAACACCAAATTTTTGGGTTAACTGAATTAATTAGCATAAATAGGTAAATGGTATATAATTCAGAAGTTGCTGATGACTTAGTGTGATTTTTTTTTTGGTAGTTGATTAGCATAAATATTAATGTTAGGTAGTATAACAGGTGTCTTTTAGGGAAGACAGGAACAGAACTGTTGAAAAGGAAAGAAGGTTTTGGGCATAGAAAACAGAACTGGAAACAAAAGTATTAGTACTTGGAAGAACAACAAAAATTTTCTCTTCCTACATGTGACAAGCTCTTTATTTGAAATTTTCTAAAATTATTGGATTATGGCCTTATTTAATTTACATGATTATAAATTGTAGAAGAGCTCTGGCTATTTCTAGCAAACATTTTAAGGACTGCACTACACTGAAGTCTGATAAATGCTAGCATTGCGATTGTGCTGATTACTTAATGCTGTTTTCATATGTGATACCAAGCATGCTTTAGAACTTACCAAATGCCTGTGAAATTTTCATTTGTGGGAACTGACCAGTCTGGACGATGAGTAGATAGAGAGCAGCCCTGCGGAGAAGGACTTAGGAGTGTTGGTTGATGAGAAGTTCAACATGAGCTGGCAATGTGCACTTGCAGCCTGGAAAGCTGACCGTATCCCGGGCTACATCAAAAGAAGCGTGACCAGCAGGTCAAGGAAGGTGATTCTCCCCCTCTACTCCTCTCTCGTGAGGCCCCACCTGCAGTGCTGCCTTCAGCTCTGGGGCCCCCAACATAAGAAGAACACAGACCTGTTGGAGTGAGTCCAGAGGAGGCCACGAGGATGATCAGAGGGCTGGAGCGCCTCTCCTGTGAGGACAGGCTGAGGGAGTTGGGGTTGTTCGACCTGGAGAAGAGAAGGCTCCGGGGACACCTTAGAGCAGCCTTCCAGTAACTAAAGGAGGGCCCCACAAGAAAGTTGGAGAGGGGCTTTTTACAAGGGCCTGTAGCGGTAGGACAGGGGGGTAATGGTTTTAAGCTAAAAGAAGAGTAGATTTAGGTTAGATATTAGGAGGAAGTTCTTCACTCGGAGTGATGAGGCACTGGAACAGGTTGCCCAGAGAAGTTGTGGATGCCCCATCCCTGCAAGTGTTCAAGGCCAGGCTGGATGGGGCTTTGGGCAACCTGATCCAGTGGAAGGTGTCCCTGCAGGGGAGTTGGAACTAGATGATCTGTAAGGTCTCCTTTAACTCGAATCATTCCATGATTTTGTGAAATTCAGGTGTACTTTTATAGAGACAGCAAAGGTCACTTAATGTTGTTGTTTCTGGCAAAAGTTCAATCCCTCTGTCCTGTGCTTCAGCAAGCAGCTTCCAAGTTTGTATTCTAGAGCATGAAGCTGTTAGTGCTTCTCTGTACGATTGTAGGAATTTGTTTAAAGTTGCCAGACTTTACCATGAATATTTCTGACCTAATGCTTAAAGTCTGTAATCTTGAATCTGTTTTGAAAAGAGCAAAAAGAGTCTAGCAGTGTCAGAGAATGAGGTTAAGGAAGAAAATTCTTGCCATAAGTAGTTCTGTCAGTGCTATAGTAGGGATTTAAATGGATTTTTCCTAGATCATCTTATAGTTGGGCTTAAATGCCTTTTTGGACATCTAAATCAACTGTTTTGCTACTATTACACTTGGTTTAGATCTTACAAAATACAATCTCAAAGTTGTTGCGCTAAATATCAAATTTGCAAATGCAGAATTAAAAATTCCCTGGCAATTTTTCTCTGCCTTTACAAACGGAATGTCATGTTTTGTGATAGGATTGCAGTACAGAGTTAGTAATGCATTCTGTTGCGCACATATATAGGGATTGAGAAAAGTAATGATTTAAAAAAAAATCATTGACTGTACTATGTCCTGTATAATGCGTAAAACAGAGTAAACGCTGCCATGAAAGCTTGGACTGAAGCCTTTTTAGTATGTGAATATTCTTTGTATGTACATTTGTGTTAATTCTTAACTGCATTTACAAATGACGTTAACTCCAGATGGAAATGCATGTTCTTGCCTAATGTAAATTGTAGTAAATGTTTCTAAAAGGTAAAATCATAACCGTGTATAACTGCATTATAAAAAGTAGATTCATGTAGCTAATATTTTGATACCAGATCAAGATGAGATGGTTCTTTTAAGCTTTTTGCTTTCGATGCTTAAAACCTCTTCAGGAGCATGTAGAACCAGATGGAAAGATGTTTTCAGCTTTGTAAAATTGCAAGTTAAATGCGTGATCTGAAAACTTTCCCTAGCTTACATCTAGTAGTTGAACTGGGCTTTTTTTTCCCCTCTGAAAATAGCTTCAAACTAGTTTTTTTTGTTTTATTGAGGTCGAGACCTAAATTAAACACATCTCAGTCTAAAAAGCCCAATAAAATGTACATCATTGCCTGCTTTTAGGACATGAATAATACCATATGTATACAGAAAATGTGATTATCGTCTGTTTTAAAAAGAGTGCTTGAATATCCATGAAATATATTCTGAAATGCATCAAACTGTTCTGCTTTACCTGGTGAATCCACGCTCGTGGCCCAGCTCAGCACTTGCAGCGGGGAGGCAGGAGGGCGCCTGGCTCTCCGGGGGTCTCCTCGCCAGCAGCTGGATGCGCAGCCGCTGCGCTGTCCCTGCACAGCAGCCTGCTGCAGCAGGGGGTTGTCGCACGCCTGTCAGCACTGGGGAGGACTCAGGAGAGGATGAAGGGAGAAAGTCATAGAACAGGCTCTTCATGGCTGATAAATTTTCATTGCAAAAACACTTGGCTTTCCAGCATGCACCTGTGAACTCCAGTGTGAGCTTTGTCCTATGTACATGAAATTTTATCAATGGATTTTTTTTAAAGCAAAAAAAAAAAAAAAGCACAAAACAAAAGCAGACCAAAAAACCACACATCCCTCAAACACACGCAAAGCTTAGTATTTTATGCTTCTGTGGAAGAACCGAGTTTGGCATTTAGATCAGAAAGTGGTGAGGATTGCAGCTATTTTTGCATTTTGTTAACTGACTAATTCTAGATAATGCCTTTAGAGACACTTACATAAATGGTGTGCATTTCAGGGAGATGTTGTGGGACAAGAAGTGAATTCTTATTTCAGTTTGAATACTGAGACAAACCGTAAATCAGATTTTGCTCTTCTGTAGGTCTCTGTTTTAGAGGATGCAGACATTTGCTGCTCATTAACATCGTGGCAGATTAATGTAGAATCAGCTTCATTACCAAGTCTGAATGAAGTGTCAGAGACGAAGATACTAAGCTATGTGTGCAGCATTCTGACTAGTGTTACTGCATACTTTGAGGTAGCAGATGGGCCGATCATGTTACAGAGTGTTGACTGAGTAAGCCCAGCATCTGTCTGTCAGCAACAAGGTAGACTGAGGTTCATTAGAAGTATTGAGCTTTGACCGTTCATTGCTTTTTTTACTGCCACGTGTTTGAAAAATAAATAAAAACTTGTGGCTAACTCGCTTAATGGGTATAATAAGCTTGTGATTTGAGAATTAGCCATTTTAGTCGACCTTTCTTGTCCAAAAGGTAGGTTATGGTAGAATTGCTGAGTTTTAGATCTTTTACTTTATCCTTGCTACAGAAAATAAAGAAAAATCTGCAAGCATGTTAGTTTGAGCCTCTGACTGTGCAATTCTTACTCTTCTTTAGGTCTGAACAGCCTCGTATAACCAAAGATGTAATTTGTTTTCATGCTGAGGACTTCTTAGAGGTAGTTCAGCGAATGCAATTAGATTTGCATGAGCCTCCACTCTCACAGGTAAGCATGCTATGAACTGTTAAGTAGATGTCCTCTGCAAGTCCTAAAACAAAGTTTTGACCCCTTTTTTCCCCCGTTTTCCTCCAGTGTGTCCAGTGGGTTGATGATGCAAAACTTAATCAACTGCGAAGGGAAGGCATTCGGTATGCCAGAATTCAGTTATTTGATAATGACATTTATTTTATCCCAAGGAATGTTGTGCACCAGTTCAAAACAGTTTCAGCTGTGTGCAGTTTGGCTTGGCACATCCGGCTCAAGCTATATCATTCAGAGGAAGAACTTTCTCAAAATGCAAGTACTCTTGAAGCAGGGACCTCTGCAGACCCCAAGTCTTCGGTTGTCGGACTTCAGACTGACAGCAGAATTTGTGTGATAAGCAAAAATACCTCCGAAGACACCAAACCTTCAGATGCCCTGCAGACAAAGTGTCTGCAGCAGGAATTTATGCCGATAAAACATGAACATATTGCGTCTCACCGAGTAAAAGAAGAATCCATGAATGTTGACCTTGTTGAAAAGACAGTGGCACCTAATGACATCAGGGGCCAGAATGCTCAGACTGGATTGGATCGTATTGAATTGACGGCATTTAAGTTTGAAATGGATTCCAAATTTGAACCAGGCAACAAGGACTTACAAGGCAAGTTGTGCCCTGGAAGCCACATACATCCAGATGATACAAGACAACATAGTTCATCATATCCAAAACTGCATGGACAAAGAGAAGATGATTTTTTGTGCTAAATTTGTATATATTGTTTTAAATTCCTTTTTAAACTTAATGATGTAATAATGTAAAGATTCATAAATTCTGTGAGGCAGGTTTGTGACTTGCCTTCGCATCTGTTACAGAAAATAGTTATGTAGCTTTGTAACATTCCTCAGTGCCTGTCCATAACTGTGAAGTATCAAAGCACTTAGGGCCAGATGCACTGTAAACACTGCAGGTTTAACATAAAGAAGTCTTTAAATAATTTTGAGTTGTAGGTTTTAGAGTAGAGCTGACATTTAACATATATATTTTTTGTAAGATGAGCCAGAATTCTTTTTGACAATTCCAGGCTTTTCCATAGAGCTTATTTATACCAATTTTTTCATTTTAAATGTGTCAGCACTGTAGTGTAAATATCTTTTTTAAAAATCTTTTTAGTGTGATTTATACTGAAATGTGAGCCGCTTAATAAAGGTTCATAATAACAGATTGGTTTTATTTTTTGGATCTGCAAAAAATAATTCAGTTAAACTGCCTCTCTAAATGGTTTTGTTTCTATCTGCACTAAAGCATAGGATGCCCTTACTCCACTGTGGAGTGAGGAGCTGTAGCAAACTGAGGAAGAGTTGAGGCATTCTTTGTAAACCAAGATTAGTCAGAACGCAGAGTCAGTCCTCCCTTCACAGGGTTTCTTACAGTTGATCATTAAAGGCACTCCCCTAACTCCTGTCATCAGATGTTAATGTGGAACTGAGGCAAACGTTACCCACAACCTTCCTATGTTGGGGAGTACGGTTGGATACCAGTGGGTTCCAGGAGCGCTGCCAGCAACTGCTGGCATCTCTGTATATGAGGTGGGGCAAGGTGGCAGATGTCTTTTTATGCTTACCTCCTCCACCTCCACAAGCCATGATTAAGAAGTTCCATTTCACATTAAGGGGGAAAAAAAAAAAGGTTACATCAGTTACCTGACTAAATTAGAACAAAGAAGGTTTTAAAATGGTTGCTAAAGTTATAATGGCCTCAACTTGAGCAGTGACTTGAAATTCACTGAGGCGAATTTGGATTTGAATTGCTCCGTATGCTGATAGTGCAAGGCAGTAAAGATAGTGGCCAATGTGTCTAGTAGGAAGATTCCTCTTGAGTCCCAGTTTGGAAGTGAGGGTTGTTTCATCAAGAAAATAATAGTGGTGTTAATTGTTCACCTCTATCCATTCCCATGGAACTCTACAATTCTCCTAAGCTGTATTCTGAGGGAAGAGGATTTCAAGGCTAGCTAGCATCCGATGTGGTAACGGCAAACACTCTGTAATTTAACTTATTTGTGTGTAACATATTATTGTATAGTTCAAACACATCTGAATGCTATTTCTTTTTCAGGTAGCTACAAACAGCAGTAAACTGCCCTGCAGCCTGTCTTTCAACTAAGTATTTCAAACTTAAGAACATAGGTCTGTTATTTCTAAAGCCCTCTGTCTCCAATTTTTTTTTCCCTACACCTTTTTCAAAGTTGTATGTCATTACCTACCCAGTTTGTAATATTTGATACACTTAGTGATCACTTTGGCTTCAATTGTAGCAATAGCACAATGTGATTTTTTTTCTCAAAGGTGATGTCTAGTTCAACTACCTGAGGGCCTTTTGTTGGGAACATTTCTTGCTCCTAGGTTGTTAAAATTCAAATTGTTACTTTGTACTTACACCTGGCACTAAAATCAGCCATTTAACTGATGTGTGCCCTGATGTATTTAAATCTAAAATAGGTCTGTTGAGGAATTATTAATTAAATGAGGAATTATTAATTAAATCAACATTTGAATTGCTAAATGTCATTCCTACATAGCCATAATTATGTATTAGAGAAGCAATAGAAACATGAATCTCTTGGATGTGGCTAAATCTTACTATTTTCATTAATGCTGGTTAAGAGATTACTACCAGTTTTGCAGCCTCAGGGATCTTTCTTTCCCCTCACTCCATGAGCAAATGGTTCATTTGTGACATGGTAAGTTACTACTCTAACCTATTCTGATTTTAAAAATTAATCGGTTCGTGTGAGGATTTGAACCTTCCTGATAGAAACGTGGTCTTGGCTCCCGTGGTGTTTTCTGGGCTATCTGGAAATTGCCACCCGTAATCTCTTTGGCTCTCTGAACACCCATACACAGTTACGTAGCCTTCCATTCCCTTTCTTTGTGCCAGCCGTTGGAGAACAGGGAAGAGCTGCAGGTTGTACTATTTACCAAGCACGCGGCTTTTCAAATCTTAGTAGAAAGCTCCAGCTTTATGAAACCAGCCTTAACAGAGCTTTTTTTTTTTTTTTAACATATACTTTTTTTTTCCTTTAAATCTCATTTGTATGCTGGTGATCCATCTGCTGATTATTCATTCTGGTTGAACTGTATTTTTCTGTCAGATTTTAGTAAAGTGTATACATCCCCCTTGACAGCAGACTATTTTCTGCATCATAGGGCCTGTCTAGACTGAAGAAATGTCTTTGACAGTGGTTTAGCAAGTACGACTTAAGATATAAAACTTAATTTCCACTTGAAGACTTGCTCAGTGGTCTTGGCTGGTATGGCCTCGAAGGTCTGTTCAGGTATGGCTTGGTTCTGAGATTTTGCTTCTAAACTGCTTACATCTTCAACCCATTTTTTTCTTATCACTTTCAGAATTTTAAGAGAGAAAAAGTAGCAGTTCTTACCATTGTTATGCTTTGTTTTTGAGACAAACTAGATACTGATTTTTAGACAGAACTCCTTTAGACAGAATATGAACAATTCTGACATTACCACTGGCTATCAGAACTCCCTTTGTTTTCAGAGGTGTAGGCAGTCCAGGTTGACTGACTATATTAGTATATACTTCTTGGTTTGCTTTCAAAACAAAACTTTCTGTCCTCTACCTGTGGTGTATTCATTTTGATGCAGTTGCTCTTTAAGAGGGAGTACCTCTTATGCGAATTTCAGCTCCCCAGTTGTTCACTAGTCTGACAAAAGTCTTTGGTGTCAAGTGCTCCTATGCCATAGCCTTCATTCCTGCCGCATACAACTTTATATTCAGACTCTTGCTTCAGCAATAAATCTTTCATGCCTTCTGATGTACTAAAACTAGTCTTTGCTTGTTGCTTTTTTCCTCTCCCTGGATTTCAGTTGTATGTAAATCTCTCTGTTAATTGGTACTTCGGCTGAAATCTCCAGTGCTTTAGTTTGGCCCTTGTTCTTCTGCAGGTTGGAAAAATCTGCTTGAGGCTTACTGCCTGTACCGCAATGGTATTCACACCTGCGCGCTTGCAGTCGTGTTCCAGTTAATGACACGATGTGCGGAACTTCAGAAACGTTTTCCTAGATACTGGTACCATACTTGTGGGTAGCAAAGGGCTGCGTTGTTACTCTCACTACCCATAGCTTTCAAGGTGGTAGCTACACTTTTTTTTAATTACTGGAGCTTTTGCATTTCTCTGACAACTGACTTCACATGTTACATACAAGTGTTACTCAGTGTTGTCATCTCCCAGCCCTCCAAATGCCTGCAAATTGACTCTGAAACAGCATTTTCATTACAGGTACTGCTGGCATGCAGGTTTTTCCTTCCTTGTTGCTATAGTGAGTATTTCAATACTTCTTTAACGGAAATATTAATTCTATCTAGTATTAGAAATAAAGTATTATTTCAGAGGGTGATGATTTAAGTATTCATCTGTGAAAGAATTCCTTGTTGATAAATAAAATTGATTTTTAAGCAAATATACATGTGCACAGTAACTAAGTTGGCATTGCAAGTATTGTAGGAAATGGAAACAAAATAGAATGTTGCAAAACAGATCAGCAGAGCATTACAAACTTGGAAAATTGAATGAGTCTTCCATGAAATATAGGAAAAATATTCTTTGTTTAAAAATGACTATTTTCTAATATCTGCGTGTGAATAAGGATGCTGAATTGACTGAAAGAGATCCATGTTTTCTTTATGCTCATTGGCAAAAGAAACTGGTGTGAGAGAGATTACTGCCTGATCCTGTTAGGATGAAATCTGTACGAATTCTGATCAACTGATAAAACAACTTTGCAGGCTTCTCAAGTGTAGTTTCATTCATTTTTCCAGTGGTCATATACTTACAGAACCTTGTCTTTAGGCAAACCAGCGCCTTTTACCTAACTGTGAGTGTGTACAGGTTGGAAATGGGAACAATGAATTTCCATTTATCTGTAGATTGCTGTGAATGGCGCTGTTGAAAATGCTCTCTTTGATTGTGAGTCCCTGTTACTACTTGCTTGTTAAACTAATACCTTATTACTTTCAAGTGGATGAAAAGCACTTTAAAAACTGTATAATAGGTGATACTGATATTTTATGCAGATCCCACTGAATTTGCAGCATACATGAGAAAATTTGGGAAACTTTGACTCCTGTCGGTCATTTCATTCTCCTTTGAAATACAAACAATTCTGTGTCATGTGTGCACCTTCTCACCCAGAAGCAGTAATGAACTTCACAATATCTAGGTTGCTATTTCTATTAGAATCGTCAGGGATATGGACTTCACAAATCTAGTGTATTAGATTCTGGCCACTGTTTTTCTCTGTATTATGATGCTAATATTTCTTCTGCTTTAGAGCTGTGCTGTACTTAAATGCCAGGTGAACATTGGTTGTCTTGTGTTCTGGTCATGCTGATAGATCAGCCTGCTGATGAGGTCATTAGTCCTAAATAGTCCTTTAATATTTGGTGTACGGTTATGATATTCTGATACAAACATTGATTAAAACAGCAGATTAAACTTCTGTTTTTATCAAGTTTTATTTTTCAATAACTATTTTGATATTATGTTTACTTTTACTAATTAATTTCCAGTCTACCTGAATGAAAATGCGATGTTTGGTAGAGTTTAGACTTGCATTTTAAGGACTGCTTTTTGTGGCAGGTGCTATTTTGTTTTGTTTAATCTGGTTGTATTGAGACAAAATAGGGCAGTTAGCTGAGAAAGGTATTCCATAGTGTCTCAAGAAGAAGAAAACCTTGCCAATTAGACACAGGCATGGAAAACTAATGTGGCGTAAAGCAACATTGCTAAAGCTGTATCTTAAGCATGCAACAGCATTCAGGTACCTAACTGATGCATTTGAGAGCTTTTGTTAGAAATGCACTTTTTAGATTAAACATGTTTCAGGAGGAGTGATTTCTTTATACATTTAAAAAGGAATACTGAATTAGGTAAAACTAACAGATAAACTAAGCTTGAGTTCTCATTTCTTCTCTGTTTCTTGCTCTTTTGCTGTCATTCTGCTCTAAATGAAAAGGCTTTTCTTACATTTGCCATTTGGTTGCCGTGATGCTTTTGTTGGGAAAGGCAGACTGAAGGAAATAGCATTACTGAGTTCCAGATTTTTCTTTAACTTCAGTACAAGGATAAAATATTGCATTAATATTGAATAGTATTCTAGTGTCCAATTGCAGTGATTCCTTAAATTGCCTTAATCCACAAAGTTTGATGCTTTTCATCATCAAAGTGATAGCCAGGCCCCTTTCAGGTCTAAAAGGCTCGTATGTGAGACTAACTCCATCCAACCCTTAAGACAATACAGGTACAAGGAAAAGGTACAAACTTTTTTTCCAGCTCAGCGCAGAATTTGGCTGGTTGTTTTTACCTCTATCTTAATTAAAAAAAAAAAAAGTCTCAGATTTCCATGCTAGCAAATTCAAAGACCTTAGTTCTGAGGATACAGTTATTCAGGCGCTTTACTACTGAAAAGCAATGTTATTTGTTCTCAGACTGTAGTGATGTTAAAATAGGTACCACCTAATGTTGTTAGAATTCTAAGTTTGTGGGAGTGTCAAAATCTCACTTTCATAAGGACATTTGTACACCCAATTTTTAACTGAAATCGTTAACCCAAATTTTATATTGGGCAAATGTGAAAATTTCCATGAGGTTACTCTAAGATTTTTGCTTCTGTACTACTATGCATATTTGTCAGAAATAGTACTGTTTTCATCTCTCAAATCGTTCTGTAACTTGGTCCTGTGCTATCTTATTTTTGAATATTGTCGTCCGTGCCTAGCAGTACATTTTGAATGCATGTACGCACATTCTTATAGCGCTTAGGTTGAAGTTTGTGATGTATGTCACACAAGTGTATCTTTCAAGTACAAGAACAGAAAACTTTATGCTATTCTAAGATGGTGACAAATCAAGAAAAGCAATATAAGTAATTGAAAAATTTAATTTCATGACCTTTTACACATGCGCATTGAGTATTTATTTTCCTGAGTCAGACAAAAGTAGATACTCATGTGCAATGCATGCCAGTGTTCAAGCTTGTATGAATGATTTGAATAGAAATAAATGATGTAGAGTATGTATCACCATATATATGCCATCAATATATATATTATCTATATAATATATATTAATTATCAGCGTATGATAAATATTTTGTTTCATTTCAGAACAGCAGGCTTTTCAGTTGCATTTTAAAGCAAATCTGTAGACGGCAAAGCTCTCTCCTCCACACCCCATGTCGGCTGCGACATGGGTAACTGAGCCAAGGTATTCTCTAGTGTACGAGGGCACTGGAGAGCGACTTCCTTCTGTCGACTGCTTCTGGTGCATCAGTCTGAGCCGTCTCAGCATCAGCTTTCCCTTTTCCCTGACACTATCAAATCTGCTTTTCACACTTTATCAAGTCTGCTCTTTTTGTTTCACTGAATGATGATCAGTCTGTAAATTTAAGAAAAAGTGTGAGAAGTACTCATTCTGGGTCAGAGCTGTGAAAAATGCCTTTGAGAAGGTGGTCATTACGAGTAGCTGTAATTCCTGCAACAGCTTCTGGAAAGGTCACAGTGGACTACAGTGAAATCTGTATCAAATCTTCTTTTAATGGAGTTCTGATATCATAAAAAAAAGTGAGTGTTGTACAAAGGTGTTACAGCAACAGTTTTAAGTCAGGGTTAAAACATGCAAAGTACCAAATCAAAAGGGATATTCCTCTTATCAGAGTATCTCCGTAAGGACTAAGAACTTGCAAAGTTCAGTGCTTCCAAGTGGCTGCATCCTAGAACATCTTTTGAAAAATGGAATTGATTTGTGTATGACTCGTGTAAGACACGAGAAAGAAAGAAACTGCTGCTTCAGCTTTCAGAATCACAATAATTTATTTCAAGTTTTTTAAGTAAAACCTTTTCAAAAAAAAAAAAGCCCCAACAACAAAAAAAACAGTGAACTCGAACTTCTTGATCTTTTTTTTCTGTTGAATTAGAGGCAGCAGTTACAAGATTTGCAACAACTGTGTTCAATTCTAGTAAATTGGTGATGCCAAAACTTCCAGATAAAAGTTGCATCTGTGAAATAGAGGGGATCTATTAAGGGGGGGCACAGTCACCATTTGCTGCTCAGCTTGTTAATATACCAAGTCCTGAGGAGGCTAGCGCTCCTGTCAGTTGTTATAACAATTTGTTAACATCAGCAGCTTGAGTGAGGAAAGCTGCTCTGCTCTTGTGAGCAGTACAGTTTTTTTGGCATCATGTGAAGAAGGCCTTTTTGCTTCTTATTCCGCAATAATCCTCAGATGCGGAAAGACCATGGACACTCGGTGTTGCGCTTGGTGCCATACCGCACCACATCAAGGTAAGCGCGGCCCTTGTTCTGTCACCTTCTCTGATTAAGCCGTACTCAGGACTGAGCCCACCCTCACACAAGCTTAAACGCTTGTTACGCATTTGCAGCAGCGCTTGTTAAGTGAGTCACAGACGTCCCCCCTGACTGGGGGTAGGCTTCGCGTCACTCTCGGCTTCTCCATCACGTTTTCAAGTGTCCAATAAACATTTCACGTGAAGTCTAGCTTGCCAGCCGTGGGACGTACCTGGATCCTGTTTCCATTGACAGAACTGAAGAACTGCAGAAGGAGGCTAAATCTGGCGTACAGACTAAGAATATTCTCTATACCATGTATATAATGTAAGTGCGTGCCTGCGTTACATGTGCTCTCTCATTTCCTGTATTTGGCAGGCCCAAGACTTGCACGGAGGTGAATGCCCTTCCTCCAGGCCCCGCTGTCCCCTTAGCTGATCCTTACCGCAGGTGCCGTTTTAACAAGAAATTCACAAAGACGACAAAAGATGCCTGTTCTTCATGAGTGGGCAGGAGTCTAGCTTGAACATGTAGCAATTGCTGAAGGTTCTCCAGAACTAAGCAGGGCCCAGATATGCCTCCCAGGAAGAAATGTTGCTACTGAAGGAATGAAAGTGCTTTCTTCTTTTGTTTCTTCCCTTTGAAGGGAAGTTCCTGAATTATGACTTCAGCTCCCTATAAATTATGTGATGCTTGTAAACTGGGACTAAGCACAAGGATTTGCTTAGCAAAAGTTGAGGCAATTTTATTATATTAAGAGCTGTTAAAAAAAAAAAATTGCAAAGTACTTAGCTAAGGATCAGAAAGATTTTTTTTTTGTCATTCCTTTGTTTCACTGTTAGCAAGGTAGGACAGTTAAACCACACTGAAGCAACTGTGACTTAGATCCTTTCTAAAAATCATTTGTTACCTGCAGTTTAAATCAAGATCTATCACCTTAGACTGGAACAGGTGGTTTTCTTCAAGTCATTTCAACAGTCTCTGACGATGTGATTCCTATGTTTTTATGTCCACGTCTGCCTGTGTGTGACTGAAGAGCAAGCCCAATATCCATAGCTGAGGAAGACTTCTGTTTTCAAAGTACAGGTATAGTTGAATGCAACTAATTAAAATTTTATTCATGAGACACTTCGATCTAGTCAGTTCCTGTTACCTTAGTTTTTCCCTGACTCTTTTCATTGACTACACTTCCTTTTGTACCCAGAAACTGTAAATGGATCACTATCTTCAGCATGCATGTTAATAACGTCCTAGGAAACATTTAGATGAATTTGATGTTATCCTGGCTCCCAGAAGAGCACTTCCAGCCCCCAAAACAGGCTTCTTGTTCCAGCTCTTCCCCAAAATCCCATTCATTGCATTTGTTACTTGAAAAAGTACATTTGTTCCCATCTGTGTTTGCTGATGCTCCAAAAAGCCAAGGCTGCACCTCCAGAGATTTAATGCTCTACAGCAGTAAAAGGCATCTTTCTTGTTAAAGTACCATTTCCTGCAGGTACAAACACATCACGGAACTCACCCAGCAGCTTCAGTCCCGTGAAGCACTAGTGATTTCTCACTTGGAAAGAGAGTCACAATCACTCTCTCTTCTCTGAATAAGACTGCTGGCATGGTTCAGTTATTCTTTTCCTTAGGTAAACACACTGTTAGTCTGTGCTCTAGCAGTTAAAAAAAAAAAACACACACGTTTTTAGTTTTTCACACTGGAAGAGGATTTTCACTGTCAAAAAGAAAATGCTGTTGCTTTATTCCTTTCCTGTTCTTGTTGGTGGCTTTTATTTGTTACTGATTCTTAAAGCAAATTTAGCACATCATAGAAATTAGGGTTAGAAAACTGGTTATTGAGTAACAGCACAAGTAGTAGAAAATTTAATCCTTCCTTACAAAGATTACCCTACATGTTGAATGCTCTGGGAGGGAACATTTGTGGTTCCTTTCAAGATCTACCTGCATGCAAAGATGCTAAATTTTTATTCCATGCAACACAACAACCATATTAGAACATCTTATGTTGAGCAAATACTTTTATTTACAAGAGCATGTATAAGCATTTTAAAATAAAAAATGGAACAAGTCTACTGTTGGTCTTCAGCCTGGTTTAAATGAAGTCTCCAGCATATTTTCCTATGTGGCATTCTAATTTAGAGATCACGTTTGTGGCAAAACTAATAATCCAGCAATTTGGTACCCATCTCAGACTTGAAAACCACATACGGCTTAGTCTCTTCTTACATAGAAGATATTATATCCAAGTTCAATCATACCCCCAATAAGCAAGGCCCACAAAGGGATAAATACGTAGGCTAGTTTCATTGTTGTAAATCGCTGCAGTTTAGCACAGAGGGCAAGGCAGAAGGCTACCTTAAGCAGCATTGCAATGAGATACCAGGCTTTTTTCTTGATGTTCTGGGAGCCGTTGCGAGGGTCAAAGCCAGACTTGCACCGTCCAGCCATTTTTACAATTAACATAACTAGAAGAATAGTATCAAATATCCAGACTGGAATGAAAATGAGGAACCAGTTCCACGGTGCTTTCTCATCCAACTTTAGTACCAGCATGATCAGGAAGAGTAACGTAAAAAGCCATGTCAGTAGTACTCTTTGCGCCAGGGACATTCTCATTTAAACAGCTTTGAGAGGAAGTCTTTCAGTGGTCAGCAACAACCTAACAAAACAAAAAAGGGGGAAGCATCAGAAGATGTCACTATACAACCATTAGGCATATTCTGTGAATTAGACCAATTTCTTGTTTTCACACCCCTTCTACATCAGCTATATATTGTGTCCTAGCCTTTCTTTTGTAACTCCCATTCTCAGTGACAGGCTCTGTGCTGGTTCCGTCCACCATTCAAGTTGAGTGCCTTAAGTCAGCTGTATAACCTACCTTTCAATTTGTTCTGAGAAACAAACGATGCTTTAAACCCAAGCTGGCTGTCAAACTCATTTAGAGATTACTGTATGCTGAGAATACATTCAGATCCATTTTCCTCCAGTACTCAGGTACTCACAGTTAATGCTTGAAAACAAAGCTAACAACTCCCTGTCCATAAGTGATCACACTAAAATACAAGCCAGCTAATAAGCACAAGTAACAAACCATCTGAAAGATACTGCAGTCTACAGCTGAAACAACCCAGTATGAAATTGAGCCAGTAAACACTACTGCCACTTTCCATCAAACAGCAATCTTAAAACACTGAAACTTATGGACAATGTTTGCTTTGTGGCAAGCATCTGAAGTATGTAGACATTGGCTGATTTGGCTTCAGCCAAATCAATTTATTGGCTTGGTAGCATATTTAAATTTCAATGTAGCCACGACGAAAGGAAAGCAGGGACAACTGTATCTATCTGCCATTACAGTCATAAAAGTTCTTATATTCCTAAATGAATGACTTTTACCACTGCATCTGCCGGAAGACTTCCACTGCAAGTCTAAAGTACCAACTTTAAAGCACGAAGAACTATGATCTTCCTTAATAACTACAAAGATGGATATATCACATACCAGTGAAACTGCTACAATAGGTATCTTAACTATTTTAAACATTTGATATTTTTTAAAAAGTTTAATAAAAATTACTTTTAGAACATTGCTATCGTTTCACCTGAAGTAAGAAACTGATTTGTTCCAGATGACAAAATAGTTAAGTTACTTCAGAACACAGCATCTCACTTGCAGCATCTGAACCTCATCGCCGGCTGCCAGAAGGGAAGGACTTGCCCTGCTTCCCCTCTCTCTCTCAGCGCTCCTGGCTGCGAGCTACTGCTGCTTTCTCTGTTATAAGTGATGTTCGCAAGATCATGTGATTAAGCCTCTTCAACTCACTAAACAGGCAGAAAACTATTAGCAGCATTTGTTTTTTAACTTGGTTAGGATTTTTTTTTTTTTTGGCCAGATCAGCACATTGAACTGGGTCTGTGCTCAGATAAACACTGGAACCAGATGCAGGGAATCAGAAGCTGCTCAATTGGTTAGGAGGTGACAGCTAGGGGATAACAATTTTGTACACCACTAAAATCATCCCACAACTGAAATCTGTGTCTCTTGATAGCTCAGCAGACCTACTGTTCTGTTCAGTCTGGGTCTGAAGCTTGAACAGATTGGATTTAGGGGATAGTAGTGGGATTTTTCTTACGGAAAAGATCCAGCCAAGCTTAAAATAATCTAAGTTGGGGTTACTATCTGTGCATCTCCTCCCTCTGACACTTGGGTGACCCCAAGCCAGTTCCTTGAGCTGAACTATCATAAAAAAAATTTAAAATAGTATTTTTGTAGTTTGCTTTTCCCTGTCTCAGTCCTGCTCAGGTTGCCAAAGGGTCTGAGGAAAGCCAGTTACTGAAGGGTGGAACTGAGACGCCATCCTTAGGGATGGGGTAGAGCTGAGCAGTGACCTCCACGCAGGAGTTAGTTGCTAAGTAGGCTGAAAAATTTGAAAGAAGTTTTGATGGCATTGCTCTTTTCTTGCTGTGGGAACATACCTTCGACAGCTGGCAGATAGGGAGGATTACAGAACAATTATCATGACCTGCCTTAAGTATTTCCCACACTTTAAAAATATTTCCAGTGTTCTCAAGTACAAGTTTGTAGCTACAGTGAAGATGGAAGTGATCTGAACCTGTTTCAACATTCCTTTCACGAAAACATTCCAGAAAACTAGTTCCAGAAATCATTTCTACAGGTACTACAGGAAGGAGAGTCTCTTATTAGCAAACCAGAGAAAGGAGAAACCAAAGAAACAGACTGGAAACTTGAGCCTGAAAGGAAAAAAGGAATTCAACACTCTTAGAAGTATCAGGTTATCGGATACTCAAAGAAGGTGCTATCAACTGTCTCTGGAGAAAATAGCTACTGAAGAGGTATTAGATGGGGCTACTCAGTTTGAAGGATGCTCACTTCATGCAAAGTTTTTCAATTTTCTTAAGTGTTCAGAACCACTTAACACAATTTTTAAAAGCACAGACAAAAGCCTCAGCAAGGGACATTCTATTGCCTTTCATTGCTCTAATTAAGAGACATACCTGCACGACTGGACAGGAACTGCAAGGCTCCATTCAATTTTACAGGCTTTTGGGTGATGAAAACTCAAAAAATCCAAGGGTACTTTTGAGATCTTATAGTCCTGTGGTACAAGAAGCTACAAAATTCTACAAACTGATAGTTGGGATACAGCTGGTGTACTGATGAGGAGTTTGATTACACAGAACACTTGACTATATCTTGTTAGGAAAGAAAGAAGAGCATCCGCAGATTTCCCAGCTAGAGGCCAGCTATCACAACAAGATGGTTAACATTGGAAAAGGGATGCAAATTTGGTACAAGTCTGAATTAGTTCTTCTGTGAAGACACTTGAAGCAATGTCAAAAGCAGAACGTAAAACTGAAAAAGCTGTCACCTCCTTATAGGACTCCTGTAATTAGTAGGAAGTGAAAATTATCAGTAATGAGAAACGCTATATAAGTAGCATTACTGACCTTGGTGGGATGATCTAAATAATTAGAATATTACATTAGCTAATTTTATCCTGTTTAGAAGGAAAAAATAAAGTGGAGGAAAAGTTAAATATAACATTCAGCTCTATATCAACAATAACTGATCTACAAGCTTAAATGTAAGTCTTGAATGTTGCTTAAAAAAATTCAGGAAAGTGAAGCCAAATTAAACAAAACTCTGATTAAATGACATTTTAAAGCCGACTCAGTAGGTATTCGAGTAACTTAACACCTAAGTAGACGTACTCCAGTCGGCCCATTTTAAAGACTGAAACTATTCTAACAGAAATTCAGGTCAGGTACTCATAAGGTTTCCTTGCAACTGGTGCTTGCTTAGTTCAGGCAGCCAGCGCGGGTCTGAAGGTGCAAACGACGGCAGACTACAACAGCCTCGTAACCGGAGCGCTTCTTTCACCGTTTTACAACGGAGCAGCGATTTCAGAGCCTTCGAGATTTCAGAGTGCCGACTGCAGCCGCGAAGCCACTTCGGAAGCCGTTCCAAGGAACAGAACGCGGAAACCGGCAGACAAACCAAAGCCGCCGGGCAATGCCGAGCCTGCAGCGGCAACCCAGCAGCCGCCGGCCGCCCCTC
>VXAL01006011.1:0-45150 GCA_013399475.1 Chauna torquata | reverse complement strand
GGCGCCTCGGTGCTGGGGCTCCCTCTTCTCCCTTCCTGCGGAGGTCCCGAGTCTCGGCATCTTCAGCTCTGACCTCGTCGCCTTCTGCGGTCCTGCCCCGGACGCGCCCTCGTCTGCTCCTGGTCCTTCCTCTCCGTTCCTCGCCCCGCTTTTTGTCCTTTCCCGCAGCAGCCCGGTGGCACCCTGCCCATACCTGACACGTTGTGCTTGGCTTTCGATGTGGGCAACTAAACGTTAGGCTACTTCCCCGAGTTAAAATTTCTTCTGTCACATTCAGTTTCCTGGTGAGTTCTTTATGTGCTGTTTTTTCCATGAGAAACAAAGGAGAGAGCAGTGGGGGAAACGATTACACGGTAGCAGAACTGTCCAGGTGTTCGCCGCTTTTGTTCTTCGTGCACCCCGGGTGCGTGTAACTCAGGTGTATCAGGTTTAATCACGGTTGTAGTCCGTGTTCTCAAGCTCTGTGCTTGGTACTTTGTCTTTTACTGCTCTTACACGTTATTGGTCACTTGAAAAGTAATGCTGCTGACTCTTGTGTTTTGTTCCAAATCTGCCAGTGTCTTACCCATCTGTAATATAATTAACCGAAGAAAGTAATTAATTGGAAAACCTAAGTGACTGGTTGAAAGTGCTTTAATTAATGTTCTGAAGTTCTTTTTGATGAAACATTCCTACAGAAAATACAGCTCGTTTTACAGTTTTGACACGCTAGTTCTCTAATAGGAATGATGTGTGTCATCAGTAATTTGCCCACTTACATCTTCCTGTTGATGCTGATAAACAGGTGGTGGTGTCTGTTTTACCAGGGAGAAGTGCATTACTTGAAATAACCTGTTAATCCCAGGAAGTGAATCCTAGTGTCTTCAGCAGCAGTCAGAGCGGTCAGTAAGTGGCAGAAGGATATATTTCTGTTATATACAGTACTGCTAGGTGCGAGACACTTTTGCTTTGCTGGGGTTGGAGGCTAAAAGTGTTCTGTGAATAAATCTCTGGGTTATAAATAGCTCTATGTATTTGGCTATTGCTGTAGCTCTGGAGGTTTTAGTAATCATCTTTGATTTGCCTCTTTATTTGCGACTCCCTGGAAAGGATAATCCTTTTCTGAGAAGCCTTATTTTTGTTCTGGTAAGGTGTTTACAAACTGATGTATGTACGCACATCATACTTCTGTCAGTTCTGACTTTTTTTTTCCCCCCAGGGTTCTCCTTTACGCTATTTGCAAACAATTTTCATTTCTGAAAGCGAAGGTTGAGAGCAATACTTGGAACTGATGTATTAAAGATCCCGATCCCCTTATAAAGTGGAATGTTTGTGCAGTTGAATTTTCTGTTGCTATGTTCTAGTGCCAGTGTATGTTTTTCTTCTGGATATAAATATTATAAAGGGTAAAACAGAGTCTGAGTCATCTGAAAAAGAATTTGGAAACCTGGTTAGTATAAATCAGTGTTTGCAGTAGGATGTTTTTCCTCTTGCATTATGTGGAACGTGACGTACAAATAAGTTGTCAGTGAGTCTGAACTCTGCAGAACGTTTCCAATGTTCCAGTAGCGCCGGCTTCTCCCAGGGCGGAGGCAGCTCCTCTTGCCTCCAAATGTTCGTCCCAGCTGCATCCATAGCTGCCCCACGTCAGTGTGAGCTCTGGGGGAGCTCGAAAGCCTGTGAGCTTCGAAACAGGACGCGGGATATTGATGCAGCCTGAGAAGGAGTGTGTGGATGCGTTAAAGAGGCTTCCAGTGGATTTTGTGTGAGGAGGTTAGCTGGCTGCGTCGGCTCTTGGAGCTGAGCAATGCTGTTCCTGTCGTAGCTGGCAGGGGTCACTGGAAAGCAGTGGACATTATTGCTTTCCCAGTTCTCCCAAGTTGTGTGTGCTCTCTTCCCATGCTTTTTCTCAATAATGGGTCTTGCTCCTTGTTTAGAGTAGAAAGTTTGTGAAAGGATTAGTAGTATCATTTATTTGCCTTTTCTCAGGACTCTTATGAGCGAGATCGATGACGTTCACAAGTGGTTTTGGGTCTTCGAGGAAGTTCTTTTCATAATAAATGGCATGCTCTACAGATTCATGACCTAGCGGTGTATGTGAATTTTTAGCTAGGCTTACTAAGGGCGCAAGACCTGTACAATTACTGTCTTTGTCGATCTTCTCCAGTTTGAGTAACTCCTTTAGTCAGTCAGATGGCACAACCAAATTTAACGGCAACCGAAAGGCATTGAGTACCTGCACCGTGGCAAGTTTTTATGAAACTTTCGACAGGCAGTGACCCAAAGTAATGTTCCGACCAGAAGAACGGCAGTTGTAATCGTGTCCCTTACTGCTTCAGAAAGAGAGTAGCTGCTGGCCAGCGGTGCCACGCTGAGCTCCGAGCCATCGTGGTGCGCTGCTGCGTGCCCAGCCAAATCACTGGGGCAGCTGGTGGTACAGGTGAGATGGGACTGATAGGACATGAGTTAAAAAAAACAAAACAGAAAACCCCCCAAACAACAGACCTGATTACTTCTCCCCACAGAACAGTGTAGGCCTGGTTTGTTTTTTTTTTTTTTGAACATTGTTTTCTGTTTTATGAAGGAAACAAAACTTTTAGGATACCTGTGTCGGAGGTGCCCGTCCTTCTGCCTGCTCAAGGACAGCTGACCGCCACTTACTCTAAGATATGTAGCAGTGTGAAAAAGAACTGGCTTTGAAAGCTTTAAATGTCGTATTTTCTTGTTTGAGTTTACTGTGCTACTGTTCATAAAGGTCTGTCGTACCAGGTACAGAGGGAACGGTTAAGTACTTGAAGAAACCAAACTCAAATTTTTGAAAGGAATACAGGAGCTTAATAAATTGCCTATAAGGGAATCCTAATTACAATCCCTAATTGTATGTGTGTGTATATATATGTATATATATATGGATATAATGCATTGCTATGTAATGTTTGGGAATGTTTTACATATAAACATAAATAATTTAGGTTGAAAGGGGTCTCTGGAAGTCATTTATCGTGTCCAAACTTTGATGCAGGGCCAGCTTCAAAGTTGGAGCAAACAGGTACACATGTATACAGATATCCATGATGTTATCAGGAAATTTGGAAAAAGATTTTTTTTTCTTTTTTTTAGTTGAGGGGAGGATATCAGAGAATTCATAGAACTGTTCTCTTGTTTCTTAAATTAAGAGTGTAAAGGTTTTTTTTTTTCAAATTCACTTTTACTGGGACTACTACTAAATGAGACGTGTAGTGTTTTATTCTTGTATCATTTGAGGTCTTGGTTGATGTATTCCAGAAAGTCTGGATGACACACTTCCTGGATTGGCTCCAAGCGTTGCGTTGAACTTCTATTTGCAAATAAACTTGTTGTTCTTAAATACTAAAACTGCAACGTGGGAGAAGAAATAAAAACCGTATAGCATCAAATACGAAGTCACGCGTGCCTTGCGCTTTGGAAGTTGGCCAGCACCAGATGCTTTTTGGGGTTAGGTGGTTGGCAGATGCCAGCCTTAAGACAGCTGAACAGTGTTCAGCATTCGGCTGTCTTAAGGGACGGTTTGTTTTATGCTTGCCATGTTGCTTATACTCTTTCCTTGGCCTGTGCTGCTGGCCACTGTGGGGTTGGGTTAGGTACAGTATTTATATGGCCAAACGCACCTTGGTGATCTCTTTGGACATTGTCTTGCATCCTGGGACGTGAAGCTTGAGATTCCTTCAGCTGCGTGTATTTTTTTCGTAGTGTTATTATGTGTTTAAATATCTGTTTTCTTCTTGAATCTGAGTAAAATCCTTGGCTTTAGTGACTTCCTGTGGCACTGGGTTTGACAGTCTAATTGTGTTGCAATATAGTATTTCTCTGTTAAAAGTTTGGCTTTGCTTTACTTTAAGCTCAGACTGAAGTTCCCCGTATTATTAGAAGCTGTTATTTTCTTTGCTATATTTTCTGTATATCGTTTAAGGCCTTACTTAATTTATAATTCCTTATCTTTCTGTTCATACTTGCCTGTCTCTACAGGAGAGTTTTTAAAGTGTTTAATAATTGATAGCCCTTCTCAGAGTGTCCCCCTTCCTCACCCCCATATTTCAATATTCTTCCTCAAATAAAATACATGCATTTCTGGTCAGATTGCTCAACTGATTAACAGCAGTACCGCAGTATTTTCCTTGTCTTTCCTCATTTATTCAGGTGTCTCTGTGCTCTTTTGACTGTAGTATATTGAATGGAAGAGCTCACAGAGCTACCTAATTTCCTTTCCAGATTTGAGATACCGGTTTTTAAAGTCTTGTGTGGTGTAAGTAGCTCACTTTTCACCCATCTTGTAGATATAATTTGCATTGTTGATATTAAATTCTGTTTATATTGCCTATTCATTGTTAAAGTTGATCCATTTTCTTAAGCTTTACTAATGTAAGATTAATTGTCATCTGGAAATGTTACTACCTCAGTTTTCTTTTTCTTCTCTGATGCACAACAAATAAATACAGTGAGCATTGCTGGACCTAATCACAGCAGCTTGATGCTTGTAATAATAGGGCAGGGCTCAGTTCACTCAGTGTAAGGACTTAGTACTTCATAAAAACGCTAGGCTACTGGTCCAAATAGGGGGAGGAGGAGAACCATCTCAATTAGTCCAGATTAACTCTGCGGATGGTGAGCAATTGGTGCTTGCGAAGGATGCGGATGGAGATCCAGAGCATGGTTCCAGGTGGGTCAAGGTCGCTGCAGTCGGAGCTGCCTCGCTACAGGCGATGGCATTTCTTTGCAAGCTAGCATTAGCTGTCAGCACCTGCTGAAGCAGTGGCGTGATGGATGTCTCTGCGTGTCTTTCTCACAGAGGTCTAATGGCTAGATTACTTAGAAAGTTGGAGGTCCTGAGGTGCTCTCATCCTGAGTGGCTTTAGCTTTAAATCTCCAGAAAGAGCTAGTCACCAGGGCATGTGTATACTGAACCAGCTACTGAACGCCTAACTCTGTCACTGCTGTGTGGTCAGAAACGTGAAAGCTAGGGGAACATCAAGAAAGCAGACTAGGAGGACTTAGTCTGAGTGTAGTTTTGGGATTAGGACAGTGCTGAGTGAAGGAGGGCTTGGGCTGCCAAGCCAGCTCCCTAGAATTTGCATGCACTTTGCGTTGGACTGGAGCTGAAGGGCCAGCAGGCGAGCTGTGTGGGATTTAAGTAGCTTCCAGGCACCTGAGTAGGCAATAAATGGGCCGTTTTACTCAGACTGGATGCTGCTATTAATCTTTATCACCCAGGTAGCCTATTAAGTGAAGAATGTTGTCCTCAAAATTTTGTTCAATTTCCTGACTGTTTTTTAATCCATGGCAATGTTTGCTTTTCAGAAGCAGCACTCTATTTAGAAGTCCTTAATGTCCTTCCAAAGGCCCTTTGAAAGTCTGCGTGTGCTTTGTCACTTGCTCATGTCAAACTAACCGATCAACAAGCTCAAAAATACTGATCGACTAAGACATGATCTTCCTTTGCAGGAATGGTACTGATTACCCCCTGTCGGGTAATCTTTCAGGTGTAACGGTGTTCCATTTTTAATGACGGTTCTGAGGAGCTTGCCAGATACACATGTAAGGCTTGTTACTCTGTAATTCCTTGCTTGGATCACTTGGAGACTTTTTAAAAATGCAGTCTTGGCATTTGCTACTATATTCCTACAGAAGGCTGGCTGTTATAAGAGACTGCTACTTTTTCTGACAGCACAGCCACTTCATGCCTAAGCTGCTTCAAAAACTTGCTGGTTGGCTATTTGTAGAACATGATGTAAAGTTGGTCATTTAGGAGTGGTTTTTAACTTCCTGACTGTACTCATCGAGAAGCCACAGCTCTGCTTCGCATTGCCTGGTGACAGATAAACACGTCTTACTGAACAGCAAGTAGATGTTTTCGGTGAGCGAGGTTCATTGCAGGAAGTCGCTGGTGTATTTAGAATCGCAAGGAGAACCGGAGCACTGCATTTTATTTCAAGGTGGCTGCTACATTTTGGACTTTTTTTTTGAGTGTTTCGTTCAGGGATTTCTCATTATAAGACTGCAAATGTGTTTAATGGGATATGTATGTATGCATGCAGTATTCAGTACAAAAAAAAAAAAAAGGAATGAAAAAGAGCAGAACTTGACATCAGCTGTATACTGTTTAACTAATTTTTTTTAAAAGATGCAGCATCTTTAAAAATGCCTTGTAGGTCTAGGATGCTGACGGCAATTACTGCATTTGGATTGACAGCAATTTTGTAATTAACATCTCTTATAATCAATGTAATTTTACCTCTTATAATCCCCTTTTAAGGGCTTGAATTTTCTCTATTTTATTGAACAGTAGGCTATGATTAAATATTAGGAACATTTTGCTATTTAATATACACTGCAGCAGGCTCAGGAGTAAGTTACGGGAGGTGTAGAATCCTGGACTTCTCAGTACAGAGTCCTTCTCCACCATTTTTATGAATAAGGTAGCTATGTAATCGTGTCATGTCCTTTCAGATGGAGCCATGAAAAGAAACCAGTTATGTAACAAAAATGAGGAAATTTGCACAGACCTTAAGGCTTACAGCAGAGATTCCAGAAATGGCTACAGGAGTTGCAACAACTGCACTCAATGTTCTTTTCCCAGAACCTGAAATAAATCTCAGAAATCCTGGTACTTAACATTTTGCTAGTGTTTCACAGACAGTTGTGTAATTCACTGGCAAAACAAGGATTCCCTGGGAGACAGTTGTTCCCTGTGCTACTCTATTGCTAGTTAGTCCTTCAGATACTGGAGTTTTTAATTGTAGAAGTGAAGATGGTAGGTCAAGCCCCCTTTCCATCTAAATTTGAGAAGTGGTTCTCTCTGCATGCTCTGTGCCACAGCTGTAACCGTGACAACTTTGTGCTTTGGATGGTAATTGGTAAAGGGTATGAGCTTTTGTGAAAGAACAAATATACAGGAGCAGAAATGGGCTCAAATATTGTGGTTGTGGGCAAAATAGAGAGGCCTGAGAGAGTATTTGTTTTTTTAAAAACTAAGATCTTACCCGAGGCACAGGCAGGTATGGCTGTGCTGCCACGTGTCTCATGTGTCGTGATGTACCACATTTGTTGAGTCCGTGTTCATAAAGAACAGGGTCTGATATACAGCTGCCAGTGTGCGGTCCGATACACATCTTAATGTTGCTGTCGTTGGCCTGATAAACTCCTCAACCAACCAACGAAACAATAAAACTTCCCAAACAAGTGTCTTGGGATGTTCAACAGTTTTTTCCTCCAGTTGTTTTTTTATTGATTTTTAAAAAATTTTTTAGACATGAAGAACAAGGCTTGAGAATTCAGTTCATGAACAATATCTTAAGAATGCTGGTATCCAAATTTAGCAGACTTGGTGTTCTTTCAGGAAAGCAAGTATGTTAATTCCTTTTTATTTACAAACTATCATGCTGTTCCTTTGGGAAAGCAAGTATGTTAATTCCTTTTTGTTTACAAACTGTCCTGACCTTGGATTGCAAGGCAGCAACTTGGGGGGCCTAGGCTGGCATGGCGGCAAGAGTACTTTTCATGCTGCCTGCTAGGTACAGTCCTTAGGTTAACAGTGTCTGATTTTTTTTTTTTCTTCTTCACTTTGGTGAAGAAGAAACCACTTTTGGCTGGTTCAGATTTTGTTAAGGCTAGCTGAAAGCAACGTGATAACATTTCCACCGAAAGGTATGACAAGTTTCTCATTTGCTTCTATACCATTTGCAATTCTGAAATGCTGTTTTGAGGACAGCACTGCATAGATAAAGTACTTAAACAGAACATTGAGAGCATTATATGGTATTTGATGTTCTTTTTAAAAAGGGAAGTATGGGTTTAATGATTTATTTGTAATGCACATGAAAAGAAAGTCATCTGAATCACTGCTTCAAGGGTTTAATCCTCTTGACAGTGGCACAAACCCCATGGATCTGAGTGGAGGAAGGATGACTCCTGGTGAGTGTCAGTGATGTATCTGCATTACATTGATATCTGCGTGGTTTGTTCTCTCATGACGTAAGAAGCTTTTCAGTCAATAGCAGATGCATAATGCAACTAAGATGTTTATTGGGCTTATTTAAAATTAACTTAAAGTATCAAATAATGACAACAATCTGATGATAATGTTAACTTCTATTTTCATGTTGAACCTGGAAAGTAAAGGAGGAAGTGAGGTTTTTTCCTTAAAGTTATTTTTCAGCTGTATATCAGCAGGTATAATGTTTTATTTTTAAGTGAGTGTGTGATACAAATGTTGCTGCAAAAGTACTAGTTAATGCCTAGACTTTACCATTCTGATTCACTGTCTCTTCTTACTCTTTGTATGAGGAAATCTTAGCAAAATTGTGCCTGTGGTTATGAAACTAATATGGAGGATCTAACATAATGGTAAATTAGTTCTATTATGGAAAGCAGTTGAAACCAAGTTCTAGTGTTTTCATGGTTTTATAGTATTTTTTTTTTTTAAACTGCCTTTAGCTTGCTGCTTAGAGAAGTTTTTCTGATGAAAGAGTGCATTGGGTTTACATGGTAAAGGTTTGGTAGCAGAGGGCCACAGGGGTGGCCTCTCTGAGGAGAGCCCAGCAGCTGCCCCATGTCAGATAAGAGCCAGCTCCAGCCGGCTCCAAAAGGGACCCACTGCTGGCCAGACCTGAGCCAGTGAGCGATGTTGTTTGTGCCTCTGGGAGAGCAGATTTAAAAAGGGGAAAAAAACTGCTGCGCAACAGCAGCTGGGAGAGAGGAGAAAAGAAAATGTGAGAGAACCAGCCCTGCAGACACCAAGGTCAGTGCAGAAGGAGGGCAGGAGGTGCTCCAGGTACCAGAGCAGAAGTTCCCCTGCGGCCCGTGGTGAGGCCCATGGTGGAGCAGGCTGTCCCCCTGCAGCCCATGGGGTACCACAAGGAGCAGATCTCCATGCTGCAGCCCGTGGAGGAGACCACAGAGGAGCAGGTGGATGTGGCCTGAAGGAGGCTGCAGCCCATGGAGAGCCCCCCCAGGAGCAGGCTCCGGGCCGGAGCTGCAGCCCGTGGAGAGGAGCCCACGCAGGAGCAGGTGATCCGGTGGGAGCTGCCACCCGTGGGGGACCCATGCTGGAGCAGTTTGCTCCTGAAGGATGGACCCCGTGGTACGGACCCACATTGGAGCAGCTCTTGAAGAGCTGCAGCCTGTGGGAAGCCCACGCAGGACCCATTCGGGAAGGACGGCATCCCGTGGGAGGGACCCCACGCTGGAGCAGGGGAACAGAGAGCGACCACAAAGGAGCGGCAGAGACGCAGCGATATGGGCTGAGCGCAGCCCCCATTCCCCATTCCCCTGCGCTGCTCGGGGGGAGGAGGTAGAAGAGGGTGGATGGGGGGAAGGTGTTTTTAGTTTGCTTTTAGTTTCTCACTGCTCTAGTTTGCTAGTTATAGTAATAAATTACATTAATCTCCCTATGTTGAGTCTGTTTTGCCCGTGACAGTAATTAGTGAGTAACCTTGTCCTTATCTCAACCCTTGAGCCCTTGTCCATCGTATTTTCTCCCCGTTCCTTTGAGGAGGGGGAGTGAGTGAGTGGTTGTGGTGGAGTTCGATTGTTCAGCTGGGTAAAACCACCACAAAGAGTAAAAGTCAACAGCACTTTAAAAACCATTTAGGACAAATGCTACAGCTCTGCAATTGTACTGCTAATGACATTTAGTGATCATGAGGACTACATCATTCCATAATCATACTGAGCTGAGAAGAACCGTCAAGTTTTGACTGAACAGTTGGATGGTAGCCTGACTGTATTTTTAATTATGTTCTTTTGCTAGTTGACACTGCTTAATTTTGTATAGTCTTCCAAAATTTATAAGTCATTGTTTTGGCCTTTGTCAGTATGAGGAGCACAGCTTTATCCTGAACTTCTGTCAGAGTTCAAAATAGACTTTGTTTTCTGTAGACTGTCATTTAGAAAGGTTTCCATTTATGTCTGGCTTGGGACTCCAAAACATTTTGGATATGAGTAAAATTTTAAAATATACTTATTTTGAATTTATTTAAGTGTATAGTGAAGTATCTAATCCTGCCTTACATGACAAGCATTGTGCACTGCTTGACTGAGCATTTAAATAGCTGAAGACGTCTAAATATAAATTTTGGTGGCTTTTGAAAAATTGCTCATTTGATTGCAAGGTGTAGCGTGTACTTGTTTAAAATGGAATATGATTATGCTATGAAATGGAAAAGGAACAGCTAAGAAACCCCACATCTGAATAAGGATCAACAAAATCAGGTAGTCATCTGTTTTTAGTTTTAAGCAAGTAATGAAATTCATCAAAGACTGTTGCTTGTTATTCATAATATTAACAGTGAGTTTGATGGAATTGTAATGAATGGCTCACTTAAATATTGCAGAGATGTTGTGATCAAGTTTCTATATTTGGATGTTCCATCTAATCTCTGAAGTTGGGAGTATCTTTAATGTTGCTCTTAAATCTCCAACTAGTTAAGATAAAGCTAATCTTGCTGTAATTGCTCTGCACAAGACATACAGCTGAAGCTATGGTGCAACTGAGTGCAAAAGCTAGTCCTTGCCCCAGATGCATGTATTTGGTATATAACATGAAAGAAATGAGTAGATTCAGAGAGGATGGGTGGAGAACAAGGCAGAAGAATAGGCAGTGCTCTGTTCAGCCTGTAGATGTATATCAGCTGTCTTGATTTGTTCATTTTGCCCATTTGGTACTGATTATCTTTCAGCCCAGCTTGTATGGTGTGACTTCAGGATCAATATCAATACAAATTGTCAGCTGAATAAAATATTAACTTGCAAGGAATGTGCAGAGTTCTGAAATTGTTGCAGTCTCCTGCCGAGGTGCTCAGTGAGCTGTGGGCAGACGTGCAGAGTCAGAGCCAGGGCTGCAGCTTAAACGCCTTGAATTGTTACCATCGGTTTCTCATCCAGATAAGTTACCTTCAGGCCAAACATATCAAACTCATTATGTTGTCTTGAAAATCAGAAAAAAGACGGACAAATCCCAACCTCTTCAAGCAGAAACAATGTCTGGAAATAATTGAATGCATTTTTTTTACCTTTCATTTCAGTGCTGTATCAGAAAGTGTTGTGTATCTCTTGAAGAAAGCATGTGATATTTCCTGGTAGAGGTATTTTTACTTAGCACACCAGCCTCTGTTAAACTCTTTAGAGACATCAGTCCTATGATTTTGTGGTATTTACTTTAAGTATCTTTGCAATTGTGTACTGTGGAATTCAGTAGTGCGTTAAATAACACTAAGACTATATGAAGGACTTAATGTAGGGTTTTTTTTAAAAAAATATGAAAGACGTGTAATCTAAATAACAGGTTAGTTGAAAGAAATCATATAATAATAAAACTACTTCATTATACTTGTTTTATAGTTTTGTGATGTAATCATTTCTTGAGGCAAAGGGTTTTTGGGTGAGTTGGAGAACTACTGCAAAAAAAAAAGGTTGCAGCCTTTAAAATGACTTGTCTGATTTTAGCTATATTTGATGCAGTTGGAAGTCTGGGGTTCAGACATTAGTGCTCGTTTCCTGAACCGTCAATGACCTTGTAGAGTGAAAGATGAAGTTAACATATCTGTTGAGGGAAAGATTTCTGTGCAGGTTAAACAGTTCTTTAAATTACTGCTGATAATGAGTTTACAACCTTTTTTTTCTCCTGTAATTATGGTGGTAGGAAGCAGGTTATGTTGTATGTGGGAGGGGAGGTTGCTTTAGGAGAAATGAGAAGGAATTAAAGATCTGCCAAGACAATGAGTTCACAAGGGAGGGGAAGATGAGGGATGCAAGTGTGACCAAAATCTGTACGGGATTCTTCGTGCATAGATTCTTCCATGAGCAGTGGGACTGCTTTCATTGTAACTGTGCAGACGTAGGTCACATTATGTGTGGAGGTTATACATGTCTAAGGATTTTATGTTGCTTTGAGTCTATAGTCCAATGTAGCCGATTATTTTATATTTAAGTTTACCTGAATGTTTGCAAACAAGAAAACAAATCCTACTTTAAGCTATGTGTGGGTGAGAAAGAAGGATAAGCAACCTTGTAATATGCCAAGTTACAGCAAAGTCTCTCTTTGAAGTGATAGACATATTTTTATCTTTATTGTGCCAATAAATTCTTAATCACTGATAGTTGCTCTTAGTTAAACTGCTACTATTATCGGAAGTAGATGGGTCAGAAGCCCAATTAAAGTTCTTGACACAAGTCGTGGCTTCCACCTTTAACTGACTTGATGTGGCTTACATGATATTAACAGCAGTGGAAAAATTACACTGTGCTTTTGCTCACTTGCACCAAAAGTGAGTGTACTGATAATTTTGAAATTTATAAATATCGCTCTAATCTCTGGCAGAGATGTTTGTTTTTATTGTGTTGTAATCTTCTTAAACATTGTTTAAAGGATAGTGGAGTTCTACTGTTAAAAATCTTAAATATAGTACCTTTTGGGTGATTTAAAAAAAAAAAAAGAAAAGCTTGTGAAAGATGAAAATGTATTGCATTTTGTGTATTAGAGATTCTCAGAAGTTGGTATAAAATCAATCCATTTGTTGAAGGTCTCGAACTTAAAAATAGTGTCTTTTAAAGTAATGCACTGTGTAAAATAAGAGTACATCCATACGTGAGTCAGAGAAGGCTGAATAAACAGGCATCGGTGCAGAACTGAGTCTTCCCAAGGGTCTTAATTTCTTTCCAAGAATGCTTTGAAAGATGGGAATGTTAACGGGGCTTTTGCAGACGGAGTATTATTTGTGGTGTTCATACAAACAGCTGTATGATCAGCTAATCTAATCTCTACTTTTTTTTTCCCCCTGAACTGTCAGATTTTTGGTGACGAAGAATGTCTAATACCATGTCAGGAGTTATTCTAATGCTAAGGTATTTCATAAAAACTTTATTTTAATCAGTTGCATAGTTCCAGTTTCCATCTGTTGGACATTATATTTTTCTTTACCTTTCTTATACGTGCAAATACTGTAAACAAATCTCTTTTCTCTTTTAAAGAGAGAGATCACATTTAATCTTTCACTATAAAAACTGCCTGGAAATTTAATAATTCTTGTTTCCATTTAATGAAGAAACATCAGGTGCAATATTAACGTTGAAATTATGTGATATTATCAGAAACATACTCTATTCACATTTTTTTTTTTTGCTGAGAGTGTGAGATCTTTGAAGAATTCTTGTTGCATAGTCTGGTTCACATACTACCACTCCTCCTCCTCCTCCTCAGCACTGGTGAGGCCGCACCTGGAGTGCTGTGTCCAGTTCTGGGCTCCCCAGTACAAGAGAGATGTGGACATACTGGAAAAAGCCCAACATAGGGCCTCCATGACAACCAAAGGACTGGAGCACCTCCCCTATGAAAACAGGCTGAGGGAGCTGGGGCTGTTCAGCCTGGAGAAGAGGAGGCTCAGGGGCATCTATCTCATCAGTGTGTATGAATATCTGAAGGGAGGGCACACAGAGGACAGAGCCAGGCTCTTTTTGGTGGTGCCCAGTGCCAGGACAAGAGGCCCTGGGCACAAACTGGAACACAGGAGGTGCTGCCTGAACACCAGGAAGCGCTTTGTTACTGTGCGGGTGACCGAGCCCTGGCACAGGCTGCCCGGAGAGGCTGTGGAGTCTCCCTCCTTGGAGATGTTCAAAAGCCACCTGGACGTGGTCCTGGGCCGCCTGCTCTGGGTGTCCCTGCCTGAGCAGGGGGTTGGACCAGATGGCCTCCTGAGGTCCCTTCACGCTTTGACCAGTCTGTGTGTGATTCTTTGAAAGTGCATTTGCAAAGAAAACTTTTAAGAATCTTCTTACATTTATTTTTACCAATTGTGTTTGATCCTGGAATTCTTCAGATTGTACATTTGGAGCTTACACTAACTTTCAAAAACCCTTTTGCATGATTTGTTAGGAATTTACATCTTCGCAGAACAAAATCAAAATATCCTTGCACATGAAATAGTTGGTGAAGTTCTATAGAAATAACATTCTTAAACTTTCTGTAAACATGGAAAGGGTTAGGGTGCTGAATATTATGTGGAGCTGAAAACTTAAGCTTTTACCAACTAATGTGCTAATGTTAGAAGGTCACATGGAGTTTGGTATGCCCCGTTGACATTTTTTAACTGGGCTTGTGTATGGAATATTTGTTTATATATATATAAAGGGAATCAGTGAGGTGAACGATTATTAAACACAACTATTCAGATTTTTTGGCAAATGCTTTTTCTTTTTTCAATTCCTTCTTCTTTCTTTCATTCCTACTTTAACAGTTTGAAATATAGGTACTAAATAAATTTAACTGTTATTAACCTGTTCTTATCTGAAGTAATCTATTTGTGAAATATTTGGTTTTAATGATAATACATTCATATCGAAAAGAACTTGCATATTATTGTAAAATATTTGGAAAGGATTCTGTAATTCTCACCTAAAATTTCCTTTGGTTTTACAGAATGTCCCATATGAGAGAAAATATGCAATTTAATTGTTTTGCTCTTCCATGAAAGAGTAAAAACTAAGTGAAAGAATGAGATAATTTTAAATCTGAGGTTTTTTGATGCTTATTTTCTTTATACTTTTTTTTTCCCCCGAGCTAACTCTGTTTGGCTGACTGATTGCACGAAACAAAAGTTTTAAAAGTCATTTTCAAGGGAGCAACTTTTTATGTAGGCTGGGAATTGCTCTTTGATATCACTGTCATTAGTTTCAATGTTTTAAAAAAACCAAAACCCTCCTACTTCTACTTGTTACCATTAAAACAAAAATACCACTCTTCCTTGTTTAACTTCTTTTGACTTAGCTTTAGGCTACTGTTTTCCTGAGTGTATTTATTTTGTAATCAGCAGGTTTTTTTTTTTTTGGAATCAGCACTGCTTTTTTCTCAAAAAAATACCTAATTGTATGTATGATTTTTTCTTGCATTTTATAGCACATTTATTTCTTCAGAATCCTTCAGTGGCAATAACTATGGATTGCTTAATTGCTCAAAAAACAAGAGGGGAAGTGCTGCATTTA
Organism: Chauna torquata; assembly: GCA_013399475.1. Taxonomy (NCBI): domain Eukaryota; kingdom Metazoa; phylum Chordata; class Aves; order Anseriformes; family Anhimidae; genus Chauna; species Chauna torquata. The sequence continues at coordinate 30,162 of VXAL01006011.1, read as the reverse complement.
ATAAAACTCCGAGATTCTCCTGAGATAATAAAGTTTAGTCTGTATGCCACTTGGGTTGTATTGGAAATGGTGGACGAAGCTGAGGCTTCTGTTGTCCTATAGCTGCAGATTCACAGCTTTTTGTTTACTTAGAGGAAAAAACCCAAACTCGAGGCAAGGCGTAAAGTAATCGCAGCTGTTCAGAATGTTCTCCATGTAATGGGAGCGTTTTTACATTGTGTATGTTGGCCTGCTTCTGGAAGGTGGAAGTAAAGTTTTGTCTTTTTCTGTTAACAGCCTAAAATGACTGTGTGAAGTCAGTGGAATAAATGGCGTCCAAAGTAACTGATGCTATAGTTTGGTACCAGAAAAAGGTAAGCTTTCTATTTGTTTTTATGGTGGCTTACAAAAAAAAAAAAAAGTTGGCTTATTGCATTGTATGTGTGCAGTATAATAAATATAAATACTACTGCATTGTTGGTTGGCGTTGTATGACAGTGAGTGGCTTGAAACTCTTCTTCCAAAAGTAAATAAATATCTAGTGACCATATCTTATGGAATGGAAGAGCTTTTGGTCCGTGTTGAAAACCCCTCATCTCCTTGGCTACTTAGACTGTGGAAAAAAAGAAAAGGAAATTTTCTTAGTATAATGTTAATGTTGTTGTGAGGAGAATGCTGTTTCTATAGCACATAAAAGAATCATTGTATTTAAGTAGGGAGTAAGAATTAAAACATTTTCTGTTAGCATTAAGGATCTGTGTCATACAAAGCCAAAAGAGAGGGGCTAGGGCTCTTTAGAAGTCAATTAAAAAAACAGGTGAGGGAGCAGGAAAGAGAAAAAAGATCTCATTTGGAGATAAACAGTTGCAGTTTCTTATGATGTTACATTTTTTTGATTCATGTTCATACATGGAAATGTTGATGTCTCCTTCTGATTTTATTATTTTGATAATTTGAAGTTACCATATTCTCTTGATATTAGTATGCAAGTTAGCTTATTCAGTTAAATTGTTTTTCAAAAAGCTGAAAATTAAAAGTTTTGAGGTATGCTTCTTTAGTAAGATATAAATTAAAGATGTGATGATTTTATTGTATTTTTTTCCTTGTTTCTCCATGCTTTATTAAGTTACTGTTTTCCTTGGGCCTGTGGCTCTTTTTGAGATTATGCATCGTGTCCTTAGGAGAATAATGGCAACGGCCTTCGAAACAGAAATTTTGGTTAACTTCTATTTTAAGCAGCTGTAGCTTCTAAAAATCTGACAATATATGTATGCTTTCCTGCTGTCTTTTCAGCTGTGAATTAAAGGTGCAATTGGAAAAGCAGAAAAATGAATTCTGCTTACTTAATTTATAATGAATATTCAATTATGTATTAAAAATTTGAGAATTATTCAGAATTTAATGAGGACTTTGTGTTTGTACTCTCTCCCTTACCTCATTCAAGCTTTAGAAAAAGTATTTTTGTCTGTATAAAGATTATGTAGGAAGATTAAAGTACAGCCAACTCTGTGTGTTCTTACCCGTAGCTAGCATCTCTTTAATGGTCAGATGTAGACTTGTAGGTATAAGCTTTTTAATTTTTGCGTTAAAAAAGTCAAAAAGCGTATTGCTGAATTTCTGCAATAATAAACTTTAGAAAGTGCTGTGGTATGGCTTTACTTCTCAGATTCGTTTACTTTTTTCAGTATGTACATAGGTAGTTGTAAATCCTTGATAATATACTGTTTTTTCCTGTGGTAGGACTGATTATGTACGTAAAGACAATCATGTTCAGTGGAATTGCACTGTGTTTTTGAATTGTTTCTTGACTGCAGGTACATTCAGTTTTTTTACAGATTTGTAGGATGATTTGTAGGAAGATTAAGTGTAACAAAATTCAGTGTAGGTTCTCATGGAAGGGAAAGGTGATGCTTATTGCAAAAATCTTTAAGCAAGCTGATTTTACCCGCTTCTACTCATTCTCTCATAAATTTCATTCACTCACACTGTAGTACCTGTAACATGCACCAAGTTGTGTGCCTAAGTGGTCTGGCCAGGATCTGGTGTGCAATGCTAGAGGTGCTGGCTATCAGCATGTCTCTGAGGTTTTTTGATTGGTGATGACTAACTAGTCTTTGGACAGATCTTTTATGCCATTCAGCTTTATATATAAAGTGGTCGTTTGATGTGAGCAAGAGTCTGAAGTCTCCATAAATCTTAAGCAATGTTCTTTCTTGTCTGTTTTTTCTGGTTTGTTTGAAATACGTGTATGTGGTCCTGTTGGACATACAGGAAAAGGAATGCCATATGTGATATGCTGCAACTTTCTATCCTTCTGATGTTAGGAATGCAGGACCTTCTGCTAAAGAGTCACTGTGCTGTGATCTTACACAGAGCAGGCCTTCTGGTCTAGATATAAACAACCTATTCCTCGATTTTTCTGTTCCCAGGAGACTGCTTCTAACAGGATACCTCATTATCAGTGCAGGTCATTCTTTTAACTCTTGTTCTGTTGCTTTTTTCCAGTGATTTCACACACATGGTTCCACTTACTGCATTCATACCAACATCAGTATTTCTGCTACAAGTCTCTGCAGGTTTTTACAGAGGTCTGCTCAGCCAGAAATTGCAAACTGCCTTTATGGCAAGGAATTGTGATGAGGTGACTACTGTTACTTCATGAAAGACTGGGCTGTCTTCAGGTGAGAGAAGATCTTGCACGGACCAGATGTCAATGTTTTCCACAGTGTGAACAAAATTTAATTGCAATCTACATGTGGGCTGGGGTCTGCCAAGTGAGCAGGTCATTGCTTTGCTTCTTTCAGAATGAGGGAGTGGGGTCTTATTATGGGACAAATTCAGAAATGTTGCATCTTGTGCACATGTTCATGCTAATTAGATTGTTATTTCTGGGGCCCAGTTTAGTGAAGGTTTCCCTGGATCAGGCTGATAACTCCGAGGACTTTTTCACTTTGTAGTGCTGTGTGTGATCCTTTCCCGGGAGAATCAAGGACTTTTCACCCATATCCTTGATTTTTTTCCCCCATCATTTACATGGCACAGTATTTTTTTTATTCCCCACTCCGTGGATTCATTGTTTGTACTTAAGTTTTCAAACTGGGGAATAGAAAGAGCTGTGCTAGTGGCAAGTGGGTACCAGGCATTTTTTGTCCCTTCTGATACGTTTCTGTTATGTCATTGCTTATGATGAGAAAATGCTGAACATGGTGAACTGCTGATTGCTTTCAGTTTTAAATTTTTATTTCAATTTGTTAAAGTTGTCCCACTTATCTTGCTTTTTAAATCTGCTGATTCCTCACTACTGTAACTGAAATTGAAAGTGCAGAAGGATCAATGCTTAGCACATTCTAGCAGTAAAAAATTGTTTCTGGGCCAAGAGAGAACCAGGGTTGCAGTAGTACTGATTAAATTAATATGACTTGCCTATATGATAAAATGAGGAAAATAAAATATTACTTCGGAGAGTTTTTTAAGATAAATGAATTGGTGTATGAAAATTCTAGCAAAGAACATGAAGAACCTAAAATATTTATAGTCAAAGAAGTAAAAATGTATTTGAGTAGGTAGAGACTTAATGAGAAAAAGAAGAAATATTGAATGGATAACTTACTCCTTGTTTTGTTTTCAATTTTGACACTTTACACTTTACACTTTACACTTTACACTTTACACTTTACACTTTACACTTTACACTTTACTTCTCTCTACTGAATGTCAAGGATCTGTTGTCTTCTCAGAAGTAAGGCATTTTTATATTCCTTTAGTGGAAAGAGTTGTACAGTTGGAAGAGCTCAACTGTTTTTGCATGCAGGTTTTCCAGATGCCAAGCACAAAAGTGATTTTACTCATATGAGTCATTCTGTTGTCTGAAATTGAGCTTCTCAGACAAGGATGATTTAGTTGTTGTTTAAAAGGTCAGACTTTTTCTTATGTAAACTTGTTTATTGTTGTTGCAATAGATGTAGTCTGCTTATAGCACATAGGAGCTCTTGATTACTGTCTTGTAAAAATACTTAGTTCTTAGTTAGTTTTAATTGGATTGTAGGATTTGAGATAGTGTATTACACCAGTTTGTTATTTGAGAGGTAGGACCGCATGGACATAAGCTTTACTGCTTCCAGCGATAGTTTGCATTTCCCAGCTGGTACAAATACTTTGAAATCTGAACAGATAAATCCTGCTAGATGCAGGTTGACTGTGTAGAAAGCAATATAAATTAAACCTCTGTTGTGTTCCTGGACATACCGCGGAGTGCAGTGCTGAGATGTTTGTGCGTCTGGGTGAGGTCAGACAGGGTTTGTCAGCTTGTTTTCAACACATGTCTGCTGTGCTGGTTCTTGCAACAAACGGGTGTGGCAAGGGTGTCTGGAAGGGTTCCTTGCTTTGATCCCTGGCAGCTGCCGAGCTAATATTCACAAATATGTACTCGTTAATAAATATCCTTAGGATTATGTGTGTTTACCAGAATACTGAACTTGCTTCAGATTTGTGATTGAATATTATGGAGAAAATGATCATGATGTTTCCTCAGAAAAAGTCTGTTCCCCCTGTTTTGTCTGTTCTTTTTAGAAGATTTTCAGTATCTGATGATGTACCTTTCTGATCATTCAGTTCCTTTAATTAAATACTTAGTGCATATTTGAAGTACTGCCTCAGTTAACAGTACCTGATGTTAAAAATAGTAAAATCGGTAATCTAAAATACTACTTGAAACTTAAACTCTTTGCATTCATTTATTGTAATACTTTCAAGGTTTACAGGTAATAGTAGATGTGCGATTTCTGGTCTGGTTTCTAATCTGATGACTTTACATAGGGTAAAACAAGAAGTTTACCTTAACAGCTTTTTGATTTTCAATGCTCACAGAATACTTGCCACTAAAATGGGGAGCTTTACACAAATTTGTTAATAATATTGCAGGAGAGAATTAAGTTGTGCCTTCTCTTGGGGATGGTTGTTGGCGAAGGCAGAATGGAACTTAATGAACCTGAATCCTGCATCTGATTGCGTATCACTTAACTTTGCCAATGCAGCTTTATGCTGCTTTAGGTGTCCTTTGGGCGCTGCTGTTAAAGGGCACAATAAAACAAATGAGATGTTTTCTCTGTCATGGTTTTAAAGGGCAAAATTAAAGTTCTAACTACATTAAGACCTGTAATATTTAGCGTTTTACAGCTCATTAGTCCAAGATTGTACTTGACAGCTTAATAAAGAAAGAAACAACAATTATACCATACCCTGAAACCACCTGATTTCCTTCTTTGCACTGAATTCATGTGATGCATTGGTGACCCTGGAACCAAAACCAATTTTTGCCAGATGGTCTCAGTGTATGGCTGTAATTCCAAAGGCTTTGGATGCTGCAACTACATCAGCTCAAAAAGGTCAGCCTTCAAGTGCCAAAACTTGACAAGTATTGGAGCTGACTGTTTTTGAAAGTGTTGTTCCCCAGGGCTTAGTATTGGGGCCAATTTTGTTTAATATCTTTATCAAGGATCTTGATGAAGAGATAGAGCGCGCCCTCAGTAATTTTGCAAACGACACCAAGTTGGGTGGGAGTGTTGATCTGCTCGAGGGTAGGAAGGCTCTGCAGAGGGACCTGGATAGGCTGGGTCGATGGGCCGAGGCCAAGTGTATGAGGTTCAACAAGGCTGAGTGTTGGGCCCTGCACTTGGGGCACCACAACCCCATGTAATGCTGCAGGCTGGGGGAAGAGTGGCTGGAAAGCTGCCCGGTGGAAAGGGACCTGGTGGTACTGGTCGATAGCCGGCTGAATATGAGCCAGCAGTGTGCCCAGGTGGCCAAGAAGGCCAACAGCATCCTGGCTTGTATCAGGAATAGTGTGGCCAGCAGGACTATGGAAGTGATTGTCCCCCTGTATCGGCTCTGGTGAGGATGCACCTCGAGTAATGTGCTCAGTTTTGGGCCCCTCACTACAAGAAGGACCTCGAGGTGCTGGAGTGTGCCCAAAGAAGGGCAACGAAGCTGGTGAAGGGTCTGGAGAACAAGTCTTGTGAGGAGTGGCTGAGGGAGCTGGGGTTGTTTAGTCTGGAGAAAAGCAGGCTGACTGGAGACCTCTTCGCTCTCTACAACTACCTGAAGGGAGGTTGCAGTGAGGAGGGTGTTGGTCTCGTTTCTCAGGTGACATGTGATAGGACGTAGGACATGAGGCAACAGCTTCAAGTTGCACCAGGGAAGGTTTAGATTGGATACCAGGAAGAATTTCTTCATGGAGGGTGGTTAGGCATTGGAAGGAGCTGCCCAGGGAAGTGATGTACTCTCCATCCCTGGAGGTATTTGAGAGATGCGTGGACGTGGCACTAAGGGACTTGGTAGTGTTAGGTGATGGTTGGGCTTGATGGTCTTAGGGGTCTTTTCCAACCTAAATGATTCTATGACTCTGTGAAAGCACTGAGATGAAAAATGTGTTTAGCACAGTTTCCTTCTACGCAGTACTGAAATTGGGTACCTAAGTTGTCAGATGACCAAATAGTGGGGATTATCTTCAGCACATTGTTTCAGTGAGGCAAAACTCAAGTTACTGAACCTTGTGCAATAGATTCAGAATCACTCAAAACTGCATTGTGGCTGAATGAAGCAGTCTTGCATTTTGCTTGGTTCTTGGCTCCCATGCCTGCTTTGCCTTCCCAGAGGCATTCATGCACTTTATCTGGTGAATTTGTTCAGGGAACTAATCCAGTTAAAACTAAGACTGTAAGGAGTTGAACCTATCTGTGAAAGAGAGAGCCGCAAATCCCTCTGTTTGTAATCACACTTCTTGGATTGTTTCGTTATGCCTTGTGCAGCTATAACCTAGCATTTTCTTTTCTTTTCCTGAGAGGACTAATTTATCTTTCAACCACACAAAAATGTGCTGGCACAAGCAAAGGGTGCTGTGGGAAATGGAAATAATCAGGGGTGTAAGGGCAGTGCCGTTTCAAAATTATAGTGGCAGTGCTGGTGAAGTTGCTGGATTTTCAGTGGTCTTCAGGGAATGATACTGAATAATGGGGCTGTCAGGGTGGTTTTATTTTCCCAGTTATTTCTCAAGGCTGTTCTGATTTGTGCAAATACATAATTGCAAGAAAAAATTTTGCAGACGTCTTAAATCTTTAACACTTGGAGAATAACTGGGCTGTAGCAATAGCGTAGCCAGTGGGTCAAGGGAAGGGGTTGTTCCTTCCTGTTCAGCTCATGTGAGACAGCGTCTAGGGTGCTGTGTCCCATTTTGGGCTGTCCAGTACAAGAAAGGCATTGATACACTTTGGCAAGCACAGTGGAGGGCCAGCAAGATTGCTAGGAAGCTGAAGTATGTGATGTACAAAGAGTCTGAGAGATTGTGGCTTGCCCTGTCTTAAGAAGAGAGGGCAAAGGGGAGAGGTTACTGTTGTCACAACTGCCATCTGGGTGGCCGTGGAGAGGATGCAGCCAGGCTCTTCTCAGAGGTGTGCAGGGATTGCATGAGAAGCAATAAACACAAGTTGAAATGGGGAAAATTCTGATTAGGTGTAAGGAAAGAAAATGTTTAGTATAAAGGTTGCCACAGCCTGGAGAGACTGTGAAATCTCCAAACTTTGGAGATCTTCAGGTGTCTCTTGGATAAGTGCTTGAGTAACTTGCTGTAACTGGAGCTGCTTGATGTCCTCCAGAGGTTCCAACCTACACAGTTCTGTGATACCTTTAGTTTGAAATTTGAAGATGAGTAAACGTTATGATGAGAGATTGCACTGTACTTTAATGACAGATGGAATGTCATTCAGTTTGTGCTGCTTTTTTGTTTTTCTCAGTAGTCCGTTTAAGCCCCAGAAATGGTATCTAAAGCTACCTCTAGTGTCCAGTATATGGCACTAGGAAATGGTTTAGGGTAGGTGTTGGTCAGTCCTTTATTGTAGCTGCCAACTGCTTCTGAATATTCTTATGCATATAATTTTTTGTTTAATTGTGAAATCAAAAAAAGTAGTATATTTCATATTTTTAGTAGATATGCTAAAATCTGTAAACCATTACTCAGGGCAATAAGTAAGGTTGGCTGATGTTAACAAGAATTAATGTATATTGACAGATACAGAGAAAGCATTAGTACGTAGTTGATTAATGTTTAATTATACATTATTGTACTCTGGAAGTATTATCTTTGAAGTAAGCTTTGGTAAAATTACTATTCAGTGAAATGGCTCTAAGTTCAGTGCTGTTGCAGTTATCGACAGCTGATTAGTTAGTAGTTTACATAGTTAAGAATAAACAACCCTAGAAGTTTTGAATTGCTTCATTTTACTGTAAACAGTTGGTTTCACCTCCCCTTCTGGGAGTGAGTACAGAGAAGGGAGGGGAATCCCAGGATCTTTTAGTAACTAGAAGTAACTATTCAGTGGTCGTAAAACCAAAGCTCTGCACATTAGGATATACAGCTTTAATCCCTTCCATTTTCCTTCTCCATTTGACTAAATGTTACTGAACTCTTCTCTATTAGCAGACAGTGTGCAACTATTATACAGCAAATTCTATCTCTGGCTTATGAGCTGAGTTTGTCTTAGTTTGGCTTGTCTTGTCCACATATCCACCATAAACAAAATGAAAAGGAAAAAAAAAAACAAACCAAAACCAAACCCTTGAAAATGAAAAACGTCCTGGAAAAAAATCATCCTAGTAGTAGAAATCAACTCCAAGAGAGATAGTTGTACTGCTGAACTACTAGATTATTGCCTTTGCTGCAATGTGGATCAGTTCATGTAAGAAATAAAATGGGGTTTAAAATAACTTGTTCTGTGTTTTGAGAAAACAAAAAATCATTTGTATGATATCCAAAAGTGTATACTTCAACATAAACTAAATATGAAGCATTTTTTTATTGAATACTATTACATGTTAGAAATTCATGCATCAGTTTCAATATTAAAAACATTCTGATACAGATATTCATACAATTTGTGAACAATGTTGAACTGTAAAAATTGATAAAGTGCGTTAACTAATATGTTAATACTAAATATTTTAATAGGCTGTTAAAGACTTAATTTCCTTGGTAGACAGCCCAACTTAGTTTTTTATTCATCAAAGTCTGTATCTTGTATTTTCTGGATTTGTAATAGTGTTGTAATATTGCTTGTAAAAATGTTTAGAGGTTTTAAAGGACAAAGCTTAGATGCAGGTTTCATTATGGACAGATATTAAAGTTTTAAGATCCAGCAGGAAATGCTATGTATTCTTAGGATTATAATCTTTGCTAGCCTGCTTTGTCATAAATTATAAATGTCTCCTGAAATATTGATCAATTCCATTAGAATCAGAAGGCTTTGTGAGTATTGGGCTACATGTTGATACCATCACTACATTAGCTTGAAGTGAATATCAGTGTCATTCACAAAGCTCAAATTCAGTCTTGATGCAAACATGGCCTATTGATCAGTTTGTTATGAGAGACACTGGGAAGAAATAACATGCAGTGCAGAACTTCTTAGCATTGGGCTTTATTTGAAATCAGAATTAGCTGTTTTCAGTAGTTTAACTTTTTTTTAGGATAATTGCTGTTAGTTGTTACAAAAACAAACTGTAAAGGTGTCAAACAAATTTTAGATATGTAAGGAAATGTGATCAAATGCTTTCTGAGGTATTTGACTGGGAAGGAATAAGTGCAGCTGTTTTCAGGTAATTTCAAGGTGCACGTCCCCTAAAAACTAGCAAATGTTTTGGGGGGACTGCACTTAAAGGATCTCAAATTTATTTTTACTTTCAGTAAAGAGCCAGCTTTATCAGGTGAATTTAGTTCATTTTTGTCAAAGAAGGAGGAACTTGTTTACTTGCATAGCTTAATATCCCTTGCCAAGTCACATACCAGTAAATATATATTTTTTGGCAATTAATTACTTGCGAGGAAACAATTTTTTTCTAGAAAATCTATTTAAAAATTTACTACTCTGTTAATTAAGGATGCTACCCCCCCAGTTTATTGTTGCTTTTCAAATTACACAACCTTCCTCTGCTCACATGAAGTAATGTAATTTAGAAGTTCAAAGTTTAGCTCATTTTATCATCTCTTGTTTCTGAGAAAGAGGTTTGAAGCATATGTATGTATAGTGTTTGTAGTGGCTTTTGATGCTTTCAAGAGGTTTTCACAGAGACTTTTTTTTAGAAGTTAGAATAGTGGCTTACAGTGCATTTTCCCATTTAAATCATTCTAAAAATGAACTAAAGTATTTCTAAAATAATTTAAAAGAGTTCAAAATGCTGCATTCCCTTTTAGGTGGAACTTCTAACAAGCCACCCACATTTCTTTCTTTCTTTCTTTTTTTTTTTTCCCCTCTCCTGTAATGTCTCTCTGGCTACACCCGAAGCAACACTTTTCCTTTGTGAAAGAATACTGGCAGCGTTTTCAGTCTTTGCATGTAATCCCTTATGTGCTGAAACTTGCAACAGCAGCATGGAGAATAGTTGTTAATTCTGCAAGTACAGAAGGGAACAGAATTCCTTTAATCTCCTCAACTAGGTGTTTATTGAGGCAAGGTGTCTTGACGTCTAAATGTTTTAGAAGTAACAGGTTTGGATAGAATCTTGGCATTGAGGAAGCCTGTGATGCATGATTTAAACTAAATTTGTACAAAATAACATCTGCTAGTTGATCCAGTTCTGCTATAGGCAGGTTATACCAGTTTATTTTATCTGTAGCATATTATTGACAGGTTTCCTACAACGGAGGTGTGTTGCTGCTGATGCTTGGTGATGAAAGATATGTTTAAAAATTATGAGATAGGCTCATCATCTAACTTCAATTAACAAATTATTAAAAAAGAAATGAAGGAAGGTTTTTTTTTTTAGGTTAATGTATTTTTTGCCAAATACTTGACAAACAAAAGCTGTAGAATACAAGCTTCAGTCAGTGATCCCCTTTGATTAAATATTTTGTAAATTAGAATAAGTTTCTGTGATAAATCAGATAAAAAATTGGGATAGTGTGGTGTATTTTGCTTAAGAAAAAAAAAAATCCAAGTAGTAGACTGGACTGATGGATTGAAAATACCAGTGACAGACTATTATGCAGATAGTCTTGCGCAAAGTCTTGAACAGATTTTAAAAGCATTAGTCGTTGTACACTTAAAAATTGGACATTTTTTAGACTCTCGTGCTTTGCCTTCTTTGAAGGATACCGCGGAACCTGTGGCTGTAATGGGAGCGAGTCAGGGTAGGGTTGGCAGCTTCAGGCGTACGCAGGGATGTGAGTGCGTCTGGGCCTTCACCTCGGCTTAGTGGTTCCGGGCACAGGAAGCCTGAACACCTACGGAGCCCTGGGGACAGCTGCATATTGAGGGAAAGCTTGCTTTGAGCGAGTTTTGTGTATATTTAAATTCTTCATGATGGAAGTGTGAACAGTCTTATGTCTAGAAGCTTATTGCTTCATTTCATTTGCCTTTAGAAATGGACTTTTTGGCATTGCTAGATATTTTTCTTTTAGGTGTCCTGCAGGTATGTACAGTTAAAAAAAAAATGCTTGAATAGCAAAGAGCCAGAGTTTACGTGTAAGCATTTGACAACTTACTATTTAGATTTAACATGAAACATAATTTAGATGTAAATACTTGTAAATCTAAACTTTCAAGATGGAATTGACAGGTGCTCTCAATAATTTAAAACTGGGAAGGTTTGCTAGTATTAGCTTACATTCTTGAATTCATTCATTGAATTTAATTCATACAGTCATTTAATTTTTCTTTCTCATGTCTGGTAACTATTATATCTTATAACTTGGCTTGTTGTCACTGAGAAGCTCTTTTCAATGAATTCTGCAAGATGTGTTCTACCGAAATTAGATATGTTTTCCTGATGTAAGGTAGAAGAAAAAAATTGAATGCTGATGTTTTTTACTTGCCTTTTCTGTCAATAACACTGGTTCAACTGATTTTTGTTTAATATGGGAAATGAGGTGTGCTGATACGTTGCTGCATAATGATACCTTTGTTTGCATGTGTTTTCTTCTGATATGTTTGCAAGAGAAGTATAGGCGGATGCTTATGCAGGTTGAGAGAAGGGAAATTGAGTATCGGGTACAAATTTGATGTGCTGAGCAAGTACATACACTCCCTAAAGTGCCTCTAAAACTTTCTTAAAGCACGAAAAGGTGAAATTAGGTAGATAAAATCATTTGTGAGAGATTGAATAATACTTGCTCTCTGTAATTATCCCTTTAACTCTTTCCAGTTTGCAACAATATGCCTTTACTTAACAGCCCTGTGCTCAGATTTTAATAATTAAAGTTGATCAGAGGAGACTGGCCAGAGCCAATAAAAGCTGTAAAAGACCATCTTTGTGGTCTTTTTCTCTCTTATTTTACCTCCTGCTGAAAGAATTACTTTATGGAGTAATGTTAAAAGAAAAACATGAATGGCAAAATCCCTACTTTTTTTTTTTCAGAGACAGAAGTTGTTACCTAGTCTTGAGGACGAAGAAATGTTTGAGGGAAAATATAAGCAAGCCAAATTTTAAAGTGGTTGACTTACTTGCCTCAGATGTCTTCTGAGATCTGTTTCCCAGAATTCCTTTAACAAATGCTCTATTATTTGTTTACAAGAAGACTGCTCTTTTAAAGACTCTTTCAACTCTAAAACAGTATCAGCTATGAATGGAATTAGAAATACAGAGTTTGCTTTACAATTTTATTGGCATAAAGGCATCCACATTTGTTTCTTGCGTAATCAAGTGGGAGACAGACTTTTCTGTCTTGGTAGAAAGAAAGCTTTTTTGGAAGTGAGGAGGGAAAGACACTATTATGCAGTACAAAAAACTCACTCAGGACTCTTCTCAGTGAAGTTCATGAAAAACAGAAGATCTGAAATTTCATTTAAAATGTATTTAGAGAAGAAGCCAGAGCAATTTGATATAAATGTCTGGGTGGAGTGGTTATTCAAGATATTGACTTTTTAATTGCTGGCAGTTATCCAGATGGAGTCAGCTCTTAAACTTCCTCTATTTTAATTTGTTTAATTGCAGCAAGTGCTTAATCTGTCCAGTACAGTGCCTGACTTCCCTATTATTTTCCACAGTCTACATTTTTTTTCAAATGTAAGGTGCTAAGTATTTCTTATTATTACCAAAAAGCCAGAAGATTTTTTTCAGCGTTTGAAGGTAGTGAACTAGAAATTGGTGGGGTACTTAGATCTTGTGAATGGGAAATACTTGGCAAATATGAAAATGAGTCATTCAGTAATTCAGTTCACTGTTCTCGCTTTCAGTTTTAGACATGCTTTGGACTTTATATAAGTTAGGTTTTATAAATCTATAAATTAGAATTTTTAATGTCTTTTTTAAATCTATGTATTAGATTTTTTTTTTAAATGGGTCAGGTTTGGAGGCACAGAACATGTCTCTAGACTGTTTTAATGAGTGTCTTTGCCTGCTCTGACTTCCTTAGATACCTTTTTGTATTTATGCTGGACATAAGATCCTTTTTAACTGAGAGAGAAGACAATATCAAAAAATAAAAAAAATAAAAATCAAAGTTAACACTGAAGGCTGAAATAGTAAAAGACAAATCACAACGATGTTTTCTGGCTTAAGGTGTATGCACTCGTGCTCAGGTCTTTTGTGTCTATCGTATTATGCAAAATGAGAAGAGAAGTTGCCGTCGTCTTGCAGTGAGGTTGAGTTTAGGCAGGTTCACCCGAATGTTGGGGGTTCTTCTTGCCTCCCCGTCAGGTGTTTGGACCAAGCTGGTTGTATCATCTGTCTTTACAGTCAGTAAAGGAACTTTGTATGAGTTTCCCTCTATAAGCGTATCTGCCTTCCTCTTGTGAGCCAAAAGCAATGTTGCACTTACCTGGTGGGAGTTTGGTGATGGGAACCAGGCTTCAGGTATCTTGTGTGCGCACGCGCGCGTGTGTGTGTAGAACTGCTGGAACGGAAAGGTTTTAATATCTACATAGTAAAACAGATCATTCCTGAGTATTATCTAGAAAGTCTACCTGCAGAGTTCAAAACAAGCTGATTGTCTTTGGTAACTTCTTACAAAACTTGCATATATTGTCTCACATGTTGACTTGTTCTTGTCGCTTTATCTTACCTTTGGTCTTATAAATACCTGAAGGTTTCTATACTGATGTGATGAGATTAGAGCCTAGGAGAAAACCAATTCCTTTTTACTACAAATTTTTAACTCAAAACTTGTTCACGTTGAGACAAAACTAAGATCTTTAGAAGAGTTTCAGGAATAGACTGGCAGCTTAGTGAGAGTCTTTGAAACCTTAGAACTGACAACTTTTAAGTAATGCCTGTTCTCAGAAAAAAAAAATAGCACAGTATGATATAAGGGAAAAGGTTAATTAAATTTTGTAATAGGTCTACTAGAAGCATTGTTTCATCAGTGATTCAGTGGGGAAAAATGCTGTTTCCTGATATTCTTTGCACGTTTTGAGTTTTCCCTGGCCTGTAATCTAGTTGCCTACCAGCCTGAGAGTATTTTTTGTTGCTGTGCAATCTGAAGAGATGAAGCTAAAAACAATGTGGCTGTAAAAGTGGGTGGAGTGGAACAGGAAATACACAGGGAGGCAGTTAAAAAAAAAATAATTAGTTGAAGGTATTGCTTTGACTAAAGGCGTGCTGCATTTCGTTCAGTTAGCTGACAGAGCTGTCGCGCTGCTGATGCCGTAGGCCTGTTCTGTGGGGGGCCGGGGTGCAGCTCGGAGGTGGGAGGCAGCGCGGCCGAGGCTGTTGGCTTGCCTCTGCCCTTCTGCCGCAGCCAAGTTAGCGATCAGCTAGATCCCATCCAGCCAAGACGGAATGGAGAAGATAAATAACTCTCCCCGAGGAACTAACCTATTGTCTTCATGCTTGCCTTGCTGAAGATAGATTGATTTTGTTTGATCAGTGTCTTTTAAAACCTAATCTAGATTCTTTTTTTGTGTGTTCTTTTTAGATTGGCGCATATGATCAGCAAATATGGGAAAAATCAGTAGAGCAAAGAGAAATAAAGGTAATATTGTTACAGTATTTCAACTTTTTTTTCTGCTAGTTATCAGCAATACTGTAATTGTGCATGCTGATGTAATTTACAATGTACACGGTATTCTTTAATACTGGTGAAGTAAGAATAGACTTTTGGAGTGTAACCAAATCAAACTGGCATAGTATGCCCTATTTATTTTGTAAAAGTAATAAATCTGCAGCACTTAAAGTTCATCCTTCCATACCTCAGTACAGAGGTTCAGTTATCTTAAGCCACGGCTTATTTTTTTAGTACCTCTCTTTCACCTTTCTTTATGTTGAGTGCTAATGTCAGTTATCTGAGCTCTCCTTACTTTCAGTTAGTTACCTTATACCTCCAGTTTGCTTTTCCTCCTTTATGATGCTGTCATTGTTTGGTACAGTTTATTAGACTGGTAAGTACTTCAGGCTTTGTTTCCCCGAATAAGCAGTTAACAGCATTTTTTTGCATTTTGGTTTAACTAACAGTGCCATCAATGTCTGCTGCATTGCTAAATTGTTTTTTGGGGAAAAAAAAAGTCCTACGTGTAATAGTTTTATGCATTGTGTATTATGTCATACTCCGTAATGTTAGTTTCATTAACAGTTTCTTGCAATTAACCTTTTTTGTTCAAATACTGCAAACAAGAAATATGCAATTACTGCATGAGTTTAAAGGCATTGTTAATTCTTAACATTAGTAAAGTACACATCACTTCAGTTTTCCTGTGCTTTTTTTTCTCCCCATTACTTAAATAGGTGAACAGGGGGATTTGTTTGTACTACATGGAAGATATCACTGACCCGAAGTTTCCTGATTTCCATACAAAATCTACAAATTAACTTTTAAATCAAAGATGATGATATTTTTGGGAGAAGTGCTTCTAAATCTGACATTTGAGTCTTTGCGACACCATACGTCTCCCTGGTTTTGTGGTGTGCCCTGTTAGGGGGCACGAGAAACCAGGGAGGGCGCAGACCCCATCCTGCAGTGGGCTCTGGGGCTGCTGGTGCTGAGCGTGGCCAAGTGCACGCCGGAGGCACCCGGGTGCTGCCTGTGCAGGGCACGCAGCCCCTGCTAGATTTAGCACCTTGGCTTGGGTTGCTGGGAGCTGCTGAGCAGCCTTTAACGGGACCGTACTGCAGAGTGCAGCATGAGGTGCAGCTTTGATGAGTGCTGGTGTATGTTAATGTAGTCAGAAGGCTATTGCACGGAAGTTGCATCTTGTGGTACCTGTTGTCCAAAGCGTGCATAGAGAGGTGTTGCAGAAATGTTCTTGACATTGGTACAACTAATTTCAAGCTAAGGCACTAGCATATTGCTTTTTTTCAGCATCTTTTCAATGACCATGAAAACCAATTACCATTACAACAGAAGTTCTTGTAACTGCTGTGTAATAGGGCATTATTCAAATAATTCATTGTAAATAATGGCTTGTGCCTATTGGAAAGCATTGGGTCGTCGTCCAATAATTAACAAATTAAACACAATGGGAGGAATGATGCTGTCAATATGAGTTAGTGTTGACGAATTTAACATAATAAAGGTAACAGACTGCTGAGTTCAGGTATCGTGCATCAGAGATTTAATCTCCAAACTACTACAGTACTGTTTATAAATGAACTTCATTAAAAATCTAGAAATATATTATTTTTGAGTAGAAAATATTTTTCTAATAGTATAAATTTCTAGTTTAGTTAGAACTACCCCATTAAGATTAATTTAAAACTTTGTGCAAAAGAATTTTTACAATAATAACTGTTTTAAAGCATTTTTATTTGATTGTTTTTATATTAGGTAGCAGAAATGTGTTCAGTGCTGAATAGAAATTATGTAAGTTGCTTGGATGGGCCTGAATATTATGAAACATATTTTTATATAGATATGTATATTTAATTAACCTTAAGTTGAAACACTGCTGTTTTCCCCATACACTACAGAAATTTTGTGGCACAGAGTGAAGAAATTACATCTTAATAAACAGAATTCTTTCACTGTGTGTGGCAAAATGTAGAACAACCAATTCAGTATAGTTCATGGGCACTGAAAGCATTTGATATTTGACCAATGGAATTTTTAAAGAATGTGTCACCATTGCTTTCCCTATGGAAGCGGCAATGAGTTACACTGTTGACTTAATTTTTTTTTTTGCAGAGTTTTTCTTAAAATGAAAATATGATTTTAGCTATAGTGCTAAATTGTTTATAGGACTGTGTGCATTTCCAGGGGGTTATTTCTTCTAAGATGCACATGCATATTTATTTAGACTTTTGATTTAAAACAAACAAACAAACAAAAACCAAACTCAAGACCGATATGAAGTAGTACCTTTGAAATTCATTGTATCGTACAGCATTTTATTTTTAAGCTTTAGAACCTTTCATGAAATAGAGCGGCTCGATTATGCAAGATTTCACAAGAATCTATAGTTAGTTCTGGAATTATAATAATTTCCATTTTTAAGCATGGGCTTGTTTTCTCCTTCCCATGCAATTACTGCAGTTTTAAGACTGCTGATCTATAAATATCTTGTACATTAAGCTCTGCGCAGTGCTTAAGTCCGCAATACAGCTGATTTTCTGTATTTGTCATCCTAAGAACACATTTTGTCCTAACCATTTTCCAATTCTATGTATTAGTTTTGTTTCATTTCAAGCAAACTCTTTTTTCTAATGGACATATCAGATGATGACTATATCTAGTTCATTGTGAACAGTTTTTTTTAATTTCAGTGTGAAAAATAAATCCAGTTGAATTTATGTGCGAGAAATATTTTGAGCTGCACTATCCATTTGAACAACTTGCTTCATATAGTTGCTATGAAGATTAGCTAGATTTCATTGATTTTTCTTTCATTTGTATTTATTTAATTTTTATGATTTCATCTGAATTGAATGCTTATATTTACATAATAAATGCTTTTACACATGGATGAAATTTGACTGTTGGAAATCCACAGCTCACCAGTGAATTTAACAGCTTTTTGAATGAACACAGTTAAATCACTTCCATTATAATTCCATTTGTATCCTGAATATTTAGTTAGAAATATTATATTTTACTCTGTATGAATTGTATGTGGAATTGTTATTGGCTAATGTGACCAAGAGCCTGATCTAAAGGCATCAAAATAAACTCACAACTATCTGTAAGGCTTGGCAATATAGCATCACATTTTAACATTAAGAATGAACTTGAAAGTTTCGCAAGACAGTTTGGCTCTTCCATGAGGGCAGATACTGTTTCTAAAAGAAAAAATAAGCAGAAACTTGCTTTTTTTTCCTGCTGCTTTCCTATTTTGTGTATTTTTCTCCTCATTTTAATAGGCTGATCTATATACACTATTAAGAAAAAAGTCAATACTTTTCTAGAATTTGGACTTCTGACAGTGGAGTTTACTGTTGATTAGTGGCTGTTGCGTTACAACATGATTTACTATCTAGTTTTGGAATTAAGGTGTTGTAAGCATTTTGTGAAGTTTAATTAGACATCTAAGGAAAAAAGAGATTCAGGAAAGTAATTTGTGACAAAAACTCTGAAAACCTAATATAAGTGTATTACTAATTCTTGCAAGCGTGTGCATATTTTGTCTGCATAACCCCAAGCCATGGGAGACGTGTGCTCAGTGCTTAACCACATTTTAAATTTACCTAGTGGGTCAGTAATTTGTTTAGGTTTTGTTTAGATTCTGAAGTGTGAAAAAGGCATTTATTGTGCCTTGTTCCTCAGAATGTTTTATAGTACTATAAATATATGAAGTTGACATATTTGTCTGAATTTTTAAGAACAGTATAGGTTAAACACAATTACTGACCACATCAGTATTGTTCTTTTGTAGTTTGTCTTCTGTGTGAATGTATTCTGTTATTTAATATTTGCATATTGCAGGGTTTGAGAAACAAACCAAAGAAAACAGGACATGTGAAACCAGACCTCATAGATGTTGATCTTGTAAGAGGTAGGTCTTTAGCTAGAAAAAGCCGAATTTCTCAAAATAAAAATAACTGCCATCCTATGTCTTGTAACAAGAGTGAATTAGTAAGTATTTTAACCCCTCTCAACACAAAATCAATCAAACAAATAAAACCAAACAGCGCTACATAACTCCTCTCTAAAGAAGACAAATAGGAAATATATTGAAAGATGACCTCTAGATTAAACTGAGGGCTTAAAAACTTGATTTAAATTTTGTCAAATAGAAAATTTTGAAAAAAAGAAGCGCGTGGGTTACCATGGATTGTAGTTTTGGAGTTATTAGTCCAGAAATCTCCTATTTCTATACATATTCTGGCTTCTTTCAGATCTTCTGACACCTAGAGGAAAGGTTGTGTTAAAATTTTGGGAGAGTAAAAATTGTATAGGCCTTGAATATTTCTTTCCTGTTTTCAATAACAAAACAGCAACAGAAGGTCAGGTGATATATGACTTTTCAAAAAGTCTCTAATCTTTATTTTATCTTTATTTAATTTTCCTCGTGCCTCACAAAGGCTGGGGAGAATGTTATTTAGAATTTTTTTCCATGAGCCCAGCAGCCAGCGCATTCTCCTGAATCCATTCCTGTAGTGCTCTTTGAATTCAATGTAGAATTAACTGAAGCAAACTGCTGTGCTCACATGCAGCGCTGGCTGGGACTCGCCTGGTCCCAAGCTGACCCCCCTGCGCTCCTGCTGCTAGAGACACACAGGCACCTTCGCACCCAGAGCTGGCCCTTAGAGACCCACTCGTCCCACTGCTCGCAGGACACTTCACCTGTTCGGTGACTAGTCCGGCTTGATCTTTGCTAGCAATTGTGCAGTCACTCGCACACCTGCGCACACACCGGTTGCTGGCACTCAGACCCCCACCCACATGCGTGCACACAGAAAGGAGCCCCTCACCCAGGAAACAGTTAGAAAGGAATCTGGTAAGAAGATAGGATAGGTTTTGCTGATCAGGCACATGGCATGTCCAGACAAGTGTACTGACCAGCAGATGTTTATTCATGACCAGCCCTTTTTATCCCTTTACCCCTCAATTTTCCCATCCTTGTTCCTCCCCAAATCACCTAAACCCCACCTTTCTCCCACCTTTGGTTCCTCCCCTAAGCATCACATAAGTAAGTCCTGTGCAGTCTGAGTCCCTTTTCCCCTGCATCCTGTAATGTGTCCCACAGCCTAAGGCAGCAACACTCTTTAGTCTGAAAGGTGATCCAGAGATCTGTTCCCAGTGACTCCTTGTGATGGGTTTCATGCCTGGACAATGGGGCTGATGGCTCTGCTGGGACAGCCCTGGGAGGGACCTGGTCATGGTGTTGGTTCCTTGATTTGGGTTTCTGCCTGCCTGTGTGTCCCTGTGCTCTGGGCTTATGGAGATGGGCCTTTGGGCTGATGGCTCCTGTGATAGGTCTAGGAGTAGCCTGGCGGGGTATTATTTAGGCTCCCCCTTCTGCTTCCACTCATTGACTCTTTGAGCTGATTCATGGGTGTGCGGATGAGTTTTTTCACATAACCTTAGCAATATAACTTTTTTTTTTTAACATGGGGATGTAAGATAAAGAAGCAAAATCGAAAAACATTTGAACTTTAAAGAAGCAGAACTAAAAACTAAATATTTGTAAGAATTAAGGAACAGCAGTAGACTGCCTCAGTGTAGGGATATACTTGAGTAACATTTAAGTAAATGACTGCTCTGCGTGGATGTCTAAATTGGCATTAAACCAGCTCCAGTATTGGCACTATTTTACCTGTGCTAGCACAGAGCTCACTAATGCCAGTTCAACCTGTGATCTAGGTGGAGGTGCATAGCAGCATGAAGTAGTTTCCCTT
Organism: Chauna torquata; assembly: GCA_013399475.1. Taxonomy (NCBI): domain Eukaryota; kingdom Metazoa; phylum Chordata; class Aves; order Anseriformes; family Anhimidae; genus Chauna; species Chauna torquata. The sequence goes on along the minus strand of VXAL01006011.1, from coordinate 9,432 downwards.
TCCAAGCAGTAGCCTTGGCATAATTTGTCACACCCGTTACCTCTAAGCAAATACTACACATTTTTCTAGCTGCCGGAGAAGTGGGAGTTTGCAGGAAGAAAAAGAAATGGGCAGATATGAGACAGAACATTTGAATGAGTGACATAAATGGTGTAAAAGAAGAGACGAAGATGAATTATTCTTTGGGTGGCTTCCCTTCTCCTGGAGCTAGTCCTCAGTTTAACAGATACTGCACTTCTCAACCTTATTCCATTTTCCTGAATGACATAGCTAGGGCAGTGTACAGCTGTTGATGGTATAGATCCATTTGCTGTGGCAGGAAAGGACTCTGTGCCTGCACAGGCATGTGGAGTAATTTTTAATAACTTATTTTTAAATGATTTTGACATAGTAAAAAGTGGCAATATTTTGTTATTCACACATTCCAAAGTCTAGGTATTCGTACAAGCTCCTGATAATGGCAGTCAACAGGGTGCCAACAATTTACACAAGCTTTAGATTGAGGAAATAGTGAAATGATACAAGTATGAGATTTATCCAAATAATATTACTGCTTCTCTAAATAACTATCTTAACTACTCTGCTATTTAGCTTCTAAAGTTGTTATTAGGCATAACAATATCCACATTNTTTTTTTTTTTTTTAAAGGATCTGCTTTTGCTAAAGCAAAACCTGAAAGTCCTTGGACATCTCTGACCCGCAAAGGAATCGTGAGAGTTGTTTTCTTTCCGTTCTTCTACAGGTGGTGGCTACAAGTGACATCAAAAGTCATCTTTTTCTGGCTGCTTGTTCTTTACCTTCTTCAAGGTAGAGTTAGATTACAGGATTAGCTTCAACTCAGAGCCTTAGTTTAACCATACAGAAACTACTGTATGTTACTTTGTTTGCTTTATGCTGTTATGGTTCCTTCCAATATATGCTAGAAAAGATTGCAAGCATGTGTCTTTTGGTTAACTTTTCTTTTACACGTATATAAAGGGGACGTTGAAAATTTAAGTATTTCCTCCTAGGCTTTCTTCAGCATTTAGCACACATGTTAGTTTATCATCTCTGTATATAATTTAGGTTCCCAGGACTATTTAATTTAGTTCAGGACTGAGAGATACCAAAGAAACCATTGGCTTGGGCAGGGTATTTTCTGGGTGAGGTGGAGTGGGATGTGTTACTCTTTCTGGTACTTGTGCAGATCAAGAGCTCTTTTCAAGCAGAGAATGCTGAACCTGCCAAGGTGCAGCTCATGCAACCTAGTAGGATGATTTGTGTGATCAGTTTCCAGTTGTTGTTCTTCCGTGGGTTATCTGTCACATCAGAGGCAATGAACTTCTAGTTTACACTTCAGTCAGACCTCAGCCATGCTTCTGATGACTGGCAAATGGAGGGCTTATTGTCCTGTATGCTTCCGCTAATTTTTCCATTGCACATGGGGAAAGTATGCATCTTAATTATTTACACTTCCTAGATTAACAGTTGCACAAAAGTCATTTTATAACAAACAGAAGGAAATTCTCATCTTTTAAAAAGGAAGATGAATCTCGAGTTCTAGTAATTGGACTTTGTGCTCCTCTTAATTGTATGTAATATATAAGAGGAAAATTAGAAAAGGAAGAATGTAATGTAGTGAGTCAGTATCTAACAGTGTGAAAGCCAGCAAGAGAATAAGTGTATTGGAAGTGTGTACAACAAAAATGGAACAGAAGCTTAATGAAAGTTGCGAGCAATTTAAGTACTCTGAAAAGCTAAGTGACTGGTAAGTTTTCCACTGAAATCAATTAAAATGCGATATTACTTTCCAATTTTGCCGTCAGTCCTCACGGTTATGAATCACTGTGTCTTTTGAAAATTGTATCTAAAATTAGAAATGGGAAAAAAAAAATAGCGTCTCTTGTGTGTTGATGTTAGCAGCTATAAAATTCATTTCACAGTGCTGATGCCCCAAAACTTGAAATGTATTGACACACATTCATGTGATCTATCAAAACTTCTTCCTTTCCCAATTTCTGAGGTAGGTACTTAAGAACTATTACTGCATATGTTAGCCTTTGTAAGTGGTCACTTACTATGGTAAGTGATCCCATAACGTTAGTTATTTTTACTTTGTTCATGGTAATATAGATAATAAGATATGTAAGTTGTAATTAGTTCATTACCATGTTGCTTATTGTGGGAAACACTATTACAGTCATTTTTTATGTTTCGATCATACTTATCTTTAAAAAAAAGTGCCCATACTCAAATTGTGGAGCCTTTATAAGACTCTGAAAGCAGCAAATTAGTAAGACTGAATGTAAATTCTGAGTGCAAGCAAGTTCTTTAGGACATTCATTGCAGATCTATGTTGTAATTAATATTTTTTCCCTAAATTTCTTGGGGATCTATCATTTCCTAAAGGTATAGCTTACTCAGAAGGTGTGCTCAATTATTTAGTTCATACAAAAATCAGTTAGTTAGCACTGAAACATCAAGAATCTATTACGAAAACTTAAGGAAAAAATACTTCAAATTTCAGTGGCCATATTTCTGCCCTGAATATGAATTTTCTATTGTAGCACAGAATTTCTGTTGTCATTATAGATTCTCATTGACACTGTCTTAAAATGGTATGACTTGATTTTGGTTATGTATATTTAGTTGAATTATTTAATGATGGAATATTTTCTGTAGATTTATGAACTACCATTAATTGGAATTATTGCTTTGAAACTGATTAGCTTTAGCAGAATACTTGCTAGCATTTATGTAAGTCTATAGAAAAGAATTCTTTCTTGGACCATAGATTTAAACTCCAGATTTTATTTGCATTCATTTACTTCAGTACAATCGTAATATTATCAGCAAAATGTGTGATAAGAGAACTACAGAGAAATGGTTCTTGTTCAAGGTCATGGAACAGGCTGAAGAATTAAAGCAGAAGTGAAATCTCTTTCTTCTGACTCCTTATCTATTCAGTTTATGCCACTACCTCATTTTTACTTTAAAAATGTTTCTATATTCTAATAGGAAAACTAACACTGTGTGAAATTATAGTGTATCTCTACTGTGTATTTCTTAAGTATGAAACAAGAAACTTGAATATTTATAAAAACTTTAATATTTATTGTGGCAAGATATATGTATGTAAGCATTTTTAAACTTCTTAGTACAAATATTTCAAAGCTTTCAATACTAAAAAATAAATGCTTTTTGGTCTTTGAAATGTACAGTTATTTGCTTTGATACAGCTTTTTGCTCTACATGAAATAATTTTGTCTGTTTCACAAAATAAAGTAGTGTCATTTAGAAAAATACAAGTCCAGATACTATAAATAAGTAAAGAGATAATTAAAAGTGGTAGGAGAAATTCTGTTTGGACGCCAAGCTGTTGGTAGGAGCAATTCTAGGATAATCTGAACCACAGTGTATTGGCACACTGTGAAGAAGTTCTTGCATTTCCTTCCCATCCTACTGAAAAGATTGGGAGGTTGGTAACATTTTCTTAAAGCCGTGTGAAACTTCGTGGTATGGGAATCTGCAATCTATAGATTTGTGTGTTCTGGAACAATCTGACTTCTTCTAGATCACTCTGTTTTGCTAAATGTTTTTTAAGTAGTGGAAGAAATCCTGGAGTGAGGTTTGAAATTATTTTGTAGAGGCTTGCTACTGCAAATCATTTCAAATGGATCTATGGAGCCCGGTGTACTCAGAAATATATGCTTATTCAAATTGTATGGTAGGAATCAGAGATGGCTATTTGTTTACACTATATACCACATGAATCTAGTTGTTAGTGTGAGAAACTCAGATAAACTCATTTAGAAAGAGGTAATATTATCTGTACCTTTTCCTAATTTTCTTTTTTTGTTTTTTTTAGTGAGTTGGATTTCTGATTGATGCATGCGATCTTTGAGAAACCTCATATACCAAAAGCTTGGTTCGCATAGATTAATAAAAAAAATACCCTAGGTGTTTTACCTAATACAGAAAACATAACTAAGTGAAGAGAAATCTTAAAAAACAAGATAAACTGATGGACACAGAAGTACTTCAACTTAGGAAGAAGACTAGGAAATTAGAAATAGATAAGCAAGATAAAAAATAATGCCATTGTTTTGTACTTTCATCCTGTTTCTTGTACTTGTTACCTTACTAAAGATTATTTTGTGAAAAACTATTCTCTCTTGAGTGGAAAAACCTCCAGGTATCTGTTATTAGGTGTGGCTTCATGTGATACAGTGTAGGTGTTTGGATGTTGCACATTCTGTTGTTACAGAACACAGCACTCCAGACCATACGGGCAGAGGTGACATGAATGTACAATATGCAGAGAGAAAGAGAGGGTTGCTTCTTCTGTCTGCCCCGTGCTGTTGAACGTGTCTGGACTGATCTGAAGACTGTAAAAAGGATTTCTAAGTGGTAGAAGTGGTTGGGCTGCATGTACAGCAGCAAAAAGAGCTCTGTGGGTGTTGGCTGTATATGAAAAACTGGTTATAGGGTTGCAAAATTAGCAGTTAACTATGGAATTGGAAGCTGTCCCTTTTTGCAACCACAAATGCTAGTTGGAGCCCAGGTCACTTAGCTGGACCACCTCATAATTTACATGGTTTGTCTTTGATCTTTCCTCATTGCTAGAAAAGATGGACACAAGTGTATATGAAATGTATGCGTAGTTGCACTTACGCAAGTCTGTCTATTCATATGGGAGATTTTGTCCTTTAACTGGAATATGGAGCTTAAAATGGTTTCTGCTAGACGGTATAAAGAGTTTCTAGTCAGTAGCCTGTTGGTCCTTTGTGTCTAGAAATAAAATGTGGTTTCACAGAGTTGTAGGTTAGTTGAGGTTGGCAGGCACCTCCAGAGATCATCTAGTCCGCCCCACCCAAAGCAGCATCAACCAGAACAAGCTGCTCAGGGCCGTGTCCAGCTGGGTTTTGAATATCTCCATATAACTTGTTGGATTGTACTGTGTTGTTTTAAGTGATACAGAATTAAATTTATCTGGGCTGCTTTAAGGATGGCATTTTTTTTCGTTTTAGCTCTTACTGAAGTTTCACCTTAATTTAAAGGTTTAAGTTCCTGCCAGATCTAGCTTTGCAAATGCCTTTTCGCCCCTCACTTCATTCTGCTACATTTTTGAGCAATATCTCTAATATCACAAGTGTAAAACAAGAGATGAGTACTAAAATAAGTAGGCAACTTGTTTAAATCCCGATCACCATCTATTTCATTGTAATTGTCATTCCATTCTCTGAATTACAAGGGTTGGTTTAAAATGCAGATAAAGGACTACATGTGACTGTTTCTGATTTTAAGAAAAGCCATATAACAAGTTGGCCATTTCAGACGTTTCAAATATTGAACTCAACTTCATCTTCCTTCTTTTCCAGTTGCTGCTGTAGTGTTATTCTATACAGCCCAGAGCTCACATAATATACCTCTGACTGAAGTAATTGGGCCAATATGGCTAATGTTGCTACTTGGAACTGTGCATTGTCAGATTGTTTCAACACGAACTCCTAAGCCACCTCCCAGCACAGGGGTTAAAAGAAGAAGGTATAGTCTATATTAAAGTACTTATCATTTAGGATTGTTAAACTATTCTAAAGAACATGCATGGAAAATTGCAGGGGTTTGCAGTCTCTGCTTTGCAAGAGATGAGAAATTGAGGCTCTGTTTTTATCAGAAACTTTAAAATGGGTGCTTAATTGGTGCTCTAACTTTTGTGCATTTACTAATTTGTGCATTGCTTTATTTGGTTTTTAATGCACTAAATCTGATGTTTTGCCTCAAAACAGCTTGCACCTGAACACTGGTGGAGTGACAGTATCTATATTACTGTAAATTTAGTTTTAGAACTCTGTGTGATACTGACCAGTGATCTGATGGAAAAGTACATTAAAAGAGATATTTGAAGCATAGACCTTAAGTCTTCCAGCACGACGCTGAATATGGTTTGCTACAGTGAATTATCCCATTACAATGGGAAAACCTGCAATAGTGAATTTTGCAGGTCTTGGCCTCTGAGATGAAATATATCTTGGGTTTTAAGTGTTGTGATGATGAATAACTGTTATGCTTAGTTTTATTAAGTGGGGTTTGTTGGAAAATCAACATGATAAACCTTTAGCAAAATATTTTGAAATCTTGCTTGTTTTTGCATGCTTAAAACTGCTGAACACTATAGAACTACTAGATTGCACTTACAAAGCTACCTTCCAATTTTAATCTCTTCTGATGAAGGAAATTAAGGAAAGCAGCACATTTGGAAGTACATAGGGAAGGAGATGGCTCTAGTACCACAGATAACACACAGGAGGGAACAGTGCAGAACTACGGTACAAGCACCTCTTACAGTATTGGCGCTGTCTTCAGAGATATCTGGCATGCCGCTTTCTTTTTATCAGGGTTTGTATTTATTCAAGGCTACATATGTGTTAGATACGCACTATTCCTTTTCTAAAGAAGTAGACTTTGGTCTAATGATTAGACAAGTTTATGTTGGTCTAGTTTTTGTTCTTAATAGTAAATTCAGCTCAGTGTTTGAACGTGTCGTGTATGGATCTATTTCTTTCACTTCTGCAAATGCTGATGCAATAACTTTGAAGAGCTATGGAGTAACTTTTGTTAGTTCCATGATATTTGTAGGAGTACTCTGTGTGGGTTATCAGGAAAGAACCAACTCGGCTTCTTAATTTTAATCCAATGAGAAAATTTGACTATTTAATTTTACTTTATTACGTTAGCTGCTTATTACTCTGAGAGAATTTGTATAGAACTCCATAACTGCCCTCAAATCACTTTTCCTGAAGGAAAAACCTTCAGGATTCAAACAAGTACAACATTTAGTTTATAAATAAATATTGAAGATGCATTTTCTAATGACTGGAAGAAACATCTAACCTTATTACATTTCAGAGCTGTTTTGCAAATGATCAATCTCCTAATGCAGTGCTCTGGGCTTTAATACAAAGAAAACCATTCAGTAGCAGTCTGTTCAAAATGTGCTATACATGCAGCATTGTGAGTGCTATGTGTCAGCGTTTATTAGCAAGGGAAAATATACTAATAAAATGATACAAAATTAAGAAAAGGGATACTGCAAGTTATTACATTTATGTTTTGTTGAGCATGCTGCATTGTAAATATCGCAACACTAACATGTCTGTCATACTTGTGATATGTGTTCTTAACCTGTGGTAAAGCTTGTGTTACGTTACATTCTGGGAATATCTAGTTGAAACTCTGGGGAAGTTTTAATGTTTAAAAATATTGCAAGAGTTCATTTGACTTTGTGTAGATTAAGCTAGCTTTAACAAACTATGAGTAATAGTACTAGACACCACTGCTGTTCTTTTGTGTAACCCCACATCTAAATGGACTGGTCTATGCACATTACGTTCTGGTACATTTGGAGTGTAATCTTGTAAACTTTTGAACGTTTTCCATTCAGTGAATACACTGATTTTCAATAAGAGAAGGATTGTTGGCACTCATTTTCTTCCCTGCCTTCCATGTCTTGGGGTCACAAAGAGTGTTTTCAGTTAAGACCTATGTGGTGCTTGCTCTAGGACTTGTTTAAACCATTTAATGAGAGGTAGTACATATAGATGTTAAGCCTCAATGATGACTACCTAGTGTATACAGTATCTCCAAAGGATAAAGAGCATAGAGTGACTAAGGATGCTGTAAGTAGCCTTTAGTCACTTGTTACCTCTTCAACCGTAGAGACACAGTTTGTATGTCTGAAAATGAACTATATCAGGAACTTGTCTATCTTTTTTTCCCCAGGAGATCTTGCAGATCAGTTTCTTCATGTAATTTTTTTCATGGTCATGCAAACAGTTTTTTCAGCACAGTGGGATTGCAGAGTGGGACTGGGAATGAGGAAGCAGGAATGCAATGTGGAGTACATGGACTAACTTACTTGAGTTAGTGATGTTGCTGAAGTAGTTCTTGTGAAACCCCAGTGCAAGGAAGCTGTCCTTACTTGAATTATGGAAATCTTTAACTTCTAAAAAGTTTTGCAACTTGAATGGGGAAGAGAGTTTTTTTGATCAACTCTAATGAAAATACATGGGAATAAAATGCTTGACTAATAATCTTCTAGCTAATGCATAAATAAGACTGAAAGTTGTTTTTCACTTAGCATTTGGAGATGTTCAAGCTTTGTAAGACCTTTTTCGATTTATTCAAGGTGTTGTCCTGCCTTGCTCTTAAATACTTTTAATTCTAGCATGAAATTTTAAAAGTTCATTAATGATGTGTATATATGGTAATTCTAGGAAAGTATGCACTTATATCAGATAGGGAAGTATTGTTCATGTTTCTTGTTTTTGTTTTAACACACTATAGTGCAAGGTGGTTTAACTTGAAGCCTACATTTACACTTTTCTGGTGTGGAGCTTAGACTTAAATTTAGGAATTCTTACCAAAAATAGCATTGATTTCTATGTTAGAAACAAATGAAATTTCACTTGAGTACCTGTTTTTCAAAATGAGCCTTAGCTGATACCAAACTAGTATTTCTCTCACAGTTACGGCATTAGAAATATTGCTTGTGTAGTGAAGTCCTATCTGAACAAGTTACGTGTGTGTATATATATATATTGTATATATATGTGTGTATATGTTTTTTTCCTCTTATCCTTTGTTACTCAACTGTTTGAGGCTACTTCTTCCTAGTAGTTTTCAAGGGTGAAAAATTGTTTTTTTTATAAGTCATGAAATGAGGGTGTGATATTCTCCCAAAACTGCATTCACTTTCACACTGTTAAAAATAAATAAGACAAAAATATATTCAATGTACTAAAGTTTGGCTTCTTTGGGTTCCCACTTACTGCAAAGAATTTAATCTTAGTGCCACTTCATGTCTTTCCGTAGTGCTCATAACTGAGCTTACTGAAGCTTACAATTTTACAGTAAGTTGCCACTGAAAGGCTGATACTTGCTTTATTTGAGAAGTAGAACAGCAATTTTTTTCCATTAAATAATAAGCTATGCTTTCTGTCTCTTCAGTCTCTGTCTTAATTTCATTAACTTAGTTAAACAATGACATTATGGAACAGCACAGAAATAAAGTTCTGGCATGCTTATTGTTGATAGTTTGACATGTTTGTCCAAAGCCTCAGTAATGTCTTAAATGGTCTTCCTAATGGCTTTAGAAAATTAAAACTATGTTTGCATGTGAGCTAGGACAGTGGTAATCTGCAAACAGGAAGAGGCTTACTAGCTACTCCTCCAGCACAAAGTACATGATAAACCATCCTGCTGTCTCTTCATCTCTGTAAGCTTATAATAAAACAATCAATGCAAATATATAAAAACTACAAAAAGTATTTCTGCTGATTTTGTACTCATTTAGAAATAAAATCAACACAATTTTGGCAATAGGTAAGGAATGGTAGGTAAGTTCTATAACTTCCTACAAGGGAAGTAGAACTTTTTTTTTAATTAAAAAAA